>VWPU01015428.1:72512-253788 GCA_013398955.1 Callaeas wilsoni | reverse complement strand
GGGGTGTGCCCGGGGTGTGCCCGGGCTGTTCCCGCGGAGGCCTCGCGGCGGCCCCGCCCCGCTCGGGCCGAGCGCCCCCGGGAGGGAGCCTCGGCCTCGCGGTCTGATGTGCCGCGTCCTGCTCTGGGCGTCTTGGCTGCCCTGGAAACCACCGAAGGGGAATAAAGGAAATTTGGCCAAAGAGCAGTGGCAGAAAGGGGTTTGCCAATTCACTACCCATCAAACTGGGCCTATTTTGGTGGTGGATAGGTGTAAAACTTTAAGAACTGGTTTCATTCGGCCCTGTGCCATTATTCTAATACACTGTAGTTCTTTAAAACTCACCCATTAGTGCTCTTAATTTTACCTGTGAACACCTAGTATTCGTAATACCTGTCCCTTCCTTGAAATGCTTTGAGATCTGTGGTTAAAGTCAGCTACATAAAAGTTAATGGTTATAAATTCACACAGAGTTCCTATTCTGGAAGGGTCAAAGCCTGAGTTGTTGCTCGTATGGGTTTATCTGAAGACTATTATGTGGGAGCACCCACATGCCAGAAAGCAAGGTAGCATTTGCACAAAGGGGCATTGTTTCCCAGGTAAGATAAAAAGTGGAAGGACGATGCTTTAATCATACATTGTGTATTATGAAATTCCTGTTACACAAAATGTCAATCAGTATATTATCTTCCCTATTCTGCATGCAAAGTCAGTTTAGATCTAATATTTCAGAGTAGTTTTACATACTTCTGACATAAGTTCAAAAAAAAAGCAATGTTGTTTTTTTTTCAAAATCTCCTGCAGGTCTGTATTTTAGCTGTTCTGAATAAACATCTACCTTAGCTCCTCCTCTCCAATGGCTCTTGTTTGTTTTAAGGTGTTTCCAAAAGCACTTACGTGTGCCACGGAGTTTTATTTCTGAAACCCGGATCTAACGTCCTAGTTGAGTATGCAACAATTGCAGTCACCACTAGAAATAAAACCTGCTTAGCTAAGCCTACAGCGAGAGCTCTGGAAAGGCTGACTGATGATGAAGACAAAAACTTTGGTGAGTCCAGATATAAAAAGTTCTTTTCTAATACTTCAGTAATATTCAGGACTTATTTTTCCTATTTGTTGTAAAGTCAAGAACTATGAACAGAAAGAGAATCCACAGATACAAATACACTTTAAATATACTTTCTATCTTTAGATTACTTTTTCTGAAGCTTTCAATTGATACTTTCTAAACAAAGCAACATATTTTTAATTCTTACAGATAGTCTTCCACAGCTAATAAAATTGTTCTCAACATGTCTTACCAACAATGCTGATGCAATGGCTAGCAAATATGATTCAGTGGAGAAAGAGGAAAATGAAACTGGAAATGCATATCTTTCTCCTCCACTGCTTAGGTGTTAAGGAGGAGTACTTTGCCAAAGAAAGGGCAAGCTGCATTAATGGATATGCCCTGTTGGCTAAAAAAGAAGAAAAAAAAAGTAACACATAAATTCTGCATTATGAAAAATTAAAATGCTTTCAATCTACATTCTAATATGGGGAGCTCACAAAGTATTTTCTTATAATGAGTAAATATCTATTTTCTGTTCTACTTTTTTTCTTTCTCCTTGCTCCTTGATTTTCTTTGTGGTTTGCATGACCCTAACAGCTGCAAGATTTTTCTTCAAGTTTAGAACACTGGATTGAGTTATTATGTAATGAAATTTAATTGTGCTGAAGACTAATTAAAAATACTGAGTATCTTATTTGTAGTGAACTTTCAGAGTAGATACTTTCCTGTTTTCCCTTCCCGCCCTTTAAGAGTGTCAGTTGCCTCTTTTTCTCTTATTTATAGAGTTCATCCTGCAGTTTAGACTTCAGGACTTGCCTCTTTTTAAGGTAATTTTCTGAAAATGTTTCACAAGGTATTTGAATATTTTTGAAATTACAACACTTTCTGTGCATTTGTTTGCAGTTCGCTATGTTGTGGGGTTTTGGGGTTGGTCTTTTATTTTTTCTTTTGAGTTCAGCGTGAGAATGTTACACGTCATTGGCAAGCTCCTGCTTAATACTCCCACAGATGGCAGTGAGATTTGTGGACGAGGAAATTTAAAATCCCTCCCGTAAATTCTGCTGTTGTTTACCTGTTCATGTTTTTAGACTGAAGAGGACTGGTAAACCACACTGGAGATAGTAATGGCAAAGAAATTCTCTCATAATCACATTTGACATATAAGAAAAGAGGATAAGGTTGTTTTACTCTTTCATATTTGGTTGGTGGTTACAGAATGTTTTCTGAGTTGCAATGAAGGAGGGAGGATATGGTAGTCAGTCGGCAGAATGTTTTTCAGTCTTCCCTCATGTCTAGATTAGTTGCACTAAGATATCCCAGGAAAGACAGCAGTTACTGTTCTGGCCTTTCATGACACGCTTGTTAAAAACAATTCCTGAAACTAAGAGTCACTATAACTTGGGTTTGGGTCAGCTTTTTATAGCTGACCGCACTAAGAGAAAACCCAGACAAACCCATACAGTAATGGCTATGTGGTAGTTACTGTGCAGATAGTAAACAAACATATTAAATATTTATAAATACGAGATAAAGGATTGCTTCAGGCTAAAACCCACCAGGAATATAATTTCAATGTATTTTTTTCCCCAGGCACTCAGAAGAAACATGTCAACAATCTTCCAGGTTAAAAAGTTGCCAGAAGTACACACGGTGGAAGACGAGAACAAAGCAGGGTGAGCTCAAGGACTCCCGGAAGCCCGGCTATTTCGATCCCGAGGAATGCCGTGCCGGACAGAGAAGCAGCGCACAGAGCAGCGCGACCACCGTCGGGGCCGCAGGCAGCCCCGGTACCCGCGGGCACAGCCGCAGCACGGGGCAGCCGAGCGCCGCCGGCGGGGAGAGAAGGCAAACTGCCCCGGTGGTCGGGATGCCTTTTTTCCTGAATGGATTTGGGATCGAGATGCAGACAGCCGACCTTTAGAAGAAAGCCGAACAGGGCAGCGAACACACACACGCGAGCAGGAGCCGTCAAGGCGGCGAAGCGACGGTCAGAGCCGCGGCACGGCTGGGGCCGGCCCCGCTGCACTTGCCGGGGAGGCCCGCGGCGCCGGCGGCTGCCCCGGGGGCGGGGGAGCGGCGGAGCTCAGCCCGCCCCCGCTCTCTGCCCCTTGACGTGGCGCGGACTCTCCCATCAGCCATGTTGATGCGTCGGCAGCGCCGGGGCGGCTGCGAGCGGGCGGGCGGGGAGAGGCAGCACAGCGGGAGCAGCCGCGGCGGCCGGGACGCGGGTGAGCGGCCAGGGCAGGGCTGAGGGCGCAACGCAGGGCGCGGGGAGCCCAAGGAGCCCGAGCCGGCGGAGCTGGGGTGCCGCGGGGAGGAGAGGCGGCAGCCCCGCTCCCCGCACTGGAAGGCGCGGGGGGCACCCCGGGCCGCGGGGCCCCGCAAGGCTGTCGGGCCTGGAGCGAGCGTGGTGAGAGCTCCCCGCGTCCTCTCCGTGGCAGTGGGGGATCCCCGGGTGCCCGAAACTCCTCTCGGGGCCCCCGGCGGCCTGAGGGTCCAGGGCTGCCGCCGGCGGCTGGTCAGCTCTGCCTGCGGCCTCCCGGGCCGGCGCTGGGCGAGCGGCCGCAGGAGCCCCCAGCTCGGCCGGGGCCGCCGGCGCTCGGGCAGGGCCGGCGGGACACGGCCTTTGCTCGGCCGGGGGTAAAGGGCGACTCTCTACGGCAGCGCCTGTGGTGCTCCTGTCCCGGAGCTCTGCCGTACCTACGCCGCTGTGCCACTGCCGGGGGTGCCTTGCAGTATAGGTAAAGCTACAAGAAATGCAGGCCCTGCTGCTTTTGATTATGCGTTTATTTTTTAATTTAGGTGGGTTATCACATACCGTGGTTGTTAAAAAAAAAGTTCTCAGTAAGAGGTCTAGGAGAGCAGGTTTGGAGGATGACTGCGTTTAAGTGGTGAAAATGTCAGCAACTTACTTTAGATAACTATTTAAACCATTCTGCTTGTGTATTTTAGTTCCTTCTTGGAGCTGAAATAGATTTGTATCTGATATATGATTTGGGCATAAAAATTAATTAAAGGTTTATTATTAATCTCTTTTACCAGGTTGTTAGTGCATAATAAACTGAGAGAATAGGTGTGTTGTAAGAAAAGTGTGCAGTGAACTCTGCTCATTAGTGGTATTTAAACACATGGTGCTATGAGGGACTTCGATCTATCCATGCTGGAACTCTTACAATGCTGTAGAGAAAAATGTTTTGATTTTGTTTGTATATGCGTGCAAGGATTAGGGGATATTATTTTGGGGATATTCTGTATTGGGACACATTTACCTGTGATGTGTAAATGTTTAAAGGTGCTGATGACTTTCAATGCAATTCAAGTGTGGCTTCTTTTGTGACACACAGTTGAGATTGTCATGGTGCAGGGTTGTGAGGTACATTCACATTTAGCAGTGGGAGGGAGGAAGCAGGGCAGAGAGGACTTCTGTTTTTTTCTGGATTATCCTAATCTGCAGCAAAGGTAAAGCAGTGACACCCCAACATGAGAACTGTTGCTATTCAGCTGCTCTGAAAATCCCTTCTCTGTGGTTTTCTGAGGTGGTGAGTGTGTATTTTGTGGCATTTACGTGTCTGAAATGTGGTGTGTAGCCTGTAGGCCAGGAGGGTTTGCTGTTCTTGTATAATGCAATACATCTCCACACCTATCCCAGAAAATGTGTCTGCATAGCTGTAACAGTGGTACTGAATGTAACTTGTCAGACCAAGAGTTCCACATTTGATGAACAATGAAATAGGTAAGTGTTGTTGGCTCTTGAAAAGGATAGAAGAAAAGGTGGAGGAGAACTTGATTATTAGCCACTTCTGCCTTGTGAATAAGAAATCCATACTTTACTAGAAAATAACAGTATTTAACTCAGTAAATCCAACAAATTGTTTGTGTATGTATGTGCACATGATTAGTCACTGCACACTGGTGTGTGTACATTTCCCTTTAAGGAGCAGTAACTGAGTGGTAAAAGTAATATCCACGTACAGCCATTTCAAACATAGCTGGAGTAAAATGTGGAGAAAACTGACACGTTGCGGTGTTCGGAGCTGGATTTGGTGAGCTCCGTAGCTGATGCCAGTGAATGGCTGAAATAGCCTTAAATTGCAACTTTCTCTGTCTTCTCAGAAAATAATTTTTAAATGGAGAGACTATTCAGTTTGTGGTTATAGTGGTGATAGTTGCCTTGTGCAGATTCCTGCATCAATACCCTATTTTTTCCAGAGATAATTTTCCTTCAACTTTTTTACAAAACACAAATGGATTTTGATTTATTAGGAGAGAAATTTCTTAAATTTTATATCCTCTTCAAATGCCAGGCTGTTCTTTCCTCCCTTAGCTAAGTTCTGTCTCTGATTTCTCTGTAGTAATTACAGCTTCCAGATATTCTCTCTTTTGCTCAGTTTTGTCCCCTGCTCAATGGCTTTGCAGGAATTTGAGTAAAAGCAATGGTGGAAGTGCTCTTATGCACAAAGTTCCTCATGCTCCCTGTGTTTTAGTTGCCAGGATGTGTCTGGATAGGAGCAGATTTGCTCCTAATATCAGTAAGACATGCCCATTAAAATATTGGCAGTTGATTATTTCTTAAGGATATGTGAAATGCGGCGCTTCCCTTTGTTTTATGTGTTTTGTTAATCTGTTTTCTTAAAAGTCAGGATTAGAATAAAACCATTAAGTTAGGCAATAATTTAAAATAACTTGAAAAGTTTTTTAGCTGTTGTACAAACTAAAGGTGCAATTCCATTATAATTTTGATAGACAGAAGTAGGTTTTGATAAATCGAGAGTTTCTAGGACTCTCCTATAATGTACGTAATGGCAGGACTAAGAATGTCAGTGTGCTTTTGAGAATTCCTGGTTTAAATCCCAATTCTGGAAGGCTCTAGCATTTCTAATAGCTGTTCATTAACTTTGTACAGTATAAATTGAGACCTAGGAGTATTTCTACTTCTTCTTAGGTTGTTCATGTAGACTTTTACAGTAAATCCTTAATTATTAGGCAGCGTGAGTTTAGATATCCTAGTTCTTGGAAAAACCCGTGCTATATGTACTCTAAGAGGTACTGTGTAGCATGCAGCAGATAGTCAGGAGCAGTATGTATATAGCTGAGGAGTTTGAGGGGAGGGAGTGCTGCTTTCTCACTTTCCCAAATGTTCACAGGTACCTGTTGAGCTTTTCAGATGTGTCTGTGCTCCCTAGTCCTCCAGCTTCTGAGTAATTGTAGCAGAAAATTTTGAAAGCCTTAAGTCAATGCCCCAAATGGTAAATTTGAATTCAAAGAATTGTTGAAAAGTGCTTCTTGGTAGATAATGTATTGGAATATTGTACTTGTATTTCTTACAAAGTTATTTCCTAGCATTGCTGTAGGAATGTACTGTTGTGGTATATCATGTTGTTATTCCTTTATGTTTGCATGTAGGCTGCATCATGAGATACCAAAAATATGGTTAGAAAACTCTTATAAAATTTTATACAGCAGTATTTTGTTTCTCCTTAGAATTCTGCACACTGCTTTTAGGATTTAAGAAGCTCTACTCAGTGTTTTAATGACTGTAACTCAGTTACAGTATTTGAATGTGTGACTGTCATTAAGTGCATTCAGCATTTTGTAGTTAAAAGCCTCTGCGTGTCAACATTCTGCTCATGGTTATCTTTTTGTTGCAGTGATAAAGAGAGAACTTGACCATGACAACCTTCCTGGAGTTTATCCAGCAGAATGAGGACAGAGATGGAGTTAGATTCAGCTGGAATGTTTGGCCTTCAAGTCGTCTTGAAGCTACAAGAATGGTAGTCCCGGTGGCCGCCCTCTTCACGCCACTGAAGGAACGGCCAGACTTGCCTCCTATTCAGTATGAGCCAGTGTTGTGCAGTAGGACCACGTGCCGAGCTGTTCTCAATCCCTTATGGTAAACTTAATGCATATTATTATTCTACTACTTTGCCTTAGAATCTTGAGAACAGTAATAGCTGAACTGTGTGAAAGATCTGGCGTATGGAAGTTCAAGTACTCCTCACGTCATTATACAGCACAGACTTACAGATCTTGGAAGGTTCTGCACATAGATTTGCATGTGTAACATATATACTGAAAACATAGCTTTCATTTAGTGAGGCATATTGATGTGCTTGGTATTGATTAGGTATGTTATTTTTCTGCAGCTATACATCTTAGGAGTTAGTATACTTTTGCCTTTTGCCTCTAGAAAATGACTTGGGTAAAAAGTTACAATACCGTATCTTTTGAACTGTGGGACCTTGATATAGTTTAATTTCCAAGTGAAATAAACTACACTTATTACTGACCTTAGTTGATTTGTGGACCAAAGCAGGTTATCTGTTTCAGTTTACCAAAACAGAAGGTGATAGATAACATCAGAAGCAGGCATGAAAGAGGGTAGAAAACTGTTTAAGCTTAAGGATGATATTGGCACAAGCTCAAATGATTGTGGACTAGTCATGGTTAAGTTTGAGTTGGAAGCACAGGAGGTGTTTCGTATGTCAGTCCTGTCACAGAAGTATGGAAAAGAAACAGGACGATTTCTAGGTTGGGGTTTAATAGGCATGGGAAGGGTCCTGATTGATAGAGATTAGACATGATGTCAGAGAACCTGTAGCACAAATTTACACTTATGAATGACTTGTCCGTGCTTGGGAGAAAAGACAGCTTCAAAGCAGATGTAAAATTGTGTTTCAGCATTAAACAGCCACAGTGGCTGGTTATACTGGAAGTCAGTTTTGTTAACTTTTTCAGAAGCATTATCTTTTATTGAAGGCTGGAAGAAAAACAATGAAAAGACAAAGTTGTAAAGGGTCAGACAGATGCTGACATTACAGTGAACCGTGTACATTTTTCCTGTGTCATGTGTGGAAGTCACGACTGGACTTTTTTTCCCCCTGAAAGGGTGATTAGAGACTCCATTTGGGGAGACTTTTGAAGCCTGTGTGGCACTTTGGGCTAGGTAATTTGCAGCCCCTATAGCTTGTAAAGATAACTGGACAGCTATAGATCTGTGTTTTGTTTACAGCATGCTGGGACTTAGCTGAAGATTTAATGATATTTTAAAAAGATTTTTGCTCTTTTAGACAGAAGAAGATGTGATAGCAGGAAGTGTACATTGAGAACTATTAAGGTGACTTTCCCTTCAGTTGTGCTTAGGACTTTGACATCTCTGTGGCATGAAGATAGAATTTGCATTTTTTATTTTAACTGTCTGAATACTAATAAAAATGTAGACAGAAGGAGGTAGACTCATCAGTTGAAAACAGTGTGGTTTTTGTTACAGAGATAGCTGTTATGTTGGAACCTGTGTTTTTTAGGGCATAATGTATATTCAGGGTAGTCCCATGCTGACAGTTAATAGATAAAGGCAGAAAAAGATGAAAAATGTAAAGGTAGGAAGAATTAAAAAGATTTGCTAAAACCATGGAGAAAGGCTCTAATATATCTGCTGAGTCTGTGTTTTAAAATCTCTCATTTGCATCTTTTTCCTGAAGACCGTTTTTTCTCCCTAGACAAAATAATTTGCCTGATACATCTATTTAAGGCTCCACTTATTTTAAGTTTGTAATGTGGGTATTTAGCAGAAAGTATATTAGAAAGAAGCTTTTTCAAAGTCAATGTGCTTTTTAAACTTTTAAAGAAATGTATTCTAGGGGCAGTGGAGGAAAATTAATTGTTCATGCTATATAAACTTTTCCTTTTGTATTTTTATAGCCAAGTGGATTATCGAGCAAAACTCTGGGCTTGCAACTTTTGTTACCAGAGAAACCAGGTAAGAAAATAAAACATTCAGCATATAGAAAATTTTTTTTACAAGATGAAATGAAAACCTTGATTTTTCAAATTGTAGTTGCAAACTGAAATTGACAGCAAGAGCTGGAGTGTGCAATTGTATCTTCAGACATTGCTTTGAGACTTTTTTCATAATAGCAATAGCGAATATCTGTTAAAAAAAGTCCTTTTTTTTTTTTTTTTTGCTTTTGTAGAAATTGTAATCTTTCATTTATATTTCATTTCTGTGTTTTTATTTGCAGTTTCCTCCTACTTATGCTGGCATATCTGAAATGAATCAGCCAGCTGAACTTTTGCCTCAATTCTCCAGCATTGAATATGTAGTACAGGTAAAATCTTTAAATAAAATCTTGAACATCTATTGCCTTGCAATATACGGAAAGAATAAATTTTGATTTTACTTCTTCACTCTATTTTAGTGACTGTGAGTATGTATGTGCTTGTTAGTAGATTGAACATTGACTCCATCAGTTGGAAAAGGAAAACATTTTATAAGAGCATTAGGATGGCTAATGACTGATTTAAAAAAGAAAAGAGTTCTCCTCTAAAGGTGATGCTTCTCTTAGGTCTGTTTCTTTACAATGAGTTTAATTTGTGCTTGTGTCAGGAGGCTGCTTACCTCTGTTGCTTGCTGAAGTAATTTCAGTTCAGATTTGGCTGTTCATTCACCACTCATTAATCATTTGAATTTAAGTTTGTATTTGAATGAGGAGTAGTTAGTTTTAGTGCTGTCTGGTTTAGGGACAACAACTAATACATATTCAATTCAGGTGTTTGAATTTTAGTATTCATCCTTTTTCAGGTTGAATAGTAATAAAAAATGGACCTAAACTTCTAAATTGCAAACATTTGCGATTGCAAATTTTGAGGATTAAAATTTGTAAGACTTCAGTGAGGCGATCATAATCTTAATCCTCAGTGAAGTCTTAAAAATTTTGATGAAGAGCGAATACTGAACAGAATCTGTACTTTTTGCCAACTCTTGTAATGCAAAGTAAATGGAATGTTTGCTTGTACTACAGCAATATTAGTTTAGATAGAATAAAAAGTACTGATGATCTCTGGAGTAAAATTAGGAGGTGAAATGCTGTGGAATGTCATCAGGCTAGAATATTTTATAATTGTGAATAGCTTTATGACTGTTTTGTTCACTTGGAGCAATAAAAGCTCATTGTATATTAAAAGGTTTATATAATTGGCTCGTGCTTCAAAACTATCTGATATCCTGAAAGGTTTTTTCTTCTCTTCTGTAGTAAGCATTTCCTTTTTGTACAGAGTTCACTTTGGTAGGGGATTTGTTCTGGATCCTGATTACTAATTGAGAAGGAGTTAAGTTAGATGGAACATTGACATTACTGGTACTATTAAAATGAAAACTTTTACAAGATGTGTCTTACTTGTTCATTTTTGATCCTTTAAATATTGCAAGACTTGTTTTTTATATGGTTATAATTGTGTTTCTCAAAGCGTGGTCCTCAGATGCCGTTGATATTTCTTTATGTTGTGGATACGTGCATGGAAGATGAAGACTTGCAAGCTCTGAAGGAATCCATGCAAATGTCCCTCAGTCTCCTGCCACCAACAGCATTAGTAGGTCTCATTACCTTTGGCCGAATGGTGCAAGTTCATGAGCTTGGCTGTGAAGGAATATCCAAAAGTTATGTCTTCAGAGGAACAAAGGACCTATCTGCAAAACAGCTTCAGGTAATGAACAGAAGCAAAGAAAAAGAGATCATTAAGGTGCTAATGTCGAAATAGTCTGTAAACAAATTTTGTAATAAAAGCTTATTTATTTGACCACAGGAAATGCTGGGGCTTACAAAAGTAGCTGTTGCACAAGTCGGTCGGGGTCCTCAAGTGCAGCAGCCACCACCTTCTAACAGGTAATCTACTTGAAACATCTTAAAACCTGTACCTTGACTACACTGATGTGCTGGAAAACCTAGTTTTTATGACCATTAAAACAATAAACTGGCAGCCAAACTTCTTGGTCACGCACAAATTTACTAGTAGACTGTTCTTTCCTACAATTTGTACTGGGAAGAAATGACTCAGTGGGTAGTACTAATATCATCTGGATGATTTTTGGAAGTGCTCTTCCAAAGCACTTCCAAAAGAGAGAGGCATGTTATAGATACGTAAATAATAATAACGATGCTTCTGTTGATTGATGCACTGGAAAGTGTTAATAGATGCCCCTTTCTTATGCGGATATCCAGTTGTGCCTTCCCTTTTTCTCCCTCTTCTAGTCCTCTTCCCTCCCCTTTGGTCTCTCATTTGGAAATTACCGGCTGGTGTTTGATTTTCCTGTGTGTTTCACTGTGACAGATGAAATTTATGAAATTACAAGAAAGACAGTTTTGCTGTCTCTGCCCTCCAAAAATTAGCTGCATATGTAGGCTACCTGCAGCACCATGAAAGAGATCTTAACATGTTAGTTTTTCTCCTGATTTTTGATTATCACTGAGGTAGTGAAAAGTTTTTCTTTATGAGATTCATAGGTCATCACCCGCTCTGTTCTTTTGACTAGGTAGGGTTCTTTCTGGATAATGGTGGTATCTCTGAGTCTGCAAGTTTCAGTTTTGCAAGCTCTTTGCTGAACTTCTTAAGCTGAATGTGTATGTAGTAATTCCAAACTGCTTTGTTTTGATGAAGCAGAGACATTGTTCTGAATTCAGACTAGAATCTAGAATTAGACATTTCAAATATATGTCTAATATATTGTTAGTGAGCAATTGATAAATTTTTTATTTAATAATTTAAATCTAAACTACTTCCATGTATTTGTTTCCAGATTTTTGCAACCAGTGCAGAAGATTGATATGAATCTTACTGACCTTTTGGGTGAACTGCAACGGGATCCTTGGCCTGTTCCACAAGGAAAACGGCCCTTACGTTCTTCTGGAGTGGCCCTATCCATAGCTGTAGGACTCCTTGAGGTAATAGCTTTAACTACAGCTGTGCTAACACGTAGGTAATTTTCTTGCAGAAAAGCTGCCACAATCAGTATGTAAAAAACCTTATTAATTGATGTGTATTAGATTTGTAGGATGATTCTGATGATTATCATCCCTTACTTGCATAGAATATAGTAGACATTTACACATCTTAATAAGACAAAATTGAGACTTTGAATTACTGGCAGATTTATCTTCTAAGAGTGAAAAAATGCAGTTATTGTTACAATCCTATCAGTGTGATAAATGCCCATGTATCTATTTCTTTAGTTCAGTTTGTAGCAAAACCCAAAGGTTTTATTTGTCTTTTATGTCTTGCAGTGCACTTTCCCTAATACTGGTGCACGCATAATGATGTTCATTGGAGGACCAGCTACGCAGGGACCTGGCATGGTTGTAGGGGATGAATTGAAGTTACCTATAAGATCATGGCATGACATTGAAAAAGACAATGCAAAATATGTTAAAAAGGGTACTAAGGTAAGAGATGATCACAGGATTTCATACATCTTCCCAGTAAGTAAACATCTAAATTGCTTGGCACTGTAAAATGTCGTTAGTAATGGTAAATATATAAAGAGGTGGGAATTGTGTGGTTTTGTTTACCTGGCTCTGAATAGCGGTACGTCTCAAGAATTTCTGCAGAAATTTCAGTATATTGAGTTAAGACTTGTCTGTCTAACATTAAAGTTCTTTGGAGTGTTTCTCTGGTTTAATTCACAAAAAAAATTTATGTGACTGAATGGTATATCTAGTATTGTAACGTGCTTCTAAAGCAGGTGCTCGGAACTGTCTCTCTAGCTGGGGGAGGATTAGGCTGTAGAGTTTAGTCATAGCAAATTTAATTTAAAATGTACATTTGGTTTGGTGAACTGCATCCAAAACCTGTTGAATTCATCTTGACTGATTATAATGGGAGCTTAAACAATTAGCTCAGTTGCAGGCAGCTCTCATTGTAGACACTTGAGATTAGAATAGTAAATTCAGTTCTGTGCTGGATCTAGTACTAAATGCAAAGTTTAAAAGGAAGAAGATCAGAGTAATTTTCTAGTTGAAATAGCAACCACTGTTCTCTTTAGTGTGAGTCAGGCTTTCAGCTGATCAGAAATAACCCCCAAGCATTGAAAATTCCAGTCTTAGTTTTAACTTTAGGAAAAATATACTTTTATGCGAGTAAAGTGGTGATAATGTTGTTTTAGAAAAATGTTGTGAGTTTAGGATTTAATATGAAGACAAGGAAACTTCATGTTCTAAATTGCTATGAACTGTATTTTCATCTTGGATTTAGCATTTTGAAGCCCTAGCTAATCGAGCTGCAACAAATGGTCATGTTATTGACATATATGCGTGTGCATTGGATCAGACTGGTCTGCTGGAGATGAAGTGTTGTCCCAACTACACTGGGTATGTGTCTATTTGATTTTTAGTAGTATGTGAAGATGCAGTTTTTTAGTTTTTTAAATTGTTTAGCAGGAAGCACTTTTGAAAAACATTCTGCTATTTTAAGGAAAAGCATAAACACTGATAAACTGTGATAGTTGCATTTGTACTGGAATTTTGGAATATCTTGGCCTCTGGCGGATTTTGGGTTTAATCAGAAGCGAGTTTGCTCTTTTGTTTTAATGTGATCTATTTGAGCCTTGAATAATATGGATATCTCTTAAACAGACAGTTTATCAGATATGCTGTTTCTGGTTTTCCATGTGTATCTAAGTAAGTGGCAGGTTTCAGTAAGGATAAGGACCTGTCCTTATTTTTCTTGTTCTTCAGAGTGGTACAATACCCTCTGTTATTCTTGCTCTCTTGTTTATGCCATTCTTTTATATGTTGTCGTTTATAGGTTCAGCTAGTGGTTTAGATGACTGTCAGGTACAGCTCCTGAGTTTCAGGCCGGCTTGGCCATGCTAATCACTGCTTCTCTTAAGAGCTGTATGTATAGCCTTAGCTTGGGAGCTTTCAGTGTTCAGGATAGTTATATTTTAAATTTGATTTTACTTGCATATTTGACACCTTTTCCTTTTCTGCATCAAACTCAAGTTGTGTTTTTGTTTATAATGTTTTGTTCTTTCTGTCTACTCATGTGACTCATCCTATTTCTGTAGCCTTAATGTATAGTTTGTTTATTTCTCCTACAGCTGTTCTATTTTAGTTTTGGTTACATCCTGCATACAGGGAGGAATTTCTGATTCTATCCATGTCTATTTCCTTCTATTTTGAAGTATCCACTTGGAAATTTCTTCTGGGTGTAATGTTTGACCTATTGACATATTTTACTAAAAAGTTTCAATTAACATTTCTTGATGACTGAAAATAATATCTCACATTACTGTTTTCTAAAGGCAGGGTATGATATTTCCTGACAAGTGGCAAGTGTCGCAGTTATATCCACAGAATACTGCTAAGCATAAAAATAAATCATGCTTCTTGAGCACAGATTTAACCCTGAAATAATGAGTGAACTACACAAAATACTATAGTTTGGAATAATAAATATTAGAAGTAAACTGACGTTGTGTGGCAGGATCTTGAGACATCCTTAGTGTTGAAAGTCCGGTATAGTATTTTACTAGTGACAGATTTTGTTACATAATATAATGACCTTAAGATGCATAGGGCAAAAAGCTCACTTAAAAATTTCATCCTCAACATCGCAGCAAAATACTAATTTAACATTAGTCTATTTTAAGAAGGTAAAAATATGTCTCACAATGAGCTCTTTAGCTTTAGTCTTTAATAAAAATGAGCTATATAAATAATCTGTTTTAACTCACGGATTTTGTTTGTTTTGTTGTTGTCTAGAGGCTACATGGTAATGGGAGACTCTTTCAATACATCATTATTCAAACAAACTTTTCAGAGAGTATTCACTAAAGATATGCAAGGACAATTTAAGATGGGATTTGGTGGCACATTAGAAATAAAGGTAAGCATACCAAAATGCAGCCTGTTAGTGAAACAATGGAATAGGATGGCTACAAACTGTGGAATCTTTGCCCTTTTAATGAATTTTTAGGAACTTGCTGAACAGATATATTAAGGTTGGCCTGTATGTAGCTGTTACTGCCTAGCTATCTTTCTGCAGTTCTGGGATTCTGTAAATGTGAGTTAGGTTTAATGGTAGTTCCTTCTCACCTTGCACTCAGTGACAGCTAAAAGAGAGACTAAGGTAAAATAGATGTCTCCATTAGAAACTCACAATGCTATGAGCTTAGATTTTGATATCAGTGGTTTCTTGGTTTTAGGTAGGTCTGCATAGTCCAGGACAAATTTTCTTTCATTATCCATCCTTATCAGAATCTACTCTGGCACTTAAACAATGTTGTTTTTTACCTCCACTATTGTGAGAAGCTTAGAGCTGAATATGCTGTAGGTTCAGGCACTGTCTTCCTTGATGTTTCTTGAAAAATATTACAATCTGACATTGTAGAAGATTATGAGACTATTTTCATTTTTGGTAAAATTCTGTTTAAATTTTTACTACTAAGACAAATAGTTGAACCCTCTTTTTTTGGTATACATAGTCATGTGAATTTTGTTGAAAGATCCTGGAAAATGTAAAAGGGAGCCCCAGTTCTAGAGGGATGTACAGATCACTTCAAACAGGAAAGTGACATTGGAAGAATGTAAATAACTGGATCTTACTTTTAGCTAAGTACGTTTGGGACACAGAGTATAAATTCCTTGTTGGGGGTATGTAGGCTTATCTTACTAGTCTTCAGTTTTAATCTTACCTTTAAATATTGTAATCATTTAGTTAGAAAGGAAACATTACCTAGTATACTTTATTGGCTCTTACGTTTATAAATCAAGCAGCTTTTCTCCATGTTTTAATTTATGTTCATGCTGTTGCTTAAGATATTCTAATTGGTATAGCACACAAACGTAATTAAGTGTAGAAACTAAGCACATGAGAAATATCTCCAAATGTATCAGTGTATTATAACTTTTCCTAAAGGTACCAGTATCCTAATATGCATTGACATTTTAATTACGTAATGATGAAATGAGACTGAATTCTTTAGCATGGCATGTTAATGTATATTTTTATTTGAAATATGCAGACTTCAAGAGAAGTAAAGATTTCTGGAGCGATTGGACCCTGCGTCTCTCTCAACTCTAAGGGACCTTGTGTCTCAGAAAATGTAAGTAAAGTTTGCTGAAAATGAAGGTAAAATCCTACTATGGAAAAACAGGATTTAAGATTTCTGGATTTGAAGAGAGGCTGAAACTTTCCCATAAATGGAACAAAGTGTGTTTACTTTTTACTGATTTTAAACTAAATACATGCAAACTCACATTCATTACTAGGTCAGATTCAATTGTATTAGACCTTGTAGATCCTTTGTTACTTGTTTAGATTTGTCCACTTGTTTAGATTTGGTTGCTTTAAAATTATTGTACAGATGTTATATGATGATGTAGCAGAGACCAAGTAGAAAGCGAGTTAGCATGCTTTGTTGTTAAAATTAGAGCTGTGTCCTTTTATCCCGAGTGAACCTTAAAAGTACATTTTTTAGAAATAATTGACAGAACAGGAGGACACAAGACTTTGGAAACATCTCTTTTATCTTGACTCTGCCTTCCCATTTCTGTAGCTGTTTCACCAAGTACGCATTTAATTAATTGATTGGAAGATCCAACCATTGCAGGCTCGTGAAGTAATGCCTTTAAATTATATTAGACTTAAATAATCACCTTATTTTCTTATCAGATAATATTATTAACTTTTGATTACCAACAAAAAAACAATTCTTGCAAGTGACCAAAATGTCTTATATTTGAGCAGTCTCACTTTTGTTCCTAACAATCTGCATAATAGAGCACTTCCCAGTATGAAAAAGCTCACAAATGGCCTGCTTTAATCAAGCACTTTTACTCCTTATATTTTCCTTGTATTTTTGATTGCATCTTTGTGAATATAGAAATATCAATATAACCAACATTTTTTTTTCTTGATGATCTGGTACAGATTTTTCTCATTTCATTGCCTGAAGGGATTGCATATATTACAATAAAAGTTAAAAAACCCCAGAAATGAATTAAAGGTACATCTCCTTATTTAAGCTACATGTCTGTTTCATAGGAGGTAATAGGAAATTCAGTTGTGAGATCATCTGTTGCTTCGCAGTTATATCATGATTAATTTATATCCCAAACCCCTTTTTGTTGAAATTATCTGAATTAAAATTTGAGTATGAATAAAATGAGAGTGCATGCAGCTCATTTCAGTGGTAACTGGACAATTCCTGTAGCCATAATGCTTTCAAGTGAATACAGGCACAATGGCAATAGTGCCAGCATAGTTTTCCTTAAATGTTTTATTTGGTTTCACTGTGTCCGTTATGAATGATGGATTACTTTAATTGGTTTTGCTGGATATTTATGTTGCTTTGATGCCAAAAAGGAATTGTCAGTTGAAATATATTGCCATCTGTGCACAGTTACCTTGTTAGTTACTAGAGACTGTGTAACGACATAAAATACAGTGTGTAAGCTATTACTTGAGGTTTTACTGCTGCACCTTAGAAGAGTCATTCCACCTGCATGAGCTTTTTGCCTCTTATTTGAGACTGTTTAAGCGAAGTCTGGTACTTCTTCCTGTTTCTGACTTGGTTTTTCAATCTTTCTGATGCCAGCTCCTGATCTTTCTAATGTATTAATTGTTTAAAACAACAATCTCTTTTTTTTTGTTATTCCTACATCCAGCACTGCAGTTGCATTGCAGGTGTGTTTGTCTGAGAAGGTGACAGAGTGAGCAGGGAGAAAGCTTGAGAGAGTGGTTGCACACAGTTACCTATAATGGCTAGATGCTGTATTTCACAAATCAGGAAATACTTCTGGTTTATAAAAGTATTGCAAAATCTTTCTGCAGGAGATTGGAACAGGAGGCACGTGTCAGTGGAAGATTTGTGGTCTTAATCCTACTACAACACTTGCACTGTACTTTGAGGTGGTAAACCAGGTAATAAATATTTGTCTACTTGTCTACTAAACACAGTACTCTTATTTTATGTGACTGTTGAAGCTTGTATTTTTGTGTGATTCCCCCAAGCACAGTAGCAGGAATAAAAATGATACCGCCATTTTATGTTGTCAAGGTTTAGAAGTGGACACTAACTGCTTGATGATGGGCTGATCCTATTCTTATACATGATAAGAACTAAAGAACTCTATGAATTTTGGATAGAGTTCATAATCTCTAACTCCAGTTTTTTTCTTTTGCAGTGTTACTTCTTAAATGTACTTTAATTGCATTATATGAAAATGCTGTAATCTGTATATTTAAAAGTGCTTTTCAGAATTTCTCTGAAGTTTTAGTTACAAGGTAATTACTAGGTAGTGTTACATTTTAATTTATTGCTTAGTATTTCCAAGCAAAGATTGGTTTCATTGAAATGCATTAGGGCAAATAATCTGGTTTCCTGTTTCCCTGAGGGGCTACTAGAAAGGAGGATGAAAATACAAGGAGCGAGTGTGCTACTCATTCTCATACCATTTCTTATTCCAAGAAGCAGCTCAGGAACTGAGCTGACTGTAGTTTCTACATATTTAGTATGCTGTGTTTCATAGTTTATCTATGCAAAGGTTTGAAAACTTGAACTTACCTTAGCCAGTTTTTGATTTTACTTTTTGCATATTTATGTTGGGCTTGTTTTATTAGTAGCTCTAAAACCAGCCTAATTATGGTGTGTAATAGTTGATTTAACTCCCCTTCTCTTTTGAATTGTTTACATAGTGTGTAAACCTGTATTTTCCCTGAGCAGAGTTTTGAAACTTCAGTTTACACCTGGATTCCAGTCTTTGTTTTGATGGCTCTGTTGGAGATCCATTGATCAACATTTTAGACTAGTATCGGTTTTCTTTTCTGGTAATTCCAGTGAATCATATGGTGTTCAAATAGAATGTGATGAAACCAGGAACTGTAAGACCCCTTGGAAAATGTTGTCTCTGTAAGGGCATGTGTAAGGAGAGAGCATTGGTTGCTTTAAGGATATCTGGTGAAGCCAGCAACTGCTTCTAACATCCCTTAACAGTCTCCAAGTTGATTATCTGTGTTTAGTAAAGGTACTCAACATAATAAAAGCACCAGAAAATACATTAATATAACTTGGGCTGCCTATTGCAAAGAATGTTATGGTTTTCTAGTAATTATTTATACATTTTCAAAATATGCTGTAAAATTTTGAGATTCTCTTTCATTTTTTTTTTTTTTTTTGCTTCTGTACTTAGCACAATGCTCCCATTCCTCAAGGAGGACGTGGTGCAATCCAGTTTGTGACTCAGTACCAGCATTCCAGTGGACAGAGACGTATCAGAGTGACCACAGTTGCCAGAAAGTATGTTTCACTTGTGAATAATTTTCAAAAAGTCAGGGTTTGTATATATATGGCTTTTACTTTCTAGATTTTGTAAGCAGTCTCTTGTTTGAGGCAGTTGCCTCTCTTATTCTCTGGAGTATTTTTTCTCTGAGGAGTTACAGTGGCTGTATAATGTTATAGGAGCACTCTGAAGAAAGCCAAGTGATTTTAGATGAAGGGGAAGCTTTGAGTGAAATTCTGTGGCCTAAACTCAGGAGATGTTTGGAGTTAGAGAATGGGCAAAAATCACTTCATAACTTGAGAATGCTAACTGCAGTTCAGAGGGATGTAAATACCTGGTATTCCATGTATAACTTTTACCTGCAGTATCCTTGATTCAATATACTTCACAATTTTAGGAAATGATGTTTAATATTTTGAAGACTTTTTTCAATGTCCAGTGACGTTTATTTACTTTAAGGTGAAGGAGATCATTGCTTGGTTAATTCGATGGAAAATTCAGTTTATTGAAAAAAGCATTGCCTTAACTGTTGATATGACTATGCTATTAATTAGTTGTATTAGTAGAATCCTGGTGACTGATGAAAGGTCTAATTAATAGTTTAAATTAAGAGAACTGGCAAAATGCACAAGAAAATTGCTTATGTGGGAATGTGTGATTAGATTAGGAGATGGCTTTTTCTGTAACAGCCTTTCATCATTAATTTTTTTAAAAGTATGATAGCTGTTCTCTTAGTGACATTATATTTTATTTCACTGGTTGCTTGACATCTGTACAAATAAGGAACATTTCTAATTAAAGAATGGTTAACTGGGAGGCTGCTCATTTAATCTATCCAGTAGATTTTTTGAAGTTTCAGCATGAGTTTGTTAAACTGCTAACCGTTAAACTTTCTTTGCCTTAACTTTGAAGGGATATTTTGAGGTGGGTTTTTTTTTTCCTTTCACTGTGATGCAAAGCCTTGTATATTTATTTTGCAGCTGGGCAGATGCACAGACCCAGATTCAAAACATTGCTGCATCTTTTGACCAGGAAGCTGCTGCAATTCTCATGGCTAGATTGGCAGTGTACAGGGCAGAGACGGAGGAGGGCCCTGATGTGCTGAGGTGGCTGGACAGACAGCTTATACGACTGGTAAAACAAGCTGTATTGAAAGAGTCACATTGCTTTCCTGTTTGCAGACACATAAGTGACTACTGTTCAGTGATCGTTTCTTTTCAAATAAAAGCAAAAAATGAACTGAATGCTTAATTTCCATATGAGGTTATACAGAATGAACTAAGATTTTCTATTTTAAATTAAAAAAAGAGCAGGTGTATTTTCAGTTGATTTATTAATGTTTCCTCAGCACATGATAATTGCCAGGAATTAAGAGAAATTATAGCATGTGATTAGCAGGAATCAAAGTTTTCTCTACTTTCTGCTGTAGAAGAAAGTTCCTGTATCATTCCAATAATGATATTGTAGAGTAAATATTTTTAGGGGGAAAAAAAAAATGGAGCAAAGTATCTAGAAAGCCATATGGATTTTTTTTTATTTTCAAAAGTTCAATATTCTGGTTTTTTTAAATATATTTTAATTTTTATTTGTAAGTAGTTATTAATAATTTAATTTTGAACAATTTCTTCTGGGCTGTTTAATCATCTAACTCTGCTTAGTGATTTTAGAGAGGAAAACAACCAATATGTAAAGTTGTTAAAGCTTCATATGCAAGAAAATTACTGCTTGTTAAAAAGAGAACTTGTGTCAGTGTTTTTACTAGGTTTATGTTTGTTTACAAAGTTGTAAGCACCACAAATCACGTGCCTGTTAAAACCAAACTTACAGTAATGGCATGACCAAGCAAGTATATTTCTTAATATAGATTTTTCTTTCTTATTTACTCTAGTGTCAGAAATTTGGAGAATATCACAAGGATGATCCAAGCTCTTTCAGATTTTCAGAAACATTTTCACTTTATCCACAGGTGAGTTTGTTTATAGGAAGGTTTGTCCATAGGGATAGAAGAGAATGCTCAGTGAAGAAAGAGTCCTTGTAGCAGTGAGTACAATAGGGCATGTCAGGATGAACAGACCCCCTGCCCCACCTGCTGTCTGCCACGTGACATTAGGAAAATCACTTCTGTTTTCTGTCCTGCTGTGTCCCCTTTTGTCCTCTGCCCTTACAGTTAAATGTCTAACTATGTATATATTTTTTTTCTCCTACAATGAAATCCTTATCTCACCTGAATTTGTAATTCATATAATGACACTTTTTTAAGGGCCATTCTAATGAAGAAATTCAGAAAACATAAGAAAATAAGTGGGTTTGCTTTGTTGTTTCTCTTCCATATGCTTCATGATACTGACCAGAAAAGAAAAACTCTTCTGTGAAATTGACCTTGACTGTATTAAACTTTGAATAGTTTCTTTGCTAATAATCCATTCTGATAAATTTCTCCCTTCTGATAGCTCCAGATACTTCACTTTTGGACTCTTCATATACTTCCATGATGTTTCTGTTTCAGTTACCTACTAATCTGTCTGTAGGTGTTAAGTGTTGTGTAGAGATTGAATCAGCATGTGGAGAATTTGTTTCAGCAATGAAAGCATTTGCTTTTACTAGCAAAGTTTGACTTTGCTGTGGTTAATGTTCCTTTTTCTGTTCACATGCTGTAACTTACTTTGTTGCAGAGCAGCAGCCTTCCTCGTAGGAACAGTAGAACTTACAGTAAAGGAAGGATTTCAAAGCTGCTTTGTAGGTTTACCCATCTGATACCTCTCTTACTGTCATGGGAGTGTGTAAAAACCTGCAAAGGTCCATGTACAAATTTGAAATGTTAAAGGTGTTGGAATTCAATTTTGTTGTGGCACTGGTCTCATGTAGTTTGTGGAAAATATTTTTCTCTTTGTACAGCTGTCGTTTTTATCTGTCAAAAGTTCAAACCAATGGTTCTTGTTTTGCAGTTCATGTTTCACTTGAGAAGATCTCCTTTCTTACAAGTTTTTAACAACAGTCCGGATGAGAGCTCCTACTATCGTCATCATTTTATGCGTCAGGATCTAACCCAGTCGCTTATCATGGTTCAGCCAATTCTTTATGCCTACTCTTTCAATGGACCTCCAGAGGTATCAGTAAAATAACTCCATAGTGGGTTAAAAGGTGCTTTGTTGAGAAAGAGGTGATTGATGTCTTCACTGTTACATGTTATAAAATGTATTGGTTTAAAATTTATTGTAGGAGAGAGAACATTCATTTAATTTAAAACAGCTGTGAACAAGGCATATCTCAGAATTCTGATGTAGCAGTCTTGAGAACAAAAGTCACTTTGTAAAGAGGTTATGTTTTAAACTTAAGGATGATACTTTTTTTTAGTTTTTGAGAGCTTTTCTTGGTTTTGTGGTGCCCGAATGTAACTATAAACAAAAATGGTTTTGTTTATAAATGTACTTGCACTGTTGCCTGAAAGAAAAGTTGAGTTTTTTTTAAAATGTACAAAATTTCCTCTATTTTAATACCTTAATCCAAAGCTTCTAATTTTAATACGGTTCCCATTATGTTTAGATTTAGTACAGAACCTTCCAGCTGACCTTGTCATGGCGCATTCTGTATAAACCTAAAATAAAAGCTGGTCGTCCAAGAAGCTTCTGAAAGAAGTGTCAGACAGCAGATAACAAAAGTAGTCTGTTACATAAAAGAGAGTGAGGCAGTGAAAACAAATATAGTCAAGGATCTTGACAAGTTGGATTTCTAACTTTTTTTAGGATTGCCTTTTTTTTAGACTCTTCATAAGGATATAAAAAAAAGACTTTTAGAAGTGGAGTTTAAGTGAAAGTAATAGGGTGGTTTGTGAAGAGCAGCTTGCAAGTGTAAGATCACTCTCCCATGTATGAAAACCAAGTAGTTCCATTGGTGATTGAAGGAGAAATATGATTAAATAGGAGCTGATGTCTCAGTGTAGAAGGAATAATAATTTTTTTTCTTGATTCTTGGAATAGTTAATATTTTTGTTGTCACTAGTAATACTGATTCAGTTAAATCATATAGCACCAATACAGTGTCACTACTCTTATAAAGATTACTTAAAACCTTAAATATTGCATTATATTTCATAAGTCATGAGTATTTACTATGTGTGGTGTTGGGGGATATATATGCATAGTAATAATATGCTGCAAGAGCAACACTGAAAAAAACCCCAAACAACCCACAAACCCCAAATCTTACACTTGAATAACTGCTGAATCCTAATGCATTGAAATACAATTCAAATTAATGGCATTGTATGGGTAAATATGGAGGTACTTGAAAGACTAGTAAAGTGCATAATAATGAAAGGGGTTTCAGCTCTTGAATACAGTTTTTATTACTTTCATGAAGTTTTATATATAGAATCAGGCAGGATAACTTCAGAATGAAATTGTGTGGGTTGCAGGTGTGTAACATGAAAAGGGGCAAATACGGAGCTTTAGAAAGTGATTGAAAAAGTTCCTAAGATTCAGTTACTGATTAAAAAATATGACATGTCATCTGATTGCTCAATTCTGCATCAGTTGATAATTTTTAAATTTATTTTCAAATCTTAGCCTGTTCTTCTGGATAGCAGCAGCATTTTACCAGATCGCATTCTCCTTATGGACACCTTTTTCCAAATCCTTATTTATCATGGAGAGGTAAGAGTTGTCATTTCTTACGTAAATACTCTCTTTCTGTAGGAGTGCTACATTATGGAAATCACTGGAAGTCAGGCTCCAGTTCTCATGCAGCTCAGTGCTTGACCCTCTCTGCATGGCTGACAGCACAGTTCCAGTTCATGTTTGTGGTTTGGTAGTTTAACATGCCTATGTGCAGATACCTGACATGATGTTTTGGTCCTGTTTCTTATGACGAGTTTGAGATGAGTTAGCTTCAATATGCAGAGTGGTTTTTTAGATCAATATTTTTCCTACTTTAGACAGTGTTTTACCCTGCCTCCCCCTCCTTCCCACTTTCCTCTCATTTATTTTAGACCTTTAAGTTGGTTCTTCAGGGACGGGGAGTCAGAACACCCAAGTTTTATAGTCACCCTTTGTCTGTATTGTCCTGGAGGAATGCAACTGCTCCTAGCAGTTTGGTAGACATTCCTTAGTAATAAAATTAAAGTGCTCATGACTTGCTACTGCTCTGCCTCCCTGGAGGAATTGAGCTGCTGCTTTTTACTACTTTGCAACTGTAAACGGTTCGTAGCTGAGAATTTGAAAGATACTGTTCTGTATGGTGTCTTTGTAGCTGTACTGATAAAAATATTTACTAAACTTCAACACTTCTAAAGTAGCAGAATGTTATCTCATTTTTGTAAGGTGCTATCAGTAAGCAGCAGTGCTGGGCTGCTCCGTGAGGGAAGGGGAACAGGCAGCTGAGCATCATTGCAAGGCAGGCAGGGTCTTGTCACTGAGGACCTGTCCCCAGTGACACCTGAGCAAGGCAGGCAGAGCAGTTGTGGGCAGTAGCCAGACTCAGCCTTCAGTCCAGATCACCAGACAAGTTGATGGGGATGAGGCAGCTCCAAGTTCTGGCCATGAAGCCAAGTCCCTGAGTGGGAGTCCGGATCAGCAGGTACGTGGCCTGGTACAGCTCAGACAGGAGCCAGGAATGAGACCCTCAGTTTAAAAGCAGCTGCCAAGCAGAGGAGGGAGGAACTCCTGCTGAGGGTCTCTCTGGGTCTTTCCTAACAACTGCCTGTATCAGTGAGCTGACCTTGAGCAGCCAGCTTTGCTGCTAGAGGGTGGGAAGGTTGTGCTACAGACTCTGAAAGATATCAGTATAAATACTTACTTCATATATGTCGTAGACATGCATATTAGAGAAGTGTAAATAATATCTTTGACCTCCTCCAAGCAAAATACTTGGCATGTAAAAGATGACAAAAAAAGAGGAAATACAAATGAACTGCAAATAGTTAAGAGTTAGGGAAAAAAAAATGTAGTGGCGTGTTACTTGCACATCTTGACTTCTAAAAATTGACTTTCATGCTGTAGGGCAGAAAGGGATGAGTGATAGCAAAGAGGCCAGCAATGGCACATTCTCCTCTGAAAAGACCGGTGTATCCTCTAAGAAAGTTTGGTGAATCAGTTCTAGACTTCTTTCTTTCCCCTGTTCCCAGACCATAGCGCAGTGGCGTAAGTCGGGGTACCAAGATATGCCAGAATATGAAAATTTCCACCACTTGCTACAAGCTCCAATAGATGATGCCCAAGAAATTCTCCATTCCAGATTTCCAATGCCCAGATACATTGATACAGAGCATGGAGGAAGCCAGGTATGGTGAAGTGTATATTATATAATCTGGGAAATGATGTGTTAGTAATGTTGTGAGATATTTTTTGGTAGTAAACATGCATTTCTCTGCTAAAATATACATAAATTGCCAATGAATGTTTTGAATCTTAAAGCTTTTACAGAGCAAGATATTTAATAGTAGCTTTCCCTCTAATTTATGAATCTTGCTATTTATTATTATTTTAATCATATTGACTTGGACTCTCAGATTCTTTGTGTAAGGTGTGTAGGGTAGAAAAGACAATACTTGTCTGGGTCTCTGAACCAATACCAGAATTAGTCTGTGTTATTTTTTAAAAACTTACTAATTAATGTCTTGTTAATATTCACATTTGCTTTGCTAGTGCTTGAAAAAGACAAAAGCTTACTTTCAGCTGCATCAGGAAGTTGTTAGCAGTTTTTCATTATAGCTGTGGAATCCAGCGAGTGGCTTTATTTACAGAGGTGCTGTTTGCAGTGTCTGTGTCTCCAGATAATAGAAATGATGTATTTCATACATATGCAACTTTTTTCTGAGTGCAGGAAAGTTCAGTTTGAGAAGATCAATTTATTGTCTTTGTTTTATTTTTTTAAAGGCTCGTTTCCTGCTTTCAAAAGTAAATCCCTCTCAGACTCATAACAATATGTATGCGTGGGGACAGGTGAGTATGAATCTGCTGATGAAGCTTGTACACATGATTTTTTTTCCTACTATTTCAGAAGGCAAGTGGCACATTACATACATATAAGTAATAATGTGAAGTTTTTGAAACTGAAAAAGAAATGCAATTTTGGTCTGATGTGACCAAAATTACAAAAGTTAAGAAAAATGGGCTTTATTTCTTCAGAGAGAAATGATCTCATTTACTATTTTAAGCTTCTGTTAGGCTGCTTTCATGTCTAGCCTACTTTCTTAGACAGTGTTGTCTTAAGACTATGGGTTTGATGTTTGCCTGACAGAGCCCCTCCAAGGACTTCCACTGAAACAGTTTTGCAAAGTCAAAAGCAGATAGTTTATTGAGGCAACAGATGAAAAGATTTAAAATAGTCACTGGTAAGTGCACTTACTGCCTTAGTACTAAATATACTAAGGCTAGACAATGATTGATTAAGCTAAGTTTACAATTCATTAAGCTTAACTTCACCAGTAATTAAGTTTAGTTTCATTCCACTAAGTAGCAGAGATGCAGATCTTACCAAAGAGTGTTCCTGCTTTGGAGGGAGAGAGGAGCAAACCCATCAGCCTATCTGAAAGGTAGAATCATGTTCTTGTCCACACCACGAGGGACTTAAAATACCAATTTCATACCTGCTGTCAAATAGGATTGGTTCCCTGTTGCTGCTGTAAAAGATGGTAGAAGGGCAGCCACTTCATCATTTTCATATTGGTAGATGTGGTTTTTTTCATATATAAATGAGCGACAGTGAGGGCTTGGGCAGCTTTCGTCAGGCTGAGCTGTCATGTGGATGAAAATGTGCGTATATTGCTAAGGGCAGAACAGAACCGTGACACTTCGGTATCGCTTCTTCCTCTACATGGCCGAGTCATTAGTAAGGCTGCTTGACCTTCGCCTGGTGCCCTCCTCTTCAAGTCAGCACGTTGCAGCCTTGTATTGTTATCTTCTTGTCCACCTGTCTCACAGAGCTTTAGCTCCCATCCCTATAAATACCTTCAGAATACTGGAAATGAGAGTGCTTACCACACATAAAGACTAAGGGACATTTTTGCAATAGGAGAAATAAGTGTTGAAGGTAGTTATAAGCAAGAACTGGAAAATACACTAATGCTAGTGTACTGACACCTTCCAGAATATCTGTGGCCTGGTTGACCAGGAATCAGTTTTCAAATCCTGTCTTTAGGAAGGAAGTTATGTTCAGAAGTTAAACATTTTGTAGCAGCTTGTATTCTGGAATGTTGCATCTCTATTCCATGTTCTCCTTCCACGTTTAGCTTCTGTAGTGGGTAAGTGCTAGTGCAGTGTCATCTTCTCATGCAAATATAATAGCATCAGACATCTGAAGCTACATATCAACTGTGCTCTTAGAGTATTTTGCTAAACAGTGTACAATGTTGAAGTCATGAGTGAGAAAGCTCTGTAGCAATTATATGGCAGTCATCTTTGTCTAGTAAGTTTTATCAGGGTACCTTTTCATAGTGATGAATTGGTTCTAATGAAGCTTCTGGCAGTGAACAGCACTGAGGTCCACAGTGAAAATACTTGAAAATTCTGTACTGAGTCAGGTCCAACACAATTGGAACACAAATCTCAAATTCTTTTGCTTCCAAAGTTGGTAATCTAACCAGCAGTTCATTAGTGCTTCTCTTCATCATGTTTCCCCTCAACATACACACAAATGCCGTAGTTTGGAAGGTGTTATTTTTAATCTAAACATTACCTGGGTTTTTTTTTAAGTTTTCACATTTCCAGCAGTACAGGACAACTGTTTTCTGCTTGTTTAATTAATAAGCAAATTAAACAGTGTTCCAAGTGTAAATACAAAAAAATTCTCAACTGATCTGTAAGATAATTTTTAATGCTGGACAGGTGAGACTCTGATACATCTTGCAAAAGATAGCTGTCCATTTTAATGCTGAAAAGAATTCAGTTCTAGGGTAACATAAGAAATTGTGTATTAACCTCCCCAGGGGCACTGCAGTGTGTGTGCTCAAGATAATATGCTCTTGTATTTGCAGATTTTTTGTGAAAAAAGTTGAATCAAGGACTAATTATGATATGAGAAATGTAATGTCTGGGAGAAATTTAAAACTGATTTGGATCTTGCTCTTTTTTTCTCATGACCTTCCTGGATGGTTTCATATTTTATTTTGTGAACAACTGAAAGCCCACATTCACCTGAAGAGGGCACCCACACACCACTGAAAATGTCTTTCAGGAGGTGATGAATTGCCTAGTTTGGTTTTTAATATTCCAAGTAAAGATTTTCTTTAAACTTTAGCAGGCGGGTGCCTTAATAGTATAGAAAGCATTTTCAGAAAATAACGATGAACTTTTTTACATCTCTGTTATGTGGCTGGTGTTTGAAGATGCAGTTGAAATTTTCAAAAACGATCTGTGACTGCTGTTTGGCAGCTGCTGAACATGAGTCAGTGTGTGCTCAGGTGGCCAAGAAGGCCAGTGGCACTCTGGCTTGGATCAAGAATATTGTGTCCAGCAGGACCAGGGAAGGGATCGTCTTCCTGTACTCAGCACTGGTGAGGCCTCACCTCGAATCCTGTATTCAGTTGTGGGCCCCTCACTGCAAGGAGGACATTGAGGTGCTGGAGTGTGTCCAGGAAAGGGAAATGAAGCTGATGAGGGCTCTGGAGCACAAGTCCTGTGCGGAGCAGCTGGGGGATTTGAGGGTGCTTAGTCTGGAGAAGAGGAGGTTCAGGAGAGACCTTATCACTCTCTACAAGTGCCTGGAAGGAGCCAACTAGGGATTGGTCTCCTCTCACAGGTAACAAGCAATAGGAAAAGAAAAAATGGCCTCAAGATGCCAGAGGACATTTAGATTAGGAAAAATTTCTTCATGGGAAGGGTTGTCAAACACTGGAATGGGCTGCCCAGGGGAGTGGTAGAGTCACTGTCCCTGGAGGTATTTAAGAAGAGTGTAGATGTGGCACTTACGGACATGGTTTAGCAGTGGGTTTGCCAGTGCTGGGTTAATGGTTGGACTTGATGACCTTAGAGGTCTTTTCTACCTAAATGATTCTGTGATTCTTAAATAAGAGAGGTCAGACTTAGCATTTCACAGGCTTGGAAGTAGAGCATCCTTTAGTCTCATCTTGCTGCCATCAGATGATAGATAATTTAGTGTGCCTTCCCTGAGAGTGGCTGTATATTGTAGTGATCCAAGAAATCTTGCTGCACTTGGGTTTGTCCCTCGATCATTAACTGAGAACTGTTTCTGGCCAGTTCTCAGAAAACAGCACCAGATCTGAGCATCCTCATTAAGACTTTTATGTCTGTGTTTTGGAAGACTTTACAAGAGTTCAGGCAACTCTGGTTTAATTTGGAAATATGGCTGCCTCGTGCCTTTGAAAAGGTTGGATTGTTGAGATTTATAGGAATTTTTCCTACATCTGTAAATGGAAGTAGTGGTAGATTGGTCGCAAAAGTTACTATGTAAGGGAGTTACTATGTAATATTTGCAGAGTTGCCAGCTGCTGGTTTATTTTGACTGTAAATTTGTTCAAAAATAGTAATTAAAACATGACCATTTTGAGCTTCTTGGATTTGTGAAAATACTTCTGAGGTCAAAATTAAATTGCAAGAATTCACCAAAAAGGTTTTTTCAAATCTTTTGTGATCTGATTGCTCATGACTTTCAGATGCTTTTGGTCTTTCTCTGAGGTGGTACAGAGCTACAGGAGAGAATAGGCCCACCTCTCTTTGGGAAAGCTGAGTGACCTTCACTTGGTGTCAAATCAGGCCCTTAGGAGATTTGTTTCCTCCTTTCACCATTTCGAGATGTCTGAGCTTCACTGACAGATGCTAATTTGTTGGTTGTGTCACTTGCATATTACTGTTTCTCTCCTTTTTGTTCTACTGAGGTAGGAATGATGCAGGAACTGTGCTGTGGAAATTTTATTTACATTTAAAAGTTTGTAAGTTAATATTTGGCAGGTGTCAAAAACTCTTGAGTTTTGCATGGCTGATGTAAAGATCTTGCTATACAGCAGGTCACTGCTGTATGCATTAATATGGAAGAGAATGTAGTTGTGGTTTATGCTTGCGTTCATGTAAACATATGAAAATTTATGTAAATATACAGTCTGCTGGGATTTTTTGTCAGAGATTTCAGCAATGATACGCTTCTAAGATCTTGCTAAATTTATAAAATGTTTATTCAATGGAACATATTGTGCCTTAAAATGCTTTTTCTTTACAGTGTGTATAATCAGTTCTCCTTTTTTCCCTTATTTCATAGGAGTCTGGAGCACCCATTCTTACTGATGATGTCAGCTTACAAGTATTTATGGATCATCTGAAGAAACTCGCTGTCTCTAGTGCTGCCTGAGATTCTGCAGTGCATTGGAGGCACAGACAAACTGCAGCCATATTTCAGCTTTTTCCTCCTTTACCCTTTTCCACGTCTCTCTTGACAGAATGCTCTGATATGCACAAGCTGCCTGACTAGATGTAAAGCAGTGTTGTTTTCAAAGAAAAGCTTTGTTATCAGCAAATGTTTTAATGTGAACTGCAGTTTGTAAAAATGACCGGTAGTAGATTTAAGTTATAAGCAGAGGAAAAAGAACCATCATTTTGATTACTGTGATACTGTAATTACTTTGAGATCATTTGCAACAACTTTGAGATGTGATTTCAGTTTCTTGTTTAAATGGTTGGGGTTGATTATGCTCTGCAGTACAAAGGCCCACTGAACAATAAAGGAAATCTTTGGTGATGTCTGGTTTTCCAGACTGCTATGTGATTGCTTTTGCTTACTCAATTTGAGCCTGAAGTGAACAAGCAACAACAAAAGGCATGTAAGAATAGTATTACCTCTGTCTTTTGATTTAGGTTGATGAACTTTTATTTCCTGCAGAGATATTATTGTTCATTAATTGTTTATTTTAGGGGTATTTAATTTCAAATATTTCTTCCCATTTACCCTAATTGATTCTTTGGGAACAGAGTTTTTCTTTATTTCAACATAAAGAAATTGAACTGAAAACGTATAAAATCCATGTTGAACAGGATTTAAATCCACATGTATTTTGACCAAAGTATCTATTATCAAACACAGTAACAGGAGAATATGCTCAAAAGTTAACACTTTCAGCTTGAGCTAAAAAGAAATCCTACACTACCAAAATGAACTAAGAGAGCAGCCTTGATTTTTGTCTTGGTGAGTATACTTAAAAATAAAATTTACGTTTTTTATTATTGCCTTATAATATTATTACAGTAATGCATGACACTGCACATCTGCTTTTTGTTTCTGCATCCTTTTTGTTATGAATTCAACAGGCTATAGTTCTTGTTGAAACAGTATTACATAGAATATGATGTAATTAATTTGATATTTCGTTCATACTTGATTTTTTTTGGGGTGGGTAAAATTAGTAGGCTTTCCCATTTACTTGTTGAAGTTTACACATAAAACAGATGTTTACATAGGTAATATAACATTTTGACAAACAAAGATATGAAGTGTGGTAGTGGGCAATAAAAAATGTGCCAAGTCTAAAGGAATAGAGAGTTCATAGGAAATTCAGGTGTTTATTGGTGTGGTAAACATGAGGGTGGTATTTCTGTTTTCTGTAAATTCTTAAAAAACTTGATTAAATAACTTGCTCTCCATTTCTTTGATCTAAATGAGATGAGCTGCTTTTGCCTCAATACAAATAAAATACATGTTTTTCTCTCACTTTTTGTATTTACTGTGCTGATTTCTGTCAGTTCTTGAAATGAGGTGTAGAAATAAAGGTAGTAGTGATAAAATTTAGAATAACTTCACCTTTTTTGTTCATGTGATAATTGGTATCAAACTCATTTAACTTCCAGAGGTACTTAATGGTTTATGCTAGCAGCAGTTTAGAAGATGATAATTCAGTAGCCTTTTTGGCTTTCTTTTTTTTTTTTGGTAATAAGCAGCTTAAATTTTCTTGTAACACCAAATATGTCCAGTTTATTTTATAGTTAGGTACTATTTGCCTAATAAATCAATTCATCACCAAGTCATGATAATGAATGGGTTTTTTGTGGTTTCCTTCCTACCCTTTAACTGTCTTTCGCCTTGTAATAGTTGTTTTTAAATCCAATTTCTTAGCAACATTAGCTTATTAAGTATTTAACATTGTCAAAGACTTCTTGGAAATCCAAATATGTCTGATATATCACCTTTTTCCTCCTGCTTATTCACCTTTTCCAAAGACTCCGTGGTTAGCGAGACAAGATTTTCCTTCCTAAGAAGCATGCCGATTGTTTCCAGAATGTCCATATCTATCCATAGGCTCACGAGTCTTACTACAGCCGCCACAACTTTACGAGGGACTGAGATCAGGCTCATCAGTCTGTAACTTGCAGGATAACTCAACAGCCCTTTTTGTGGATGAGAGTGACATGGGTGGTGGTCTCCAGTCATCTGGCACAATGACTGTCTGTAATGGTAGTTACAAGTGTTCACTGGCACGTCTGCCCTTCCATGTCTCGCTTCCTTTAGAACTCCTTAGTGAAGGCCATCCAGTCCTGGTAACTTGTAACATCTCATTCATCTACTTGATCTAATACCTCTTGCACATTGGCTTAGGCCAGGTGAGCTACAGTAGGGAAAGGAAGCCATTTGTTCACTGAGAATTGATCAACATTGAAAATAATGTGTTTGTAGGGTTGCACTATGGGAGAAGGTGGTTTAAAAAAGAGAAATTGCTACAATTTGAAGTCCTTGCTGGTATCTGTATTACTGGGTTTTTTGGTGAAGAGTTTCTACCAATCTGCAATATCCATGACACCCAAAATTGATCTATTTATGATTGCTTTAAACATTTGCTTTTGACTGGAAACAGATCAGATATCAGAGGAAGAGTTGGACAAATGTTTTTGAGAAAAAGACTTGGAAGAGGTAACCTGCAGAACAAGGGATGAAACAGTTGCTGACTGTTTTGTTAAGGACTGGCAAGTTAAAGACTGAAAATTATTCATGGGAAATCAGAGGTAGGGGAACAAGCAGTCAGGTGCTGCTTTCTTCACATTGTTAGGCAGGCTGTGAGTTTTAGAACAGTGCAAGATCTGTTCTTGATCTAAAGTTCCTCACTGGACGTACATAAGCCTCAAGCATTGCCATCTGGGAAACACATTTGTCTCAGAGAGCAACATGGGAGATTCTGAAGTTTAAGTTTTGCCAGGATCATAAAATCAGATGGAGCTCATAGCAATGCAACAGCTGTTCCTGTTCTTTGATGTTCTTGTGTCTGGTGTTAGGACATACAGAAAGGCACTGTGACTGACAGTGCTTCCATAGTGCCTGGTCTATAAGGTGCTTAGTTCTAGCCTGCTGCCTTTTTCTCTGCACACCTTTATAGGCTGTACATGCTACACAACCATCTAAATTTTTCTTCTCTTTCCAGTGCTTTAAATCCTGAACTTGAGTCCATTTATTATATATATATATATATACCATTCATGTGTTTAGATCAACCCACAACACAAAGCTCCTAAGTGTCTTAAAGATTAGGTAAAAGTTTCCTGGACCTTGTAAGTGTGAGAGCTACCCTTCATTCAGGAAGAGAAATGATGGTAAATTATTTTGAAACAAGCCATTTAGAGCAATAGAAGCCACCATCTAAAATGTGGATGCTAATTTAATATGTATAAAAGCTTCTAAACTCTGAAGTATTTCTGACTGGATCTCGAATTCAGAATTGTTGCCATCCACACAGATATTTAAGTATGCTGGAAAGAATGTCAGAACATTCTTGACAGCTCTCTGCTCTTTCACTAGCAAGACATCAAGCCTCTGCTGTTTGGTTTCTTGCTGACTCTGAGCTGTTGTGATAAATGCCCTGGCTTGGCCTCTTGGCTGCTCCTGCTTCACAGGACTGGGGCTGGCGCAGTCAGTGTGTTAAGAACCTTTGGAAATATCCTTTGACAGTAACTTAATCTGTTACGATACAGCTTCAGGATCTCTTTTTTTTTTTAGAGAGTCTAGGATTGGGATTTTTTAGCTGCTCTCAGTTTCATATTTTCTGATGTTTTGTGCTTGGATGGGATAGCTCCCAGGTTTAAACATAGATTTAACAAGCTCAACCAAAAGTTGAAGTTAAGTTGCTTAAAGGCGTGTGGATTTGCCTAGAAATACAAATACTGTCAAATTCCTAGAACTTCACATCTTGATGTGTGGAACTGTGGCATCAGTGTTAGGAAAATTGCATTTCTCAATGTTCCCTCTTTTCCTTGGTTAAATAGAATAGTTGGTGAACAGTGATGAGAATCCTATCCTATTCAACCAAATCTGAGGCAAATGGCTGTATTACCTCCTGTCAGATTGTGAAGAACAATAGAATTGAGCTCAGTTTAGCTTTTGGCATTTTGTGTTCATACAAAAGTTAAATGTTACATGAAAGCCAACAAGCCTGAACAGAACAGATGGAAAAATTAATGAAGCTGCTCTGAATTTAATCTAAAATCTTGTTTAAAATAGCAGATTGTTCCTAATAGTGTAATCTTTTGTGTGAAGAAAGAACTGCAATGCTAAAAGATGAACAATTAAATCAATGTCCATGAATTAATTTTGGAAAAAATTAAGCAAAATAATCACTACATACTTTAACAAGGAAGGCTGTGCCCAATTCCTACTGATTGTCCATTTTGTGTGTCTTTCCATCCTTTTCTCTGACTCCCTGGAGGTATTCAACTGTGTGGTAGCTGCTTGCCATGAAGCAGGTTATGACTTCGCTTGCTGGCTAATGTGTGTGGAACAAGCAGTAGGCGGTTCTTTGGCTTTCTTGGGGAGAAATAGGTATGTTGTGTCATGATCTGCAGTCAGCTTAATGCATTGTAACTGTGCACATTTAGGGCATGTTTCTCTGGCTAGAGAGTGGCCAAAGACAAAGGTGCCTTACTAGAAAAAGAACCTGTGTCTCATGAGGTCCAGGCATGGCAGCCCTGTCATAGTTTCTCTTCCTGAATACTGAGAACAGACAACCGCTCAAGGATTAACCACTTTCAAAACATGAGTATTAATTCTGTGATCAGGGTAACTTGGAACCATACTGGTTGTCAAAGTGGGGTCAAAATAAAATTGGGACAGCCTCTGAACTCCCTGAACATGCACTTCCTGCAGGGTTAGAACTCAACCTCCTTGTGGTTACTTTCAACCTCAGGAGACATGCCAGTGACTCATGTACCGGAGTTCGTAGTCTACAGATAGCATATGGAACTGCATTGCTTTTATAGGGTTATTAGTAAAAGTTTAGCAAGGGAGTGTAGCCATGTGTGAAAAATTGAAGCTAGGCAGAGACCCAGAAAATCGTAAGTGAGACTAGATTGGTATGAAGTAGCCCTTGCATTTAATAAGTACCAAGGAGGATTTTATGTTTTTAGCATTCGACTGTGAGCTCCTTTTCAGCTGCATACCATGAGCTGGTGTGGATTTTGCTGTTTTCTGTAGCAGCACAGACATGTTTGAGCCTTGGCTCTGGATTGTTGTGAACATTTTAAGGCCCTATCCTGTGACCTGAAGCAAGTGCTTCCATGGTAGAGAGATTGTGTTTTCCTTTTTTATTGTGTTTCTTCCTGCTAGATATGTCAGCATAACAGGATAGCTTGAATTACTAATTGAAACATGAACAGTTTAAACTGAGCTATCCTAATATGCAGACATGTCACACCTGGCTAGCAAAGTAGTTTTATAAGGAGTTTATAGCACCGCTGGTCTTTATTCATCCTTGAGTGTACTTTTGTTAGCCCTATTTTTGAAAAGGACTTGTATTGAATTTTTCTAGGAAACTCAAAGGAAGTTTATAGGTGGGCAAAATACTACTTGCTGTGTTGTTCTGGCGTGCCGTGAAACAGCTGAAAGAGCAGTGAATGACCCTCAGATCTCTTCTTGCTACCACAGTTGCTGTCTGCATTGAAGCCCAGCTGTTGACAAACTTGTTTGTCCAAGAGCAGATGTGAAAGACAGTCTGCAAGGGGGGGTGCTGAGAGCCGGCCAAGCTGGGGCTGTTGATGTGGCTCATGGTTTCAGGCAATGCTGCCAGTCTAGTTAGGATCAAAATGTGACCCTCCCACACAAGTTGCTGTGATGTTTCCTTCCACTCTAGGTTTACACACTGCTCTGAGGGAGAAAATAGCCCAGATGTGGTGTGAGCAGTGCTTGAACATGAGGGGATATAACATCTCATTTCAGACTTGCTCCCACTCACCTGCTAGAGGAGGAGGTAGATGGAGATGACACCCTTTAAATGATGGCACTGAACCAGTCAAAAGAACTGTTGTCCCTTTTTGGCCCTGTAAAAGCAGAAAATGAGAAAGCTAACTTATTGCAGAAATCTGAAGAATGTGTATTTTGTCATTTAGAAACTGAGAGTTTTATCACAGTCTCCTTGAAGCTAAAACCATTTGCAGAACATCCAGCGTTTTCTCACTGGAGTGCAGATGGGTCTGGAAAGAGAGATTGCCATCAGCTAAGTCCCCACAGCCCTATTTGCATAACAGACTCTTTGCTCAGACGGGTCTATGTTTTGCTGTTTCCTCTGTGAATGAGATGTCAGCCCCAAAGATATTTTAACTTCTATTGAAAACCTAACTTTTCTCACAAAAATGTAAGATAAAATTTGTTCTGTGATATGGCAGAAAAAGCAGCTGAGATTTAAAGCATGTGACAGTGTCTGGGATTCTCTGCAATAGCAAAGTATTTTAAGTGAATTGCCCAGGTGATGGAACAAGTTAGCCACGTGAAATGCAGTACCTTGGAGGTCCCTGCCAATCTAACCAGAGCAGAAAAATCCTTGCAATGTTCCAATCAGGAAGCTAATTTAATGTGAAATGCTAGCAAGACACCCTGGAGCTTTCATTTGATTATGAGCACCAGTTTGGCATCCTAGAGCAAGCAGTTGTTAGTGGCTGTTTCCAAGGAAGGCAAAAAGGCCCCAGAAGCACAGCTGTACCATGAATGGGTGGTGGAGCAGACTACTGCAGCCCTTGCAGAATAGGTTATACAGTGTGTTCATGGCAAAAAGATCTTTACTTAATTCTGTTTTCTGATTTTTGGCCCATCAAAAGCAAATCAAGCCAAGTACACTGTGATTGCTCCTTTTATAATTTGGCTGACCACAATGAAAAAGATGGTTATGCTGAAATTTTAGTGCATAAGTGTTCTGCTGTTACTTCCTTTCCTTTGTGAATAACTGAAATTGATTTACTTTGTACTTATGTGTTAGTCACATGTTGACAGGATACTTTTGATCACAGGTGCACAAACTGATGGCTACAGCTTCCAGATCAAAGTGATTGAGTGACTTACTAACCTCGTACCCTCTTTCTGGCTAAGGGATACGAAAGAATTTTCCTTGAGAAAGGGAGAATACAGCCATGATAGATAACTGTAGAAAATGGATGGATTTGGTAATTACATGTGAACTGCTGCAGGATAGAGTGTCCTTTTACTGTATATGCTACTTTTCACAGAATCACAAGAAGGTGAAGATTGGAAAGGACCTCTGGAAAGGACCTTCTTGTCCAATCTATTCAAGCAGGCCCACCTACACCTGGTTACCCAGGATCTTGTGTAGAGGGCTTTTTTTGGCTTGAAAAGGAGTTGAAAATTTACAAATTTAAAGACAAGTCCTTGCACAGGCTCCTGGTATCCAGCATAATTGTAGCTCAAATGGAAATAGTCCCATAAACTGCAGGAGGTGGACCAAAAGCTCTCTGCTTCCTATGCTCTTTTTGGCATGGTGCAAAACCACATGTATAAATGCACAGGGAGTATTTTTTGGGAGATGATTTTAACTGAAGAGATAACACGTGGGCAGGATGCTTCCAAAAGCTTAATCCATCTTAATCAGTAGACTGAAAGCAGATTAAACAAAAAATTAAATTGTTCCCTGTAAGTATCTGAAATACATGAAGTGACAGGTCTGCAGAGTAGGCCAGTTGCATCTGTATGAAAAATTTTACTTTGTCCTAGTTAAGTAATATATATAAATAAGTCTGGATTTATTTTTTGAGTTGCTATATTTGGTAATGTATGACATAATGCCATTCAAAGCAGAGCTTGAAATAACTTGGAATTAAGTTGAACAGAATAAATAGGACATCTGTTTTAGTCAGATTTCTGCAACTTCTTAATCTTAGATGCAACCATTTCTCTTGCTGATAGAACTATATATCAAAAAGATGTAATATTTGAAATACTGTGTTGCACATTGCAATTGACAGTTCCCATGTCCTTGCAAGAAGCAAAGAATACTTTTACAGCTTCTGCCTCCAGTATCGCAAAGAAATGGAATAATTTGATTTTGCAGCTTTGATCTCAATGGAATAAGTGGTTGCTTTGCTCTGTGTGTGGATCAAATGTGCGTGCTAATCTCCTGCAGGATCAGAGCTTTGGTTAAAAGAAAACGTTCTCTTCTGAGATGAGTATCAGTACTTATTGCTAACAGATAAGCCCTTTCCACCACTGCTATTCCATGTTCTTGTAGGATTGCAGTAGCAGGCCAACTGCAGAGAAAATAGTTATATGGATTTGCAGCTTCCCAGTGAGTGGGAGTATTTCCATCACTGCATTTCCTTTAGCAAACCTCCAGACGGCAGTAGATACATGAAACTTCTGGTCTGATTCTCGTTCCAGTTAGTTACTGGTGTAATCGAGTGTCTTCGATTGTTCCTCTTTTATATCCTGTTGTGGTTTAATGCCAGTCAGCAACTAAGTACCACTCAGCAGCTTGCTCACTGCCCACCCTGCCTTTGGTGGGATAGGGAGGAGAATTGGAAAAAGGTAGAACCCATGGTTTGAGGTAAGAACAGTTTAGTAATTGGAAAAAAATTAAATGAAAGTTCCCCTGCTCCTGCAGTCCTACAAAAACATGGAATGCTTTTCTTTCTTTATCTAGCATTAAGTACTGGTACTTGCCTCACAAGACTCCTTTAACCAGTAACAACACTAATAATAGTCGTGAAAAGGAGAAGGAAAGAAAGGAATAATAGCGAAGAACTACAAGTGATGCAAAATGCAGTTGCTTACCACCTGCTGACTGATGTCCAGTACATCCCTGAGCACCAATTGGCAGCTCCTGGCCAGCTTCCCCCAGTTTATATACTGGGCCCGGCATTCAGTGATATGGAACATCACTTTAGCCAGTTCAGTTAGCTGTCCTGGACATGCTCCCTCCTTCCTTCTTATGCACCAGGAAATGTCCTTGACTTTGGTTAAGCACTGCTTAGCAACATCTAAACCATCAGTGTGCTATCAAACATTATTCTCATACAGAATGCAAAACACAACACTGTACCAGCTACTAAGATGAAATCTAACTTTATCCCAGCTGAAACCAGGACATATCCATAAAAGTGTGGGCCCAATCAGTGTAGAATTTCAGTTAAATTCACCTTCACTTAGAAAAACAAAGCAATATTTTCTTTTATCTTTCTTTCTTCTTCTTTCTTTCTTTCTTTGGTTTGAACTTTTACAATAAAAATGACAACACACTAAAGTAAACAACCTGTCATAAGCATTTTTGACATTATATTAAGAAATAATATAAAAAGAGCTATGAAAAACTGATGTAAAACTGAAACTCCTCTAGGTGTAAGAAAGGATATTCTTTTAAAAATGTGCACAAATAAACACAAGAGAGAGAATTCAGCACAATGATCCCATTTTCATCCTCATCTTCTAACAAGTATACAAAATAAGAAGAAACTGAATACACAGGCACTGATTTGCATGCATATTTTTCTTTTTTATATCTGTGAAAAGAGGAAAACAGGCTGTGATTGAGAAAAGGAAATGAGATGTGTCGAGTCTAGGGGCTGGTCAGTCTTGCCCAAAATGTTTACTCAACTGGAACTAATACAAGAAGACGATTATCTAGAAGGTGTAAGATGATCAGAAAAAAACTCCTTAAGTCAGGACTTTTAGGATTGATTGAATGCTTCTGATAACTCCAGGTTCATTTTTGGGAAAAAAACCCCATGGAATACATAAAGAATTATGAGTTCATAGAACAAGAGGACCATCACGCCTAATCACTGTCCTATGTCTCGTACAGTTAAGCAACTCTGCAGAATACTCATCTGGGGGCTGTCCTATGGCATGAAACAGATAAAACTAGAGTCTAGTCGGAGACCTGTCACTAACCTTGGTGCCCCCCAAGGTTCAATACTGGGCCCTGTACTGTTTAATTTGTTCATGCATGACTTGGATGAAGGGCCAGATGCCTTCTCAGCAAGATCACTGATGACACAAAGTTGGGACGAGCGGCCGATACCCCTGGGAGGGTGTCAAGAGCATGGATGCAGGCTCTTTGTGGTGCTGAGCAATAGGACAGGAGGCAACGGCACAGGAAGTTCCACCTCAACATGAGGAAGAACTTCTTTACTGTGTGGGTGACTGAGCACTGTAACAGACTTCCCAGAGAGGGTGTGGAGTCTCCCTCACTGGAGATATTCAAGAACCCTGTGGACACAACCCAGTGCCATATGCCTTAGGATGACCCTGCTTGACCAGGGAGGTTGGACCACATGACCTGCTGTGGTCCCTTCCAATCTTATCCATTTTATGGTTCTGTGAAAACAGGCAGACCTGAGGCAGGAGGTTCAAAGTGATGGGAAAGAGAAGCAAATGATTGTGGAAGGCTGGAGCAGCCACAGGTGTTTTTGCAACTGAGGCATGGTACTTGTGACTTGTAGACATTATGGGAGAAGTTCTTGCAATGATAAAACTGGTGGCTTTGATGCATGAAGTCACTGTGGGGTACATACCCTATTCACTACTGCTCCCTTGTCCATGTAGCAGGTAATTTCATTAGAGAAAGCAGATTATCAGCGCTAATCTGCCCTTTGTAAATCCACATTTTTCCTCACTGCCTACTTGTCCTTCAGTTGTTTGGAAACAGACCCTCAAGAGTTGTGCTGCATGGTCTTTCTAGGGACTGAGTTGAAGCTGGCCAGCATTTAGCTCCTCAGATCCTCTGCAGCCTTCTTAAAGATGACTGTAATATTTAGCCCCTTTCCATGGACTTCCCCGGATCATCACACGTGCTTATGATGATGTGGCTTCACAATCATATCACCCAGGTTTTAATCATCCTTCCATGTGTCCCATCTATCTCTGTAGCCATGAATATACCCAATATCTCTGAATAGTCCTTAACTCTCTTACTTTTGTGTTTCCTCATTACTCAAACTGCAGGTATGTATGCAGGTCTGGAAGTGTTTTGAAGACTGAGGCAAAAAAATCTTCCAGTATTTCCCCATTAAACACCAGTTTCACACTTACTTTGAACCTCAGTTTGCTACTAGGCTGCTTACAGGATTCTTTTCTTTTTACCTTGTATGCCCCTGGGCAGCTTGAGCTTCAGCTGGACTCTGTCTTTACTGACACCATCCCTGACTGCCCAAGCAATACTTTATAGTCCTCCTTTGCTGCCTGTCCTTGTTTCTGCTTTTTGAATGTTTGGTTTTTTGTTTTTTTTTTTTTTCATTTCAATTCATTAGCTGCTCCTTGCTTTGTCACTTGGGCCTTCTGCCAAAGTTTTTGGTAGTATACAAAATTAGCCTTTAATTAGAATTCAAGGGTATTTTATTTTGGTACATCTATCCATTTATTATTTTTGGACTAAATTCTGCCATTGGCCAACTCACAGATCTTATGACCCAGTTTTTATGACAATCCTGCCCTGCAGTAGCCACTTTAAATCTGAATGATTCCCCTCTGTTTCTTCATTCAGTAACTGGGAGTTTTTAGTTTAATGCAATGCAGCTGTAGTTAAGGTGACATTCACTTGTAACCTTTGCAAGACGCAGATGTAGCTCAGATCCAGGTGACCTATCTTTATTCAGATTGCTAATGCACACTTCAATATTTCTAAGTCTTTAATGTCATACAGCATGGAATGTGTTTATTGTACATGCATATTGCATAAGGCCACGGCTTTTGGTGGACTCAGCTTTTGATAAAACAATGCTTTTATCTTTGAATACGATACTCAAGGTACACAAATTGGGAAAAGAAAATCTTTGTTCAACAAATATCAGAGTCTCTGTTGTTAACTTGGAAGGCTCAGGTCACAACAGCTTAATTTTGATAAAAGGTTTTTATTTATGTGAGGACTACAGAGACTTTGTTCTTCCCCTGTCAAACAGAATTGAAGATTTTTCTGGAGGGAAAAAGAGGGATTGAAGGTTAGCATATCCAGTAGAGTGAAGTCAAGACTTGTTCCATACCATGAATAATAGGGAGAGTGGACTCAGCAATGAAAAAAAGGTGGTTTTGACTGTAGGAAAAATCTATAGGAACAAGGTGATAGTGGTAACTTGTGATCGCTGAATGAATTGTCAGATTCGCTACTAGTAGTAAGAATATATTGACCCTGTGTTTTGGGAAATAGCTTAAGAAGTTACTTGCTTTTTTTCTCTCTCTCTCTTTTTTTAAAAAATTCTTTTCATTCAAAACAGAGAAAATGATATAATAAAGAACCTACCCAGAACCAGGCAATGTAAAATTACCTTTTACTACAGGATCATCCAATGACGACTTTGGTAAGGGCAGGATTTGATTTCACTTCCTGAGCAGCTGTGGCATGCAAAGGTTAGGCTGCCGACAGGAGCTGCTGCACCATGAAGCAGCAGTTCTCACCGTGTGATTGAATTAGCTGATTTCCTGAGCTGTGGCTACTGATGTAGAGGCTCAGGCTTGACTTACAGCATGAAACACCTTTTGGAGGGAGCGAGCTGTGAACCCACAGAGCTCTGGGAATGGGCACTAAGACACTTGCTCTGTGTAACACCTCATTTTTGCTTATTCTATTGGATCAAGGGCCTGCCCTGCACCTGATGTGGCTGGGTCCTCGCTGCCCACCCTCCTCCCTCCTGTGAGAGTGGCACAGCCTGGGGGGTCTAGCTTCAGCTTCAGGTGGAAGGAGCATTTATCAGGGCATCCTGTCAGAAATTGAGGTATTTGGCTTCTTCAGTCTCCAATGAAGAGCAGGAAATCCCGTTTCCACAGGGTACCCTGCGGTGGGTTCACTCCCGCTGTGAGGTGAGTCCTGGGCTCTGCTGTGGACACCTCAAGCACAAAACCACCCTCCGTTCTGGGAAGCTGTTGGGATGCCATGACAGGGGCCAAATATGGTCCCACTGTGCACTCTAGGAGCACATCTCCAGGCATAGGGTTCCTTGCTGGGAAGGGGCCGGAACAGCTGCTTTCCTCCTGGAGTGCGGTCACCAAACAGTCTGATCAGGCCTCAGGTGCCACGTGCATGGTGACGTGGTGAATGCCAGATCTGTGAGGAAATGCGGGGTGGCTGTACATTCCTGGTGACTCCCTTAAATGTGCCAGCAGGACCTGAGAGAAGGGTTTATTTAAAGCTGCCCCATGACTTTATAGTGAGGGGTCGGTTAGACAGCACGTTTGCAAGGTCTGCATACGGTGCCACCCTTATGTTGATGCCACCATCACCCAAGCACCAGACAGAACTCAACTCCGCTCTTCACGGTGATTTTTTTGTTACAGAAAAGAGTGCTCATTTTGCTATTTGCGGGAAATAAGGGCAGTTTTTACATTATCCTGCAACCCAAGGGAAAAAGGAAGTAATTTGGAGAGAATTTCTTGCTTTCTAAAGTACCAATGGTTTAACTTTTTGCAGTTTTTGTACTGATGTAAAATACCTCAAAACTGTGGCCTGAAGCAGTACAGCAGATTTTTGTGCAGCATTGTTCTTCCTTCAGTGCAGCTCCCTAATTCAGTGTGACTGCATCCTCAAATGGGATTAGATGAGGGCGTGCTTGAAGTGCAGTGCTGATTAAAATCAAACCCATCTACTTCCTTGTGTATTCAGTACATGGCTTTTGGAATATAGCATGACCTATCTTTTCTTTAAATTAAATAAAAAGCAGAGTCATCCAATGGAGGTCTAAACTGCCATTATCTAAGGTTTTTGCCAGTCATAAATGACAGGAATTAAGATGCTTTTGCAATAAATAGGACAAAGCATATAAAAACCAAATAAAAGCATCTAGGATTACAGACGTCTTGCCTGCCTAGAGCTACTGCCCTAAGCAGGCTATGAGCTGGAAATAGACAGAGATGATCAAAAAATGCAGAGGTAAATGATGCTGTGTTGCCTTCACATTATTTCATGGTAAAAAATAGAAGCAACTGAAAACTCATGAGGTCTCAGATAGAGATGTGTCAGGGCAACTGATCTGTTGCTCCTTGATTATTTTTCTTCTTTCAAGCATTTCAAGTAATTAGAGCCACACAGTCTATGAAGCAATGCATTTTTCTTTTTGCTTTTCCAGATGTGCAAGCACCAGAGGCTACTGTAGCTGGAAAGCCCTTGGAGACACTGTTGACTTTTCTGGGCAGCACTGTGCAGGTGTCTCGGTTTGAGAGACAGGTGTCTCCTAAGGAAGGCAGAAGTCTTCCTTGGAATGGAAAAATGTGGACCCCTTCCCTCCGAATTGTTATAATTTTGAAATTAAGGGGCGCTCAGCAAGGATATGAGAATAGGAATAACAGTTCTTTACTAGTATATCTAATAGGGCAAAAACAACAACAGCTCTGGCATTAACACCAAAACAGAAGCAGGAACCCAGTGATGGCCGTCTCAGCCGCAGGCACTTTCCCCTTTGGCGCAGTTCCAGTCACAGCCGGCAGGGGCGCTGGTGGCTCCCGGTGGGCAGGGCAGGTGCGATGGTTCCCCCGCGCCCCCCCGCGGCGCTCCGGCGGCAAGCTGGGACGGCAGAGAGGAGCAAAAATCCCGGGGCAGTGGTGGAGGAGATGTATCACACTCCGGAGCTGCAGTGGGAAATCCCCAGGAGGTCTCAGCAGGCAGGAGGTGTGGGGCTACAGAGTAGCGAAGGCTGGAAGCAGAGCTGAAGAATGGGCGGGGCAGGGCACCAGCAGCCGGGCTCCAAGCAAGGCAGGGAGAGGAAGGATTGGGCACCCAGGCAGATGGTAAAAAAGTCCCCCCCTTAAGTGAGGTGGGTGTTAATAAGGTCCCAGTTCAGAAGGCTGCTCTTAAGAGCAGAGGCCCACGGCAGNCAGAGGCTCACCCCACGGCAGAAGAAGCAGGACTGGGCTGGACCACAGTGACAGTCACGAACTCTCCTCTCCAAACAGCTCTGACCGCACTGTCCCTCTTCCCCAGCTGAGAGCGAGAGAGAGGGAGAGCCAGGGGCTGTCTCCAGCCGTGCCTTCTCCAGTCTCCCATCTCGCAGTATCTCCCTCTTACCTGGGAAACCTCAGGTAACTGAGAGAGGGGCCATCAGCACTCTCCTCTGAACTGATAACTTCTTTTGTCTGTTAAGTGTCCAGTCATTATGGCCCATTAGCAACACGTATGGGGAAAATTCCTTATGAAGGAAAAAAAACCCAACGAAACAAAAGAAGAACTCCTAAAACCCCTACAGCAGGTAAATTTTCCAGCAGAATTCTGCAAAATAGTATTGGACAAAGCCGGCAGTAGACTCGTTTTTGTGATCCAACGAGCTATAAAATTGTTTTCTCAAGGCAGAGATGGAAAACCCTTATGAGCTTGAGTTCTTATTTCCTTACAGGCCAAAGCTTGTTATCTTGAGAATAACAAGTTTGTAGATGCTAAATCTGTAGATGTCTTGTAGATGCTAAATATCTTAGTAGATTAGCATTGCAGTCTCTGGGCCTAATCTGGGTATTTGTTGTGGGGCTATATTGGTTTACTGAAATGGTGAAAGGAGTAAAACTCTGCACTATAGGATTGGTTTGTTGATTGTGTAGCTACAGTTGGTCAAAATATTTTGGGAGAAGGTATTAATGAATGTTCTTTGTTGGAGGAGAGTTTCTGATTTAGGGAGCCACATCAATCCTTTAATTAAGACTAGCTGAATAACCAAGGGGACTACATTGTCATTTGGCATCTGTGAATGCTTTAATGACCCAGTTTTTGTTTTAGTAAGGAGTAGATCTTAACTTCAAAAGTCGTGTACTTGTACTAATTCTCTTTCTTCAAATAAAATGGGTTTTTATGACAAGGTTCAAGTTGCAGAATGTTTTAAAGCACTTCCATACTGGAATAATTGCTCAAGGGATGGATTTTGTGGTTTTGGTTTGTTGAGGTTTTTTTGTTTGTTTGATTTTATGTTTGGTTGGTTTTTTGTTTTTGTTTTAGTTTTAGCACTATGAGTTGAAACAATCTTAATCTTTAAAATGTGTATGACATATTTACTAAATACATTCTTTTACCTACTTGTAAGTAGATGTATTTTATATGCTTAAAAAGGGAATGGTAGGGCTTACAGTGTTGTCCTGTTTTCTTTTTTTTTCAATGTAAATATATGTTCTAAATCCTATTACAAACCTTTGTTACATGTGTCTCTGTTATAGCTCTGTTATTTTATGCAATAAAAGTTGTTGCAGAAGGGAAAAAACCACCCTAAATTTGATTAGGACAAAAGCTGATTATATATACACTTAATTTACATTTCATTTTTCCCTGTGGGTTGTGCAAAATGGCAGTAGCCCAGTCATTTCTGTAATGCAGTAACCCTGTGCTTTAACAGCAAAAGTTACAAGTTTAGGCGAGGCTAAATAAAATTATGAAAGGTAGAGATGTTAGGAAAAACTACAGCTGTTTTCTGAGTAATTTCTACTGCTTTCTGCCAGGCTGAGTCCTCACAGAAACAAGAGACCTTCCGCAAGAGACCCATTGCTAGATTGTTCGCACTATCACCATTTTCATCTAAGATATCCTTTTGAGTTAGATGAAGATACAAGATAGTAAGATTAGCAAAAGGACCAGAGGAATAAATGCACAAAATCAGGGCTGTTAGGGCTCAGAATTTTTTTAATTGCTGTTTTGTTTTCACTTGTAAATGACATTTAGTTACAGCATTTTGAGAATTTGTGTATTAGGCACCAAATGGCACTAGAAAGACAAAAGGGAGACTCCTGAGCTTTCTTACAGATTTGTCTCTCACCTGAAAGACACAGTGAGACTACAGCTTCCAGTTATCATGTAATCATAGAATCATATAGTGGCTTGGGTTGGAAGGAACCCAATGGTTCAGTGAAGAGAAAATAATGGAAACATTTGAAGATACTACAAACATTGATGTATTGTTTGCAGCTTCCTTCTGACTTCCTTATTCTATAGATTGTGATACAGACGTTAACAGGCTTAACCAGGGGTCTATGTCAAGTCATGGCATCACCAGAGATGGCTTTTCCATCTCCTGAACATTAATCTGGCTCCTTAAGAGAATTGTCCTTTCTTTATGTTCCTATGGCCCAGTTGGAAAGTTGACAATTCAATTCAACATGTTGGTCTGGAAAGTCATTCCCCTGCAGTTTAAAAAGTTCAATGTCTGAGCTTAATTCTGAGTCACCACTGACTCTCTGGCTACATTCAGTCTAATTGGAACTAACCATGAATACATTTCTGCAGTTGTGTTTTTTCTTGGGAATATGGCTCTTGTTGTGCTGCCTTGTTGTCAGGTTAGGACAGAGTAATAATCTCATCTCCAAATAATGATAAAGGAAGGAAAATATTTTAAAATCTTTCTTCAGACCACAGAATATCGGCTGCTAAAAGCCATCAGGTACTAACTTCTCAAGGGTGTGGTGGATTCCTTTGCAGTCGCTGGAAGGTGAGAGTGGATGCTACTTCCAGTGAGGCCTTTGTGTTTCAGTAGTTTCAGCATGCACTAGACAGAAGCCTCTATTAATGCCTGAATTCCACACACTATAATATGAGCAGTCTCGTGGCACCATTGGATAAAAAGATAGGTGGGTAACTGAGATTCTTAGTCTGAAACAATATAGATAGATCTCTTTACATAAAGTAAACATAAAGTTTTTAAGAAAGATTGCCTCATTTATAAACATAAGGATATAAACCTGTGATTTAATTGTCTTCCCGTTATACGAGTATTCTTCATGGTGATTTCTCCCATTGAATCTTTATTAACTATTTAATAAGCAACTTTTATGAACTACCTTGAATGTGTTTTCTTTGCTCTTCTCTGTTAGGAATGATTTGTGCCCGATTTATTCAGAGACTACTGACTGTGCATACTAAGCTGAAAGAATCTGTCATAGACAGTTTTCCTGTAAGTCATGAAATTAAAAAAATGAAATCTTCTTTAAATGAAATATAAAAAGTAAGGGGGTAGCTATACACATGGGTTGTCTTTTGTAGTATTTTATAAATGATAATAAATTACTTTTATGAATATAACTATTATACTTTCACCATTATAATTTTCAACTGATGCATTTTTATCAGACTTTTTCCCCCCCTAGGTTGTTAAAAAATATTATAAAACAGGCAGTGATACTCTTTGTGATGATGTGAGAACTTAGTAATGTAATAGTATTAGCAAATCCAATGGTCTTCATACTAGAATAGAGGAACAAACTCAAATAAATGGTCTGTTAATAAGAATTATATAAATGAGTTTGTAATTTATTTTGTAAAGAAATTTTTAAAAGCTTTCTGGAAAAATCTACCCTACTCTTGGTAATAGGTGTGATGCTAAAGACAGACAGCAAAAAGACAGTGATGTAAAGGACAAAATTTTGCGTCTTCTGACACTAGCAGGAGATGTACTGAACCCAATTTCTCTTATGTTGCTAAGAGATTGAAAAGATAAGTTGATTTTGACTTTCTTAAGTAGCTAACCACTTCAGGAATACAAGGGAACTAACCCTAGTGTCTCTTTATGTCTTGGACAATGAGTCTGAAGAACATAGTACCTCCTTAAGGTGTTAAGAGTGTGCTCTCAGCTGCTATACTTAGCGGAGTGTTTTAACTCCCTGAAGGCATCTTTTTAGCCAAGGGTAAGAGATGGCACTTTTTTCATCTTCTAACCATTTAAGATGCATGGAGGGGCCCTTAACAAATAGCAAAAAGTGATGGAAAGCTTCAAGCAATCAGCTTGTGAGGAAGAACTGGGAAGAAGAGGTAGCCCATCAAAAAAAGAGAGATAATAATAATAATAATAACCACAACAGTAACGATAATAATAATTGTGATGTTGATATATAGTGGGTTTCTTTAGACTTCTTTTGGAAACATGCTAAGAGATCTATTTAGAGATGTAGTGAAGTGCTGTAAATCCTACTGGACTTGTGAGATCAAGGGTTTGTCAACAGGAGCATAGTTTACTTGAAGTGAAAAGGTATTGGTACATCAAGTAATGTATCTGAAGTAAGGAAGCTTGCAGATACAAAATCAGTAGAGGTAAGCTCTACTTTGTATTTTCAACTAGTTGTTCCATTGTTTCTTCTTGGACTGTGGATGCTATTACTGCTATTTGCCAATTGAAATATTCTCATTTTCTGGTACATTTAAAATAAAGATCTTTAAGTGCATACTGCCTCTTTATGCTGATGAGATCTTATGTTGAATTTCAACCTTCCATGTGTCACTAAAGAACACAACTGACAAAATTAAAATGCATGCTGAGCTACTAGCTTTGTGGCTGCGGCAATCTGTCTCATTGCTATATCTGAAATATCATTGCTCCTAAACTGGTTGATCTGTAATTACAGCTGACCAAGTGCACCCTAAACCCTGCCCCACTGCAGATGTTGTGTTATGCTGTGCAGCACCACAGAAGGTCTTTTATAAAGCTGCAGCTCCAGACTACCCTGATCCTGGATCTCCTATAATATTATGACCTGCATTATTCTATTTTTCAGATTATGCTTGGTTTATCTATTTTGGGCCTAGGCTCCTAAAAAGCAGTAACATTGACAGAGCTGCAAGTGTTTGCTTGTCCTCAGCAAGATTCTTTCTTCTAGATCTTCTTATGCAGACATTTGACTACTCCAAGCATTGGATTTATGCAATAAAGCAAAAATTAAATAAGAAACATGGAAGTTTTTCCCTAAATCCATGCTGTTACTTTCTGCTGGGTTCCATAGGAAACGAATGAAGTTCCTGCAGGATTAAAGACTGTGAACACAGTTATTCAGAATTCACTTGGTCCTGTAAGATCTGGCACTCTTGATGCTGATGAGTATTAAGAATGTCTCAGAATGAGCTTCAGGTCTGAGACAGATGTGGCAAAGTCCTGATTGCTGTAACTGTGCATGCATCTCTGTTTGAAGACTATGTGTACTTCAATGTGGAAAAGGATTGGTTTTCTTCTTCAGACTATCAGGACAGACATGTAGCTGAAGACACAGGTACACCTGAGTTTTGACTGGCAAGTCTCATCCTGGGTGTTCCTACTATGTAGGCCATAACACTTGGAATTCCTTTTATTCTCTAAGCAGTAATTGGTTTTCATAATGCTTTTCACAGCAGCTATAGAGACAGGAGTCCTAATCCTTTGATAACCCTTTTTCCTTGAATTGCAAGATAAGCCAATGCCATCTTTTACCACCAATGTCGGAAAACAAATCTGTTTTCTCATTATCTACTTTAAAGCTACCTGAATGTTACAGACATCCTGTGACTATTAGTCTAATACACGTTGTAGACATGGAGGGAGGTGAAAAAAAATTGTATGGCTCTGCAGAATTTGAATACAATGGATTTCTTCCCCTCTACCATCAAAGAGTACAACAAAAGCTACAGATTCACAACTGAAGTACTGCAAGAACATGGAGTGAGACTGATGTAGCTAGAGAACAAAAGTGTCTGTGGACATAGTAAAATATGCATGAATATATGGGAAATATGTGGCAAATAATTTCATTTACCCAGAGAGGCTGGGAGGTTTGCCAGTTTAAACAGCCTCAGTGTTCAGAATCAGAAAACTGTCTATTTTAACATTAGCAACTAATTGTCTTAGATGCCTTTTTGTTTAATAACTTTATATTTGTAGAATGGAAGATGGATGGTGCTTTATTAGAAACAGAGTTTGAAAATGGAGTAAGAGAACAGAGGCTGGCTTAAAATTTCTTGAATGTTAGAAATTTTCTGTCTTTCTGAAATACCCGAACTTTTGCTACTCTCTGAAGTCTAGGGCTTCTTAATGGCAAAAAAGGCCACTGTTTAAATGTGTCTTATGTACCCTGCGTTACAGCTGCTCTTCAGTTCTTGGGTTTGCTGATATGCACGTGAGTCCAGAAAATAGTCCAAATTCATCTCACCATGTGGGATGAATGGAATAGTTGTTCCCACTGTGACACTGAAAGAGGCACAGAAGACCCTGTGGACATGAAACTCCTCAAAATTTTTCTTTGCTCATGTCGGTGTACAGCCTGCAGTTAGTGGTGGTGAATGTTTTCAGCCTTGTTGCACTTAGAGCAAACGTCCAAGAGAACAGACTGAAATGTCAGGATAAGCCTCTGGTGGTACAACTGCAAACCCGAACTTTGGTGGTTAGGGAAATTCTTGCCCTCTTGCACAATTCCCTCCCATCTTTCCCCCAGCCCTTTTCTGTTTCAAAGATTTTTTAGAGTTTTATCCTAGTTGAAATCCTCTTCAAGCAAGATTTAAGCAAGATTTAAACGGCCCTTACCTATCTCAAAAAGTCTGCAAGTGAAAAATAATCATATGGTGTGGAAGGTAACCAATATTACATATCAACTAAAAAAGTGGAATAGCAAGTGGTAGATGCTGCTGATGACAGCAGAAACAGAAATAGCCTAATGAAATATAGTGTAACTTTTTTGTTTTAAGGAAATGTACCACAGTGATAATCTTTCACATGAAATGGAGAGTCCACTATCTCAGCTCTGGTTAGAAATCCACCACATGTGTTTTGTACGAGTTGCTTCCAGCTTGGTCGTGTGGACCAGTTGTTAAGAAATTCCTCTGAGTATGGTAAGATGTGGTGGGCTGCAGGGAGAGTTCTGTCTGTGCCACTATAGACGTTTCCTCACTCAACGGAAGGATGGTGTGTGGATGCAGGCCAGGAAAAAAATTGGAGCAGCTGCCACTTAGTGCTGGCAAATAATTTTCCTTGAGGAATTCCTGGTGTGACTGCATGATCTTTTACGCTCATTTCTTTATGAGGGAAATCTTTATCAGTCTTTGGGTATCTTAATGGTGGTATCTTGTAGGAGGAAAAGCAAACTGAACTGGTAAACTCCGTTTTCCACAACACTGCAGTTTTAATGTCAAGTGGAAGGTAATCTGATCCCAAGAGAATGCTCCCCACCTTCTTAAGGGGAAAGTGTGACACCTCAGTATTCTGGCCTGAAACATATGGCAGTGTAGTAATGATCTTCAAATGCACAAAACTAAAACTGATTGTCATTCTCTGTACAACTTCCTGTCTAAATTCAGTTCTGTCATAGGATTATTTCACAGCTCTTCTCAGACACACAGTAACTAAGGTTGCCTTCTGATGTTTTTTAGACAGTGGACTAAATTCCACTGCTTCTTGAAATGGTAGTCTAGAGTATGTCCACTGCATTTAGGGATCTATCTCAAATGATGTCACTGTACTGATTAAAAACTGAGTAAAGGTTTAAAGAGTTGACTTATCTGTTCTCAAAACGGGTCTGTAGCCCTTGCCTAGGTCATAAATAGTGTTGTGGTAATAGTTTTTGTGATAATAATTCAGCCAAATTGGGCCTCAAGATTGAAATTTATTTTAGGCTCCCTTTTTCTTTTTAAATTTTCAGCTGTATTGCTAAAATAGTTTTGAGAAAATTTTGATTTGCTTGCAATTTGGTTTATGATGAGGTGACCACTGTCGCAACTGCAGTAGCAAAATCACTCTGTGTGTGTTGCTTAGTCAGTGTTTTCTGGCTTGTTTCAGTGAACTGGTTCACAAGTTTAGTCATGCAATGAATGTTTAGATTTAATGGTCTTATCTGTATATAAAATGAAATAGCACGGGATATGTGCTATATATAGCACTGGACATGTGTGAAATCTTCATGCTTCTCTTAGAGCTTGCAAATAATTTGTCATACCTGTATATTTAACAGGCATTTCTGTCAAAGGAAAAAAATAAGTTCCAAACAGCTTAGTCATTATGGTGGGATTTTTTGTATGTTTGGAGAAGCATAATACCTTGAATAGAAAACAGATAAAATAGAAAAAGTTGGCTTTCAAAACAAACCAACAAAATTGTTTCTTTAAAAACATTCATTGCAAGTACAGCTGTACAACAGTAGATGTGAAATGGTCTCTCAAATATATGAGGATTTAAGTTGCTTCTAAGAGTAACAGATTTTCTATCCAAGTATCTTTCAATCTTCAGCACACTAATTTCAGCTTTCCAGATGACCTTTGCTGAGTGAGGGTGAGAGTTCACGCTTGTTACTGTACGCTACGGGCAAGGCTCCTGAGTTGGAATGCCATCTACTGGTGCCAGCTCAAATAATGCTAAGATTACTTTAACTTGTGCAGGGATTCCTTGACCAGGGAGGCTGCACCAGATGACCCACTCTGGTCCATACAAACCTGACCAATTCTGTGATTCAGCCTGTGCTTTCCCTTTCACTAGCTGTCAAAAATAAGATAAGGTGAGGTGTGTTATCATTCACACCAGCAAATCTTCCAGGACCACTCTGTTGCTGTCATGTTCCCAAAGACTTATCCTTGGTGTAGTTTGCAAGAGTTTCACTAATGCTGATAAAATGAAGAGCTGTAATTACTGTGTTCTAATGTAGCCTACTTTTCTTATGCTCACCAGATTCAATTATTTTCCTACCCAGGCTTAGCTGATTTGCTATTTAACATTTTTATTACTGCTCAGTATCCACAAAGGGTTTTCAGAGACATGACATATGGATAGATATCTGTGCATGACTCTGAAATCTTACACCAAATTTCTGGCTATGACTTAAAATATTCAAGTAAGTTCTGAAACTGCTTATAATAGCAACAGTAAGTGTTTCATGACCTCATCTCTGCTATATAAGCTGTTCTGTGGAATTTTCAGTCTAGAGCTTTAGTGGGTGAAGCAGACCTGTTTATTAGCTAATCCTATGATAAACTGCAACAAAGATAGGAAATATTCATGACCATGTAAAATTTTCATGTAAAAGCAGTATTATGCAACTTCCATTATAAAAATTCATCTACATATAGGATAATCTTGTTACAATAAATAACAGTAAGTTAACAGTTTCTGTTACAGTAAGTAAACAGTTACTGTTTGTTTTTTTCCTTTCACCTGGCTTATGCAGGACAGATCTCTGACCATCTTGGTAGCTTGAACTGATTCTCTCACATGGGGAGTATGCGAAAATCTCATTTCTTAGGTGCTGTCAGTAAAACAACATTAGCAGAAAAGACATACAAGATACCTCTTCTACAGCAGTTGCACATGTACAAGTTCCCACAGGAAAAAAGGACAGCAATTTTCCCTGTGTGCCGATCAGACTGAGATTTAATAGGTTAGGTTTTAAGTTTACTATATTGACTGAACCGCTTTGATAATGTTCTTTTCACTCTTTTTCTTCTTTCTATCAGGCTTCTTTGTATCCTTAGAAATAGGAACATGCTGTCAGTCACAAAGTACACAGAGTCAGACATTTCTAAAGTATGCTGTTGAATGGAAGCTAGTATGTTTGACTGGGAGCTAATTACAATAGTTCGGAGATGGCTCAGTGACAGGCCCAGAACTAGAGAAGTTATTTTGTCAAGTAGATTGGTGTTAGAAGTGATGGCTTATCTATGCTAATTAATTTACCAATGATGTATGTTAGAATGAATTCTGTTGCAGTAATAAGAAGGATTTTAATTCTCCAATTAGCTTCATTTTGGCTAACACAATGGTATGTTTTGTCTGGCATTAGTTAAGAACATTCACAAAGAGTGAAATAGAAGCACTTTTTATTCTTGGAAGTGTTCTGTGATGCTTATAAATATCCCACTGACTTTTATTTTAATAAATTAATTTCAGATATAATGAAGTAGAGTATAAAGTCAAATAATCGAAAAGGCACATTGTTTTCCCATCAGTTTTCAATGTATACACACAGAGTATTACACATCTTTCTAAAGAACAAGCCTTGCAGCTATGGTATTCGTGATATATCTGGTATCTGTGTGTTTTGATGGTTGACAGCTCCTTAGGAGGGTTCTGAACAGGCCCCTGTGGACTGATTCAGAAGCTGGAAGACTTCCAGATGGTGAGGTCAGACTTGGCACCTCCAGCATCTTGAACTTATTTGTAGATGTTTTGTCATTCACCTTGGGTTTTTAAATTAGCACTTCCTCACCCACCTCATCAAAGGAAGCCAGTTGGCCCTGCTTATCTGCATGACTGGTTTCTCCCTGCTTGCCCCCCTAACTCCTGCCCCCAGTTCCAGTACTTCCTTCCAAGGAGAAAAATGACCTTTTAATTCTTACCTTTCCTTCTTCTGTTAGAATTAGCCCTCTCAGCAACTTTCACATGCGGTTACAGTAAATACATTTGCAGAGCAATGAAATAGTCACAGTTTTCATGGCGACTTGGTATAAGTCACTTGAAACACATCTCTAGCTCTGAATGTTTACCACTGTGCAGATTCATCTAAGAGCAATGAAAACCAGGTAGCACTAATTCTGTAGGTGTCTGTTTTGCCATTTTCAGATGGAAAATGGAATTCTATGTTTATATCAGTCACGTAACCATGCAAAGTGTGAATGTTTTATTTCTAGCTTATTAACCTTCAGGACAGTTACAGATTCTGTTTCCTGCCAGGATGGGAGGTGTTTGCATTTAGATATACAAAGTTTTATTAATATTTTTGGGAGCAGTGAATACCAAGGGGGAAGTGGAAAGAGAGTGGAAATAATCTCTGTGCGCAAGTATAACTTCAAAGTAATGCAGCTGGCGCAAGAAGAGACAAACCTCTTGAACTGAAGGAAAAGAAAAGGAAGTGTTTCATTTTTCTGTCTATTCATATAAAAATATTGAAATGACATTACTTATACTTTAATTTTAATAAATTTTTATTTACTTCTTAGCATAAGAAGTATCTCTTTAAAGATGATTTTCCAAGATAGTTGCAAAGTATCAGTGCAATATAGCCATATTTTATTGTGTTTTTTGGCGGAAGAGAAGTACCAGTATGGTACTTTGTAGCAGAAGAATTTCCATGAGTGAGAAATTTCCTCTAATAGACTGGTGACACCAGGCAAAATTGCAAGCAGAAGGACAGTGGGGGAGTGCTTAAACTTTGAGAGCCACAGGAGGAAATTTTAATATGAAACACTAAAAGAACTGATGAAGAAATGTGGGCTGGAGTATGTTTAAACAACTACTAATCCCATCTCAATACAGATGGTGTTGGGAAGAAACTGGAGCGTGTTTTTAGGGCTTACTAGTAGGTTTTCATCACATCTAAATGTGCACCCACTTATTGCTGAGTTAGTACATCCCTTGGAAGCAGAAAAGATCATTTGATAAAACTGTTTAAGCAAACTGTTAAGGAGTATGCTGAGGTTCTAGGCTTCATAGTGACAGGGGTTTTGTTTACGTATTCTACTCATTATTTATTATATTTTCTAATTTTTATCTGTTTATGTCATCGCCAGGATTCATGACTTGTGGTCTAAATATTAGAGACCTTATTAAATGTTAAATTTGAGGCTTTACCACAGATTACAAAGAAAGCTAGTGCTGAAAGCTACAGCCTCCCCGATAATACATCCAGTCTATCCTCCCTGACCTCCACTAGCCAGCTAGGAATTTCTAAAATTAGTACAGGGATGATCTGTAAAGAAATCTTTCTGTAAAGAAATCTTTCTTCATTGACACTTATGCTGAAATATTTAGGTTTCTCTCTGTGGAAAACCTGAAAGTATCTTTATTTGAACTACCAGCTTTGGATAGATGCAATGCAGTGGTTAAGGGACACAAAATTCCAGTTTTTTTATGGAGTAGTAACATATGTCCCTGTGCTCTTTATTACTCTGTGTTGTCCTGTGGAGTGATGAGCCTTGAGCTCCGTCACCTGTGCAGCGCCTCGTGCTCGAGTGCCTTGTGGTGCATTACGGGGGACTGGGCCTGCTGGAAAGGTTTGACCCATAGAAGTGACGGAGGGCACGAAGTACCTGGGAGACAAGTATTGTGAGATGTTGTGAACAATGCATAAGAGACAGGCTTGTTGAGTAGTCTGCCATTCCCTGGAATGATGTCTTGATCAGGCACTCCTGCCTTAAGACCTTGAGACTTTCTGAACTGGAATCTGACACCTGAGCAATGCAAGGCAATTGGTGAACGTTGCTCATCCAAGCGTTTGTGGCAATTGTAGCAAAACTCTTCATGGAAAAGGAAGAGGTGGATCACTGAAAAGTTAATTCCTCAGGGATGCCCAGGCCAATGGAGAACTTTAGCATCGAGTTATAAGAAAAAACCCCCACCCAAACTCCCTTCTGCATCACCAGCAGAAAAGCAATTTCATTGTAATTGAAAGATTTTGCTGTATGGGGTGTCAACAGATAGGAAAGCCAGGCACTAATGTTCTATCTCATTCCAGATTGGATTGCAATTTAACATTTAAATGGGTTAGTCTGTCTATAAATCTATTTGTGGCTATTTCTGATCTTCCCCTGAGAAAAGCGAGGAAAAGTGATCTATAAGTCATGCTGTTACAAATGTCTGTTATTTTCCTGGTTTCATGAAGAGAAAAGGTGTATTTGTTTCATCTTCCCTCTTCACTTATGCTTAAAAAACAGCTTTGGTTTTATCTTTGTTAAATAGAAACGACCTTTCTGTTTGTAACTAGGCTGATAATGTTGTGTAAGCATTTCGCAATGGCTGTGTGCTCTGCAGTTTCTGTCAAAAGCGAGTAGGTCTCTTCTGTCAAAGCACCAGTGGAAAGGTAACTGCACATTCATTTGCACCATGTGAGAACAAGCATGTAGGCTTATCTGCTCTGCCTTCTCAGCAGTGATGTGTCTGTGCTGCTGCTGGGGAGCTCTGGGGTTCAAGTTTCTGGGGTATTACATATGATTGCCATTTGCATCCTTACCATCTGCCCTCTGACCTGCTGGTAAAATGGACTGGTTTATGTTTTCTGGCCATCCCTAATCCTCTCAATCAATGGCATTTAGTTGCAGATTAGCGACAGGATGAGAGGACATAGCCTAAAGCTGTGCCAGGGGAGGTACAGTTTGGAATCAGGAGGAATTTCTTCACAGGAAGAATTGTTAAACATTGGAACTGACTGGCCAGGCAGGTGGTGGGATCACCATCCCCAGAGGTGTTCAAGAAATGACTGGATGTGGCACTTAGTGCCATCAAGTAGTGATCAAAGCTTAGACTTGATGATCTGAGGCATCTTTTCCAACCTAAATGATTCTGTGATTATTCCTTCTGCCTTTTACAGGATCTAGTGTTAAGAACCTGTATTACTATGAGTGTTACAAAAATCATTAATTTAGAAAGCAGAGCTGTGTATTTGCAGAACTTGGGGAAACAAGACCTTGAGTGGAGCTGTGAAAAATGGAATAAACTCAATATTAATTTGATTCAATGAGTCAGTGCCCCAGTAATGCCGCTGTGCCAGGTTCAGTCAGCTGTGCTAGAAGTGGTGGAGTGAGTACATCTTCCCCACTTCCCCTGTGACCAGTCAGAGATATCTGTCTGCAGTCCAGGAAATCTTACATTGTTAGTTGGTGCTGGGCAGAGGAGATTTTCTCAGACTTCTATTCTAGGCTAACACTGAAGAAGTTTTCATCTAAATACATGTGCGAACCTATTTTTCTTTAATTTGCAAGCTTTATTATGTTGTTTTTTTTTTTAAAGGTGGATGGCATGTTTTGTTTTCCATGAGTATTTGGGTTTTATCCCCCTTTGTTTTGGGACATCAGATACTGGTGGGAGGAAAAGGAAAACTTTTCTCTTAAAACCTCATAGTAAAAGGAGTACTCTAAGCTTTTATGCACTTTTCATGCTGGCATTTTAAGTGTTGGTTTGCCAGTGGCTGTACTTAATCTCAGTAGAAGGATGTAACTGGAGTTTTCTATGGTTTTTTCTTTGGAACAACATATCCTTTTGTTTTGGCAGTGTTGTTGCCTGTTTTGCAGCTGCTGAATCTCTTTTCTTATGGGCAAGTTTCTTTTCTATGCTGAGATTGTGCCTTAAGGGCTTTGGTGAATTAATTCAGTTTGATATATGTGGCTTTAGGAGTGCTTCAACAGTTAAAAACCCAATCGATGGAGAAAAGGACAAAAAAAAAGTCTATCTTTGTTCCTTTAGGAGATGAATAGCTGAGCTGATGACTGCAGTAAAGACAATTGTACCAGTCAGTGCAAAAACCACAACAGTTCACCTGAGAGCTGACAAAGAAGTTCATGACATAGATGAAGAAGGTGGTAATATGAGGGACAGCAAAACACAGAGTCTGTTGTCCTTCATGAATGTTGAGGGTGTAGGTGAAAATTGGTGTGAGGAATGAGGGGAGCATCTCTGAAAGAGGGGGACATCTTGCTGGCTTTCTTGCTTTTCTGTTACAAGGCTGAAGAAATCTGAGCCTCTGTCTGTTCCAGGTGAAATGGAGCCAGGAACTGTGCTAGGGAACTGAGGCCAAGTACCACAGAGTACTCGTAGCAGTTGCCATAAATCTCTTGCAAGCCCCATGCAGAGCCTCAGTTCCACTCAAACATGATCCAGGGTAGAAGTGATGAATTCAAAACTTGTGAAATGACATGTCTTTGTAGCATGAAAACCTGGGACTTGGCACAAGGACATGCAAGTATGCTTTAGGGTGTGAAGCTGTCTGGGATAGTCTTAGAGGATAGGAGGAAGCCAAACCTAGTGCAACCTGTCCACACTGCCAGCTGGGAGTGGATCTTGGCATTGATGTGTCAGCTCTGAGATATGTTTGTGCATTTCACTGGAACACACTAGCTCCAATATGCCAGAGCTGTGCCAGGTTAACAGCAAGCTGCAGCGCTGTAGAAGCGCTTGTCCTATGCACTTCTTTAGGGCTCTATAACTCTGCTTCTGAAAAAGACTTGCAGAATGTCTCTGCAGGGACATCAGGCCTTTGGAAATGGTCCACAGCTCCTGAGGCTTTTATCTCAGCTGCGATGTATCAAGCAGCTATGTAATGGTGCAGAAGTGCTCAGCGGTTGTCAGAAAAACTAAGCCTGTGTTGAGAAATACAAGCTTTGATCAGTTTTTGGGGAGTGCTTCTTGTATATATTTATAGAAACAAACATTTGCCATACCTAGAAGGGTTCTGGTAGAATATCAATAGATATCAAGTGGCTGAGAAAGGGAAAATTGGAAAACTGATCTAAGCTGCCAATGGGAGGGTCATCTTCTCACAGGGATGATTTTGTTTTTGCCCTGTAGAAATCCAGTCAAAAATACTACAAAATATATGGCATGCTCATAGCAGAAATGTGTTACTTTGAGTCTTGTTGTTCATCTTTTCTAGACATCTATGAAATTGCAATGTTTTTCTTCTAAATTATTTCCCCAAGAAATCTGGTGGCTTTTTTAAAAAAAAAGAAAAAAAGGGGAAAAAAAAATCACTGCTCTATGTTGCTAGGTTTCCTTTTAGTTTGTATGCAGTTTCTAGACACAGCTGCAACTTGAAAATACAGCCTTATATTATAAACAAAAGTGCAACGAAGCAGAAGCAGCTCAATGAGGCACCATGAGGCTTTCAGCTTACAACAGATGTTAAATTAATTTATTGGTACGAGAACGTTTAATAAGATGGTAAGTTCCTAGTAGCTCTCCCATGACCTTCCTGGGATCAAATGAGTTCTGAATTCACTGCCAATGTTTCCCAGGTAGAAATTCAAACAGGTAATGAACATGATGTGTTTGCTATCTAAGGTACAAATGTTCTAAAAACATGGTGGGAAGGTGTCAATTCTCTGACCCGAGTTTCCAAAAACTATTTACGTCAACTTACAACTGATCTCTGTCCTGCTTGGCTCTCCTATCTTTTTTCTTTCAGTTAGTGCTCGTAGCTGTGGTTAGGTTTTTCTGTGTGTGGCCAGATTAATTTCTCTAATATGATGACTAGGAGAGTAAGTAGTCTGTAAGATTATGCCTGAAATTCATAACATAAGCTTCCATTGCCCAGGGATCTGTGAAAAGTTTGAAAATCCTGCTGAATGAGCTAGAAACTATGAAACTAGGAAATCATTATTTCTCTAGTCTAGATTCCTTACAGCTTTTTTTTCCTTGAGTGTCTGTGTCTTAAATCAATTTTCTTTCAGTTGGGGAAGATTTTTTTTTTTTTTAAATAAAACCAAACTTGTATAGATATGAAAGAGGGAACAAAACTTGATGATTTCTAACTATGAGATTGCATATTTCCAAAATTGTACCCAAAAGTGATACCTATGATGAAAAGTATGTGCTAAGCCAAAGAATTTTAAAATAACTGAAATTGCCCAAAATTGTAATGGTAACTAAAAGCAACAGAACTTCTGAAATTGCATCATATCTGTGATAGTATTTGGTATTAGGTAACAAATATTCTAGGAGAGTTTTGATTTATTACTTTACCTTTAGTTTCTTATTTCACACTCTTGTTTGCTTCTCTAATTCTGGAAAGATTAGTAAATGCATGACTTGAATTTCTTCACTGTTATGACATGGTGACTCATCTGTCAAAGAGTTTAGTTGTGTTATGGCAAGTTGTGTCATTCTTATTTCTTGTCAGAGAAGAACTAGTTTACAAGGTTGAACAACTACAGGATATAATAATTAGTATCATTGTCTTTTCCTATGTCTCTGAAACTGACTTTTTCTTGTAAAAGATTAATAACTGAAGGCCTGGGAGGAGAAATGAATGGAACATTTTACCATCGAAACAGGATATTTTGGCTTGATATTGGTTTGAACTGATAACTTCAGAAGCTGCTCAGATTGCACATGTACCCTTTTTTCTTAAATAGGATACTGCTTTATAGACTAATTATATCTGCCCTTTTTGTGGTGAAAAGAGTGCTTGCCAATGATCTCAACTCAGAAAGCCTAAGGGTTAGTCTATCCTCCCTATACCCAAGGCCGTACACTGGCAAAACTTAAGATTAAGTGTTCCTAGAACCTAATGGCTGGATAGAAGAGAGCTAGAGTGTCCTGGATGGCCCTGGTAAATGTCAAGGATCTGTAGCTTAACAATTGACAAATATTTGACTTGCAGTTTAATGACTAAAACATCCGCTATTGCTGTAGAGCTGATAAGTGGGAATTCATATCTGTTTTACTAATGGTTGCAATAATTACCGGAAACGATACACATTTTTCAAGTGACTTCAAGATATTTTGCTGAAAGAAGCTTTTCCACAAATCTTTAATAGCTTACAACGGCAGGAAACTTTGTGGTACCAAACATAGAATACACATTTTTCAGAAAGAGTTGGGTTGTGGCTCTAAGCTAGCATGTACTTCTAAATATCAATCTTGTCATCCTTGAATCAGAACACACAGTGCAACAGTGATGTTTCCATTACTTCATAGAGGCAACAAAAATCCATACTCATACTGCAATGCAAGCAGTAAGACTTATGGTTGGTTGTTCCATGTTGAGGTACTAATAATAGCTAGGTCATGAATTTGTTACTGGAGTAAATGACAGAGGAGGCAGCTGAACTTTTTATCTTCTCCTACCTGCACCATTTTATTCTAAGTCTGAAAAGATTTGTTGTCCTCACTTATAAATCTAACATAGAAATTCCAAGTAGTTATTGGAGTTTTTTTGTTTGTTTTGGGCAAAAGACGTTAAAGTCAGCATGTACATATGCTATCTTTTGCCAATTATGATGGGGAAAACCTATTTTTCTTTAAACAGAAGCCAGTTTCATCTTAAATTACATGTACCACTGCTTAGCTGTGATATGGTCAGACCCTTTAGAAAGTAGAACTGTATAGGAATAGGAACCTTGCTGTATAGGTGTAAAAATGACAAAGGAAAGTAGAAAATTTAAAATATACCTGCAGAACACGGGACCTCTGAGAGAAATGTTGGATTTCAATGCTGAGGCTTAGGTACTGACCAATAGAAAAAAGCTGAAGATGTGAGAAAAGACTTTGTTTCCTTTTAAGTTCTCTGGCACTCTGAAGAAACAGGATTTTGTATGTTCCTTCTAAACAAAGATACCAGACTCCATTATGTTTTGTCTTCTTTTCAGTAAAATCAATCCATATAGCTTTGTTACTTTGGTCTGTTTGGATCAGATAAGTTACAATAACTGTAGATATTTGCTCAGAAAAGCTCTTTGCTTGCATTTGTCCTACTATTTCAATGTGCCCCCTTGTTATTCTGGAAGACATTAAAAAAAACCATTGTGACTTCAAGTAGTCACTTCAGTTTCTGAACATTTTATGAGCACTGGTATCTACTGTGACCAACCTAAACAAAGAATCCCCAAAATTCAAGTCAACTATATAATGAAATATTGATGTAAATGTATTATCTCAGAGGAAAATGTGAATATAGAGCCCAATATTCAGCTATATTGAAAGAAAAAATTGATTAGAATAAAGGAGAATCTGCTTTCTTTTTCAGCAGAAAATGTAATCAAGAATCTGTTTTGTGGACAGTTTCTCATATAAAATAGAAATATGCAGTTGCTAGCTGGAAAGAATTAAAATCAATGAATCACAGGAAAAAGTGGTTTAATGGCACAGTGAAAGAGGCAGCTATGTGAAGGAGGCCTTCAGAGCTGACAGAGGAAGAATATATAAAGGAGGGGAAAAGCAAATGTCACAGAGAACAAGAAAGTCAACACATAAAAATTACACTGCAACAGCAGATTGAATGTTTAAGAGTATTGACTGTATTGAAAGCTGAAGGCCATTAAAAGGGTTGGAAGTCTGGCTTGCAATGCAGGTACCAGGCTGAATGGTTCTGTCCTTAGGTATCCATTGACTTGTGCAGATACAGTGTTCTATCTCTGTTAAAAGAAAAATTTTGTGAATTCTGTGGCCATTTTACAAGGGTTGTCAAAAGACTTTCTTTGTGTTCAGACCTTTCAGCAGTCTTTGAAAGAATGCGATGATCCTTGGTTACTACTTTTACATTGAGAAAGACTGAGAAAGTCTTATGATAGATGTGTTTAGAAAGAAAAAATACTACAGTAGTATGATAGCATCTCCTAAACAATCTCTTCTTTATATTGATGCTAGTTTATAAATAGCATACTCTGCAGGATGATTTAAAAGAAACTGTTAATAAATCTAGACGTGAAAACTCATTTGTAAAAGGTGATGTATTTTTTCCTAGGTCTGCACATCATCAGATAGTCAAGATATCAGCTCAGTGCTTCTTTAAGTTTGTTTTTAATATGTTTAGTTTTCTTACCACTTTGTAAATCTACTATTACTAGCTGTACCATTCTCCCTTCCATATCTGAACCAAGGGAAGTTTAGACTGGATCTTAGGAAAAATTTCTTCACTGAAAGATTTTTCAGCCTTTGGAACAGGTTGCCCAGGTAAGTGGTGGAGTCATCATCTCCTGTAGCTGTGGCACTTACGGACATGGTTCAGTGGTGGACCTCTTGGCAGTGCCAGGTTAATGCTTGGACTTGATGATCTTAAAGGTGTTTGCCAACTTAAATGATTTCATGATTCTATGAAAATACTTGGTTGAGAAACGAAACGGTGCTTGGTAACACTGCAAATGTTCAAAATTCTTCTTGAGTCAAGCAGTGTTCATGATTGAAATTCCTCCTGTACCCATCTAGGAATACACTGTTCTTGGAGGGCAAGCTTAGGGCTGAGGTTGGGAAGACTCAGTTTCTGTTTTAAACTTCATAAATAGCAGTGGTCCTGGGACCGTGAATCTGAGCTTCCTGCAACCTGCAACACACAACTGTAATATGAAACTGGGGTTCTGTCCAACTTCAGGATTTGTGCTTGGGAAATCACAGTCCTAACTGCAACTTATATACTTTGTTTTTTAAATCTGTGAGGCAAGCTATCATTTTAGCTTGAAGAAAAAAGAAGCTTAAATTGTTTATTATACACTTGCCACACTATTCCTTTCCTAGGGGGGGTACAATGACAGTGCTTTGGTACTGCAGTAGTTTGTATAACATGGTTGTTTTTTATTCTTTTCTGTTTTTGCCTCCTGAAAGGAGACTGAAATTCTAAGAAATTTTTTTCAGTGATATAAAAAATGGGCCAAAGCTGTTTGTGATGAGTGCAAGTAATTGAAGTTTCTGAGGTTGAACACATGACTGCAGAACTAATCTCTTGAGTGTAATTAGTTCAATATGGAACATACTGATAGAAATGAGCAGTGAAATTAGCAAGCAGAAAAAGATGATGATATGAACTTTCTCAGGGTCAGTAATTCCAACCCAAGAAAGGTTCTGCAGTTATGTGAAAACTCCTTTTCTCAGCCCCCAGGCAGTAAGATGGTTTGGGATTTGTCCAGTAATTTTTTAGCCCTGCTGAACATGCGAATGGCTATGTAATCTCTGTGGTGGAATCTTAGTGCAAGTGAGAAAATGGAAATGAAAGCAATAAAATAAGCAGCAGTACACTAAGGAAGCTGGAATTTGTTTTGGAAAGAAGAAAAATGTTAGACGATAAAAGTTGTGAGCTATTAAAAGATGCAGAATTGTATAAACTATTGTGCTATGAATCTTGGAAAGAGATTATTCTTATCCCTGACCTACTAATAATCTTGAAACATTTCAAACCACTGGTGTTCAATAGAAACTATTTCATTGTTATATTGGTCAACTAAGAGAAGATACTGACAAATACATGAAGATATTTCTCCTGTTTCTCCCTGTTTGCCCCTTCTCCCTCTCTGTGGCTTTGGCCTGCACATTTTGCCTCTGTGGGTATGAGTATAGTGAAAAATATGCCTTGTGAAAGCAGCCAATTCAAAAGTTACCAGGAATGGAGAAAGTAAGGGCCAATACAGAAACTTTGTTTTTTCTGAGTTCCTCTTGGAAAGGACATGGTGACCATCACTTTATTTGCTCTCTTTGGGTATGGATACTTTCTCCTCATTCGTTCCCTACTCCCCAGAGTAGGGTACATTTTGATGATGCGCTTCTGGTAGAGGCCATGGGAAAGGAAACAGAGTGCATTTCAGGCAGGTTACAGAAAATGTTCCCTGTTGCAGGTGAACTCAGAGGCACTGAGGATTAATACAAGGAAACAATTCTCTTCTTGCCAAATGAGTCACTAGAAGCAGCCTCTGACACAATCCTGAACTCTTAATTTTCCCCTACCACCCCATGTCATGTTATTCCCTGGCTGGTAGTTCTGGTCTGAAACTTTTGTTAACTGCCTTCTACATTCTCAACCTCTGCAGAGCTCCAAACCATCTATGTGCTTTTTAATCACTTAGTACCACTTAATTTTTTAATTCTGTATACTGAACTGTACAGTTTTCTTAAAGACAGCACCTTTGTGAAAGTGAATTCCGTTGTTTATGTGTTCATTCAGTGTGTAAAATGGACTGGAGATGCAGGTATATTTTTAGATCTGTCATCTGGTAAAATTGAGCTTACGAGTAACGCTTTCATATAACATAAGAAAAGAGGTAATTGGACTGAATAAGTCAATCTGCAGTGAACAGCTGAACCAAGTTGTTTATAGATATTTACAAGCTTATAAAGGCAAAAAGGAAGTTAATCTCAGTTAAAAAAGCAAAGTAACATCTACATGAATCCCATCAAGAGACCATGACTTGCAAACTTCAGACATAACAAGCTTTCTTAGCATTCCTGATGTGTTGACATGTATGAAGCATTGTTTCCAGGATGCCTGTGTTAGACAACATGTCTAAAGGCAGAATTTAATACCCATTAGGATTCCATTTTCATATAAGTAACTCCAGTTTAACTGCATTCTTGGGTTGAACAGTAACTAGTGATTATCTGAGTCATATTTTAATACCATAGCAGCTATGAACTTAGATACTACTTTAAAATAATAAGTAAATGCTATTTTAAATGCTGTTTCATGCCTTGGCTCTCACAGATGCAGAAGCTGGAGCAGACTACTGTCAAATATACGGCATTAGCATATTGGTACCAAAGCTGTGTGGGAGGAAATGCCATCCTGTATCAACTTTTCCAAGACGCAGTTTCCTGCCATTTTTCTGCTACCTGGAGCATAATTGCATTTTTGTTATAGTCTTTTGCATATTCCTTCAGTGCGCTTTCCATTTTGCTTACAGTCTTTCTCCTATTTGGAAGCAGGGAAAGTCTTGATCTTCCTGTGCTTAATTTCTCTGTTCGCTCCCACTTACAAGATGAGCAAGATGGCAAAAGGATAAATGATTTTGAGGAAAGAGATAATATCATGCTGGAAGGGATATATTGCACTGGGTACTTCTGACAACCAAGGCAGATATCAAGGCAGAGCAGGCAATGTAAGTAAAGCTTGCATCTGTCAGGGCCTACATGGGAAGATCCTGACCTGACTGAACCCTTTTTACAGTCTCTGCAAACTCTCACAAGTAGCAAGCAAACACTTCTGCAAGTTATGAAATATTGTCTCTCAACAAATAATGTTTCACAATATAAAATATACTGTTTTTTGGAAAGTTATTAATGGATCCAGGCAACAAACCTCAAATCCTGACCTTTATTATCTCTTAGAAAACCTGGTTTGACACCATTCCTTGAAAGCAGTGGTAATATTTGCATTTAAAAATGACTGTCTGTCTGGTGAATTAAGACTGTGGAATTGCAACCAAAATTCTTCTCACAATGTTTTTTTCTCCCCCACCAAAAGTAATCAACCAGCTGACCAAACCCAGAAATCATTCATGTTGTGTGCCCATGTAACTTTATTTTTATTGAAAGAAATATTTTGTTTGTAGTAACTTTTATTTTGCCTTCAATTTCAATTATTTTAATAGCTTTTTCTTTTAACTTGCATGTTCTGATTACTTATTTTACTTCTCTGGATATCAGGTACAAATAATGCAAAAATTTTTCTTCTCTGCAGTGAGTAGCTGATAAGATGAGCCAGCTGAACAGCTTTTAACCATAACAAGAAAATCCCAAATATTTTCAGAGATTTCTGTTGAAAAAGAATCAGTTGTTACATGTCTACATCTTTCTCCTGAGATCAATAGCTTCAGTACTTTTTCATTCACACCACCCACCATGATTTGCTATTCAGATAGCCAAAGTGTACCTGCTGTAAGTGAAAGCAAATATTAACACAAGTGTGGTAGTTTTCTTTTAAAATGGCAAACAGAGACTCGAGTTCCCTTTTGTCCGTGACCTTTTCCATAGCCTTAAATAGAATCCAACTCTTCCACTGAGTAATCAGCATGAAGAAATAATGAGGCACACATGAAAAAAGTTAATATAATAAGGAAAAAGACTTTTTATCATAGCAGCTGACAGTGTTATTTTATCATATGGAAGGGAAAACACGTGGATGTGTGTTTGTTAAAACTGGTTTATTGTTGTGTGTGTACATGGTGCTGGTCAGATTAGGCAAAGACAGCAATGTGTAACTTGAAGAGCATAGCATCAATGGCATTAAAGAAAACTTAATTGTGAAACACCAGTTATCTTGTAGTGTTTTTTGGATTTTTTTTGCTTTCCCAAAAAGCTAGTTGTATAATGGAAAATCACAAAACTAAATCACAAAATCACAGAAGGAGTAAGGTTGGGAGGGACCACAGATCTGAGTCGACCTCTGTGCTCAAGCAGGGTCATCCCAGAGCACATGGCACAGGGTTGTGTCCACATGGTTCTTGAATATCTTCAGTGAGGGAGACTCCACAACCTCTTAGGGCAACCTGTTCCTGTGTGTGCTCATTCACACTGTAAAGAAGTTCTTCCTTATGTTCCAAGGCACAATTTTGGCACAGGAAATTTTATTCCAGACTTGTAGAGTTCAGGAAGCTTATCAGCATTGAAAATGGGACCTTCAGTTGGAAACCCTGAGGCAAGTTTTCCAGAAGTTACCATCTCTGCAATACCCAGATGGGAACAAACACAAGAATAGAAGTGCATAGTGTCAGTTAAGGTGTTCAAAGTTCCATGAATTGCAAATCTAAGAATAATATTGCCAGTAAAACATAGGTATTCTATTCCAAACTGTGAAAATTATATAATTAACAAACAGCTTCAGGGCTTTCTGAGACCTTTATATGTCTTGATATGTTCTGGTTTAATACTGTTGATTGCTACGAATAATCCTTTTGTTATACTCCTCTTGGCTTTGAAGCAGAAATTTAATGCTGGTGTGTCACAGAAGACAACCTTCTTTCAACGTCTGTTTTAGGATTTTAAATTATGAGTTGAACAGATACTCCAAATTACTTCTTATTATACTCCAGTGACTCCTAAAAAGTCAACGGTAGAGAATGACATAATAGGGTTAGGTAGAAGTAAACAATTTTCAAAATGCAAAAGTAAAAGGAAACTCTACTCCTGTGAATGTTGTTTTTATATAGTTGTTGCTATGAAAATTGCTGTACTATGAATATGCTTCCCCTGACTAGCCACAGTTCAAGTGTGTACTCATCAGGCAGGACAATAGAGATAATTTAGTCTTCATGATTATTCCATTGTGATTAGTAATGGAAACACAAAGGAAATGAGTTCTCTGCATTTTTGGGGGTTGGGGATGAGGAGGCGGGGGAAGACAAAAAAAGTAGAAAACTACCATCAGCTCATCAGCAAGGGGTACAAAAATCAGACAAATTAACAGAACAGGATCTTAAAGAGGGCTCACAGATAAAAAGAAGGAAGCACAGCAGAAGGGTTTGGTGGCTTAAAGTGTTTGGGCATACTTTTGAGTCAAGGGCTACAACCAAGCAAAGTGCAGAAAGCCCACTACTCAAAGGATATTCAGCTACTTGTACAAAAAGCTCCATCCATTTATTCCAGTCCTTCTATGCCTGCTTTTTAGTCAACTCTTAGTCTGTGAGAAAACTTTCCCTTTTGTCCTATGGTGTCTTTAGATTATTTAAGAGCTTTGAAGAACAAAATTAACAAAGAGAGAGGAAAAGGCAGAAACAGAGACAATGTAGAGGAGAATGGAAGTAGAGCGTAGGAAAGATCAATGCATGTCCATAATAATTTCATTCTACTCATATATAATCCTGGGAGCTGAGTAATGATGTGGCAAAACTCAGCAATGATACTAGATTTTCAAAGCAGTCAGATGAAAGGTGACGGTCAAAAGTCTCAGCTTTTGTGTTATCATCACTTTCTGTGCTTGGGTCAGGAGCTTTCAGCTATCTATTACTACCCAGTAAAGATTTTGCCATCGCTGTTTTTTGTACTATGAAGTACTAGGGAATAGTAGGAAAGAAGCAAACAGAAAATCTGAGGTTACCATTATGTCTTTTCCTAAAATTGTGTCTGTTCTATCATATGATTTGAGTCCCCTCTTCTCATGACAAAAGTTTAAACAGCATGGAGGTCTTCAGTGTGGAAGAGAGAGGAGGTAGTCACATGAAATGGATAAAAAATTCTGAATGTTTTGAAGATGTAAAAACAATAATCATCCACTGCTGAGTAGAAGGGCTATCCAACAGTAGATTTAAATAAACAACAAAAATGTGGAATTCTTGCATAGTTTTGCAAATCTCATCAAGATTTCTCACAGGACTCCAGAAATTAAGAGAAACAAGATATTGTGAAAAACAATATTAGAAAGATTTCTCGAATTCTATTAAATACAATGCTAAAGTGTCTGTCTTGAGAACCAAAATTATATCACTAAACACTGTATTCTTACAGACCCTTGCTCCTGGGAGCAAGGGGTATCTTTTGGTGATTCAGTTAGTCTCCACTTAATGAATTGAAGTGAAAGAAAATGAAGGAAAATGTTAAAAAACCCCCAAATTCCACTCTGTCCTAGTTTATAGATCCAGTGGTAGAATGAAATTATTTCTGAACACTACTGTCACAGATACTATTGTGTCTTCCAGGTTAAGGCAAACAGAGTGCGCGGATGTTACAGCCAGGTAAGGTATTTAGTAACTGTCTGCATTCTTGTGTGCTTTATCCCATAAGGAAAGAGCAGAAATTCCTTATAATATGTGTAAAAAGCCTATATCTGCATGTACCTTTCTGTGTGCATCAATCAAATGCTTCCTGAGAAGCTGAGCTGTATGCTAGCAAATTTTCACTTTTTGTTCTTACAGCCCCAAATTTACATTATGATCCTATTCTGTGAGCCCAAATCCAAAATGGGGAAATTTGCATTTCAGGAAAGAATGCAGGCAAGAGAGAAGAACCTTGAGCCTCCTTCAGGTTGGGACTGTTACACCCAGACCTGCAGTGCAGATGGCTTGGGCCATCCGTGTAGTCTCTCTTCTTTCTTTACAGAACAGATGGGGAAACACCTCTTGCCAGAAAAAAGGGTACCTAAACCACTGGATTATGCTGATTGCTCTTTTTATAGATCTAGGCTGTTGGGAAGGGGTGGAAAATGGCTTTTGGGATCAGGAGGGTGGAAAGAGTATTTACGTGCTCTCTAATACTTCTGACAGCTTCAGTAGTCTGGATTTTTGAATCAGGGCTTGGCAAATACAGCACGTACCTTTGCTGTCACTGAGGCAAGGAATAGTTGCTGCTAAGACTGGACAATGTACCTTACTTCCTTGGTTCCCCTGGATGCTGGATGTAGCCAGATACTACTGCTGAGGTCAGAGCATCCTGATGTGACAGAGCAAGAGGAAGGCTGTGACATAAAGCACTGAATTAATTTCCTGAATGGGAAGGGAGAGTGTTTGCTCACTTAAAAAACACAATAAACCCCAAGGTTACTCACAAGGTGTGTAAGTGGTCTGCTATGCCAAAGACTGAGGGGGAATGGGGAAAGGGTGGAGTTCGAGACATAAGGAAGGAAACTGCACAAAGGATAGCAAGAGGGAGGGACAGGTTTGAAACAAGCAGATACATGTTGCTAGGAAGAACTAGTGTGGCTAGGTCTAAGAAGTGCTTTTTGGCTTTTTATCAGCTGCAGGTCCTCTCTGCATATGCTTCCTACAACTGAAGAATAGCAGCCTAGTGCCTCCTGCCAGGCATCTGCTGAGCAGCTATGGATTCAGGAGATGAGCAATGACTTTGTACATCTCCATGCAGAGAGACCCATTCTGAAGTTTTCTTGGCTATATGTGTCTTTTTGCATAGCCACTGAGTTTAATTTTTGCAAGGAAAGTTTCGATATTTGCAAGAATAGAAAATGTTTTCTTAATAAAAGTAATCTGCTTTTCTATGCCAGTTCTATATATATACTCTCAATTAGTGCTGTAAAGACAAGCATGTGCCTAAAAAAAATAGTTAAGATGTCTTTTGATTAGTGAAAGTTGCAGTGCAAAGTACAAATAAGCTCTTAAAACTTTCCACTGGCCTTGTATTAAGAAGAGTAGACTTTGGCATTTTGTGTGTGCATATGCTACAGAAAACTGATGGTGATAGTCTCTTGTTGAAAAACAGCTCAGTTTTGGTCCACAGCATATGTGAACATACTGTCTCTCAGCAATTAAATAAGTGCTCATATGCTCTTTTTATGACAAGAGATTTTGTAAATATTGGTAGTCTATTATGAAACAGTCTCAGGGAAGAAAACCAGGCTGGCATAAGTTTCTTGATGTTTCACTGTCAGAAATAATGAAATACTATTTTAAAATTTAAATTATTCATAATAATAGTTTCTGCAGAATTGCTTGGAGCAGATTTAGCCTTTAAAAAGGTTTAATATTTTCTGCTTTATTTGAGATAAATTTCACATATTACTGTAAAAGAAGTATTAGCTATTTTGGCTTACGCAATGTCCCTTAAACAGTAGATTTAAAATTAATGTTGACTAATGTTGTAGCAATAGTTGTAGTAGTACATGCAAACTGCACAGCACTCTAGCTAAACTAAGTAAAATTATCTAGTATAATGATCCGATAATCTCCAATGGTATTTAAAAACCAACATAGATGTAAACAACCTAATGCTGATGCCAGGTAAACAAAACAAAGTGAAATTTAATTAAACCTCAACAAGTGATTGCATCCTTAACCTCAACTACGGTTACTTAACCATGCAAACTGGTATGAAAAACCTCCAGACTGGAATGATGATGCGTAGTAACTCTGATCCAGGTAAAATATATTTTTCTGGGTGCAGTGCAAGGTAGTAAGACAGTGCACATATTGCTGGTGGTAATCTGCAGATGAAACACACTGACTTCATATTTGCTGTCTCAAAGTCTTTCAACAATCATTGTGATGGATTCTACAGGTTTGAAAGTTGATTCACGGAGCTAAAATGAGTTGTATGCCAGACACTTAAAACAGAGAACAAAGTCCCAAAGAAGCAGTTTTATCCAAGAGATGCTGAAGAACTTTTCAATTTTTGGAGAAAAATTTTACTTCCATTAGTAATTTGTTATAATTAAAAATACATTTTTTCCCCTCCTTTCCCCTTTTTCACCCTTCTTTTGCTGCTCCCACATCATGCTGTCCACTTCTGTCCTGAGCTGTTGATCATCCTGGCAATTTTATCAATTATAATTGATTTATTTCTATCCTCCATCCTGTGTCATGTTTTCCTTCTGGGCCATGCAGCCTAGTGTTTTCCTCTTTGACCAGTTTGGAGACTTTGCAGTGCTGCTTCCTGCAACACTTGCTCTCCTTAAAGACCAAAACAAACAAAACTTGTAAATTCAAACAAACCACACACAAATTAACAAAATATTCAGAGAGCACCTAAAAATTAGTCACACTCAGTTATGTCTCCTTTGTGTGGAACCGACTTATTCACTGTTTTTATTTTGGTACAAATGTCTAGGTGTTCTCTTTACATGTTCAGTTCCTATTTGGGAAAGAAACCTTGTTCACTTGGTTCTCCTCTGTGATATTCCAGAGGCTCGCACTCCCCACTGCTATTACTGTATATTACACCAGTGCGACCTTCTGCTCTAATGTGCTTGAGTTGACAGGTGCTAAAATTTGAGGCATCAGCTAAGCTTTCAAAAGTAGAGCTTATAAACATTTCAAAACTTCTTGAACTTTCAGAATTATTATTAGTATCTTATGACACCCTTGGAGACTACACCCGAGTAGTCTGCAATTTGACTGCGGTTCCTTCCCCATCCTCCACCTTCAAATCAACAAAAATTTTAAAGAAGGAAATTCTTCCTTGATCTCCTTTGCTATTGAGTTATGCTATGTAGCAGTTTGTAGCAATTTTTAAACTAATGCATCAGGCAGACTGTATTTCTGTGATCATTTCCAGCCTTCAGTTTTTCCAGGAATCTCATTCACGTCCTAATGAATGTGTCCTATACTGTTGAAGTCTTTGATGTGCTGAGACAGGGTAAATCATAGGGGTTAAAGTAAAAATATTAAATAGGGTACCAAATATGAAAAGAAATGGAGCTGCTCTGTAAGTGGATTTTGATGGGAGGAAAAAAAATCAATATGTCCTTCATCCATATATTTTGTAGGAGCAGTGATTGATAATAAAATATTTAAGAACACAGAATATAATGCAGTAATTTAAACATTTTAACCTGTTATTATCTTTTTTCCCTTCTACTTTTAGAAGTTCCATGTTCTAACTGATAATAGACCCAGTCACATAAAACTCCTTTTCATTTTATTCTATCTTGTCAATCGGAAGCTTATTACGTTAGCAAATCTCGCAGTATTGGAGGCAAGTTTTCTTTTCACAGTTGAATTAGAGGCAACTCTCTCCATTATTTCTGTGTGTTTGGATTCCTAAAGAATTGAAATGTATTCAAATGTTATATTGAGTGGAATAATAACCATAGAATTGCTACGTTTGGAAAAAAACTCTGAGATCATTGTGCCCAACCATTAACCCCGAACTACCACGTTCACCACTAAACCATGTATGCAAGTGACCCATTCACAAGTTTTTAAAAAAATTTCCAGGTATCATGATTCCACCAAAAATAATGATGATAATGATGTAATAAATAAAACAATAACTTTAAACAACCCTGCCAGTGATGTATCACTTTCAAAGCAAACTTTTTGGACTGCTTCAAGTGTAGTACTCCTCTGCTCTTTATTCCTAATCTTGAAGAAGCTTAAATCCCATAGAAACAAGTTTGTCTCTATAAGCATTCTTTATTGGTACCCTCATCTTTTTACTGATAACTCTCTTTCTCCCCTTAAAAGCCTCATTTCAAAGAATTCCTTCATAAAATATACAATGGTGATATTTAAAGTGTTAATAACTCTTGGTTACGTAGGTTGTCTACATTGTGAGATCAAGGTACATGAGCCTTGTTCTCTTTTGCACTCTTGAGTCTTAATTTTGGGGAGCTGCTCTTCTTTTGAAGTTGATAGATTTTCACTATTAACTGTTCAGAATACACAAAGGCTGATGAATAACTGGAAACTGGAAAGGGAAGTTGGGCAGTAGGAATATTAAGGTCAGTGGAAGACTTTTTGGCACTATGTATCAAAGCTGAAGGCTGAAGCCTGATCTAACCCGTGCTCTTGGTGTGGGAAGGGGAGCAAGGATATGAGCCACACAGACCCTGCTTTGTTTCTGCTGCTGGAAATGGGGGAGGAAGGGAAGATGGTTATTTTTCTTAGGAGTAGCTAGCTTGATTGTGGCAATGGCTGCTGCTCTGCATACCCAAACTACTCTGGAATGAAGACCAATGAAGACCTGTATATGCAAGCAAATGTCTAATCTTGTATGCAGCAACTGTCTCTAGAGCAAAATGACTGGTAGACAACATAAAAAGCTTTTTGGTAGCTCTGGTGCTTAGTAGATGATCTTGCCAATTTGATTTTAATTTCAAATACTTTTCTTTCCTGTATTTGCTGTTATTTCAATGAGAAATTCAGTAAATAATACTTGATCTTTTTAACATTGACAAATTTTGGTAATTTCAAATGCTCATGGAAAATTTAAACACCTAGTTAAAGCTTTTAACATTATGATCCTGACTGCTCAACATCATAAGCATATTACCCAATTATTTTTGTCAGAAAAAAAGTGCAAACATCTAAGACAGTTCTGCAGACTAATTTGTGGAACTGAGTCTTGCTTCACAAAGATCACTTTTAAGAAATACTGATTAAAAGGAAGCAGATTTCACTTAAATAATTTTCTGCTCAGGGCATAATATAAACATTTTTATTGGCACCTTATTTTTAACTTCTAAGCTGCATTCTATGTGCACTTCCACCACACAATCACTGCTTAAATTTTGAAAGGCAATGTACAGAACATCATATAACTAAATAATAAGGATTTAATTTTGTATAAACCGTAAATAGAACATGAATGCCACTGTAAACTTGATCCCTACCATAGATTTAGATAAAATTGGCTTTCTTACTACACCTATCTTCAAATTCTCAAAACTAAACCAGTGATAAAATATAAAGCTTTTAAAAGGCAATAGGATGGATACATCTGCTCAAATATTTGGATAGACTTGTATCGAGAAGGGAAATTAGACTGAACTATCTTTCATTTCAGTGGTCATTTGCAGTTGGCTTTTATTTCTCAGATGTTGTTGTGAGGGAAGTTGCTTAAAACCTCAAATGTATGCTGGCATTGTTACATTGACACATGCTGCTACAGAACCAGCAGCAGTGATACAGTTTGGACAGGGAGTTGCCTGGGTCACTTGATCATGTGGTGTAGCAAAAATTTCTGATGCAGGCAGGGTGTAGTCCTCCAGCAGTTTAAGGGCAACTGCTGCTGTTGGTGCAGTGTGGGAAGGTGGATAATGCTTCCTTCAATTGCCATGGCAGCGTGGTTCAGCTCTCCGGGGCCTTCCTGTTATTCACTGTCACGCTTCCACCCCTTTCCAAGGCAGAATTAGCTTACTTTAATCTCTTCCTCAAGGAGGGTTCTTGTTCTGGGCACACAGCTATGGAAAAACATTAAAAAAATAACCTCTAAGGAATTTCAGCCTGAATGCCTGGAAATACTCAGTATGAGACACAGCTAGTGATTAGAAACGTATCTGGCAGAGACTATGGGATTTCTCCATCACTCAGCTTCCCTCTTTGTGAGCACAGGCAGGTTCACATCAGCATTCATATAATTGTGTCTTAACTGCTGCTGCTTCTTAGTATAAAGACTTCAAATGGTGTTTCTCTTAGCAGCCTTGCTAGCAGATGCTCCCATGGCACTAGGATCTGGGAGCCTCAATATGATGAATTAGTCTCTCCCTCCAATATCTTTATAGAACGAAGATACCAACTTGGTAAGAAGAACTTCATTAGCTTCTGCCCCCTTGTGTGTGTTCTTTCTTTTTCTAATGTTTTTAGTCTTCAGCCTTACGAGAAGGTTACATAAGTTTTCCCAATATTTTTAAGTATAGTGATTGCTAGTAAAACAAACCTGGCCACAAAAATCTTCTCATCTTGGTAGACAAGGCTGATAGGGAACCAGGATTAAGCAGGATTCTTCTAAATTTCAATGCTGCAACCCAGCAAAAATATTAAACATATCTCATTTAGCCCACCCATTTGTAATATTGCTATAATTTGAAAATAAGTTGTAGCAATATAAGGAGTGGCAGGTAACTGCAGGAACCTCTACAGGGAGAAACTGAGGTCCCTACTGTTCTCTTCCTTTTGGCACTGAACTCCTTTGTCATGGGTGAGTAGAATGTTGCTTCAACTGACTTTGGTCAGAAATATACAAGATTCCTCAATTTATGAATATTTGCTCTTTTGTTTTCTACTCAGTTTTACATATTTACTTGTACTTGAATGAATTACTGAGGTATTTATTGGAATATATGGATGTAGAATTTTTTTTGTAAATAGGAACAAATATGAACACATCCTTATTTTCTTTCCTCTAGTTGACTAGATGAGCTTACAGGCAACTGGAGCAGTTCAATGACTGAGTGTTAAATCTCTGTTTCTTCTTAAAAGGCACACCTAGAAAGTGTGTACCTCTTGTGTCTACAAAGTTTTTGTGAACCTTAATGAATACTGAGAATTGCAGAGCAGCAGAATTGGTCAGCAGCTATTTGTATTAAGTAAGAAAATGTTAATTTGTTAGATTTTTTTAATCACACAGAATCAGATATATTTTCTACAGATGAAAGATTCTTAATTAAATGTATTTCAAAGTCAAAGCTTTGAAAATTGATTAGTCTAGCGCAGCTGATTAGAAGGGTCATAATTAAAAAAACCCACTTCATACTTTCAAATATTAGGGCATTTGTATCACCAGAGGGCACTATCCTTCCAGGCTAAGATTAAACTCTTGTTAGATGGGTTTACACATTTTTTTTTAATTTAAGAAGAAGACTCTCAGACAATACCATTGGGGGTTTTTTCTTACTTATATGTTCATTTAAATAACTACATTCTGATCATCCTCTCCTTTAAGTTTTTCAGATTTCCATATGAAAAATATCCAGGTTGATGTTAGACTAGTTTTAGAAACCTCAAAGGATTTGCAGAAAATGCAAAAGTTATATGTTGTTGTGCACTGGCAGAGACCTCTTTGTTGCAATCCAGCTGCTACTATAGGAAGAGACCTGCATTTGAAAAGCTTCAGAGTATTCCTTCCTGTCTCCCCACAGAGATATTTTTTAGGCTGCTGGTGTGTTTTTATTCTCTCAACCAATGAGTGTTCCAGCAGCTGACAGGAGAGGTGGCTTGCAGGTCATGCTGACCACACCCCAGCATGAAGTGTTCCTTTTTGCAGGTGGCTCCTGCTGCGATTTTTCTCTTGCTGACTATTGTGTTCCAGTGACCAGTTCCAGCACTGCAAGGATTCCAGTTGCTACTTGTCCTCCTCTCAAGGGAGTATGGGAGAGAGTAGAAGTAATAACTCATGCAGCGGTGGCCACATACCAGCGATAGGCTGCAGCAGCATGAATCCAAGATGTTGTTTCCTTGTAGCATACAATGATATTTTGCCTTTTGTATGTAGTATTATGCGCTGGAAGCATTCATGCTATGAATATATATATCTTACCTTTAAGTGTTTTATTTGTACATTGCCTATATTCATGTAAATCTCTTATTAACCAGACAAGACCTTAATTAGTCCTTTAGACTACAGACATCGTTCTTGTTTGTGCCGTTACTAGCTGTGTGTTAGTCCTTCCCAGGTTCTGGTAAGTCAGTTGCATGGGTATAGCAGTAAGACGTCACATCGCTTAGATTTGCCTGCATAAGACATCATAACCCTTAGATTTACCTGCATTGCATTAACTGTGTTACAATTCTGGACTGAATTCCTTCCTCAAATATTCCAGAGGTTATGATCTTGAACAGGTGGTATTAAAACTCACCACATTCCTAGCAATGATGAACACCCACAGCCTTGCTTGTAACAAGATACTTGTAATTATCAAGTTATTAATCCAAACTTGTGATTGGCAGAAAGAGAGACAAGAGTGGAAATGGTTCAGTGTTCTTTGTTGCCTTGCACATCATTGCTGTTTAGTTCCAGGTAGTGATGATAAATACTTCAGATTTAAGAAGACTAAGAGACCACAGCTCTCCAATCCTACACAATTTTGTGTTTCACCTAGAGCAGCAGGCTATGTATGAAGGAAGGAGTTCTTGGTGTAATGTGATGGAAGCTTCCACCAGGGAAGTGCCACTTGTTCAATGAATGTCTTTATTTCTGGTCTTGCTGTGTTCATTCTTGATCTGGATATTGGTGTCTTTAAAAGAAGGGAAAAGAATGATACTGTTGGAGCTTTCTATACCTGTAGGCCATTGCCTAGGAGAACAGATGGCAAGAAAATCTACTCTCATGATTGACTGGAAATACGATCCTTCATTTAAGGGCAAAAGAAGGATTAACTTTGTGGAAGGGAACTCTCATAAGGAATGGTTTGAAAGAAAAAAGAAATTTAATTAACCTTTGCTGCCCATAAAGTTTCCCACGGTGTTCATGGGTATGTCTTTTAGAAAAGCAGTAAAGCAGATCAGGTGAAAACTGCCTTTTCTCTCTTCTCTGTGTGTCCTCTTAGCATCAGGCCTAGGTAGGTCCATTATGCCTGGTGTATCCCTGTGGATGACTCCTTTTTTTCCTGAGCTGCTTGATCTGCTTTTGACTGTTTTTTTAGAACAATAGCTCTACATCCAGAGCTGTCACAAACCACTATGTACATTTACAGGGAGCTGCTTGCATAGAGCAACGTGATTTATTTTTCCATAGGAGTTTTGCAAGCAAAAAGATTAAAACAACAAATCCTTAGACACACAGAGCCTTATCTAAATTTGGCTATTCTTTGCAAGCTTAGGCAGGTCCTTGCTGCCCAGTTACAATCTGCTTCTCTGCAGAATTGCTTTTTTCCATGCTGTGGCTTTTCAACTGGTTCCAAGTTCTGTTTAAAGTTTCTACTGAAGATTTCCTGTTCAAGAGTTTTTCTTCTTTTAGCTTTTTTTCTTTTCTTTCAGCTTTTAATCTTGAAGAAGAAGCTGTAGAAAAGCATCAAAAGAACACATAGCCTCACCTTGCTGCATGATTACAGCCACCAGTGACCTTTGGCTCTAGTTCTCCAAAAGTAACACAAGCTGATGCAACTCCTTGTTTAACTCTTACCTGATTATTGAAATCACCAAAACAGTGGAGATGCAACATTTGTTAGGACTAAAAATTTAGGCCTATGTTTGTCTTACCATACCAGAATATCTGTTTTTCAAAGTATTTCTAGCTATGATGTAATTAGATGGTCGCGGGTATTCTAACAGTCTACATTGACAGTAACAAATGTCAAAATTATTGTACTTTTTCTATTCAGGAAAAGCTCTAAAGTGTTTTTCAAGAGGTCTAATCCTTTACTTATTTTATGAATAAAGTGAGTGGTATAATTATTTTCATTTGGAGAGAGCAGATTTGAACAAGCTATAACCACTTCTGAAAATCCCAATCAGTTTCTGAAGAACTTCTAAATAATATAAAATGCAAATATTACAGTACCTTGCATAATACCTTATGTTATTAATGTCCCCAGAACTCTGCAGTATTTTCTTTCTGGTATTTTCTTTAGTGAGGATGACATTATCTTACTCTGAAAAATATCTTGAAGTTGGCAATGTGGGTGATCAGCATAGAAGAACTTGCAAGATCTTAGCAAACTGACGAGATAAGTTTTTGTCTTTAAAAATCCAAAATGAAACAGAAACCACCTTTATAGAAAGGTATTCTTGAATTCTGGCATCAATATGCATCTAGCTGCTCACTTATCAGTACAGCTGGTTTTGTGCCATTTGCAGCATTTGTCACTGACTTCTGTGGCAACTAGTTTTTATGGATAAAACTAGAGGCTCTTTCATTTTTTAAATATATATATTTGGGTATGTGACAGATATATGTGCATGTGTATGTATGTAGTTGCATAAAATTACCTCCCTCAGTCACTGAATGTAGCATCATAAGGCTGCATGATGGAAAAAAGTGTTTGGTGAGAGTCCTTTTACTGTCTAAATATCATATTGAGGTGAGCAGACTTTAGAAAGAGAGTTCAATCTTCAAAGACAAAATAAATTCATTAAGTACTCTCATTACTTTTCTTCTCCAAGAGAACAGCACAGTTGAAACCTGCTTGTGGTTTTGGTCTTTAACAGCTGCTTTGTATTTAACACCTCAACAGCAAGATTGCAATTCATTGCATGAGTTCTTGGAGTGACCTGGCTTGAATATGCCAAACAATTTTTAAGGATTTCAAGGAATACTTAATGATGGAAGGTTTTGTCTGCCTTTTTGTTTTACTGTGGCTGTAGACACTGTTGATATATAATCCATCCAAGGAAAATGCATCAGTTTGAGACTGTGCAGCTTTCAGTTTTCTTTATAGATTCCCACCCTAGCTTTAAATGAGGCAACTTGGGTATTGGTAGAAATCTTGCTGCAGCAACACAAGGCTTACCATGGGTAATTTACGTTTCTTGGAAGTGGGATAAATTATCCTCTGCTGAGCATCGTGTGTCCATATCTGGGCAGACTCTCACACGCAGGCTTTCTCATTTTAAGCTTGCTCAGATCCCTACACCATATGGTAGTCTGCAGGGTAGATATGGCCCTTTGAATTGAAATTGAACCAAAACTGAATACTGGAAAGGTAGAGTTTTGAGTGACAGTCAAAAAGCAGCAATCATGGGGTAGTTGGCAATAAATAGACACTGGAGGAAGCTTCTCTGGTATTACAGAAGACAGCTGTTCTCTCTCTGATGGGAGTCCACATGGAATAGCTGCTCTGTGTATGAAAGACGTAATGTAAAGCAAAACCTCAGATGATCTAGCTTCATAAGGCAAGTATTTGGGTAAATCTGACTGTCCGTTTTTGCCTACCTGGCAGTTTACTTTTTGCAAGCTTAAGGGAGATGCCTTGGGTCAGAAATGCAAGTTAAAGTAAACAGTTTAGGATATGGAAACCAAAAAAGAAGAGAAAAAAGAGCAGAGAAATGTTATATCCTGCTGCTAGTGCAGAGCTCTGGTTTACAACCCACCCACCTTCTGGATTACCATTCAGATCTAATGCTTTATATGTCTCAGAGTTATTTTCTCCTGTGCATTCCGTTACGTAATAATAAGTATCAAATATTATCTGCTCAGCTACAGAATCGACAGCTGAATTGAGTTTGTCCCACTACAGAAGATGAAGTCCATGTGCAAATTTGCATACTGTTCTTACATCTGTTCCTGTTGTCTCAGCAGTTACTCTGTTGGTCCTCTGTTCTGGGCAGTCTGCCTTTAAAAGATAAGCACTACAAGGGCTTTCTTACAGGACGTGCTTTTGTGATTTATATGTGCCAACACGGTGTTGATTACTGCTTCTTTAACAGCTTAGGTGAAAGAAAGACTGGCATCAACTCTTCCAAATTTTATTGTTCTTAAATTTCAGATGGCTGCATCACATGAGTAATTACATTCAGATTTTGAAATCTCACAGAATACATCTTGAAAGGAAATAAAATTCCAAATATTTTGTGAAAGCAGAAACAGTTCTGGATATGTTCTCCAACAGAGGCACTCAAGTATACAGGGCCCTGATTCTTTCCTGTCTCCTGCTTATACAGTAATTTGCATCTCTGTGGGAAGAGACAATCCGGTAGAATTGGGTAGCATTTCAACTGAATACCCATCTACATGATTACAGTATGTGAGGCTATGGATGGTCAAGCTTGTAGTACTTAAATAGAAATCCAAAATTCTGAAATAATATTTCTATGACTCATCTTTCCACCTGCACAGCTGTCATGTTATGATATAAAAAAGATACTTCTTTAACATCTCTAAAATTAGAAAAGAATATATGTTGAATGTCAAAAGACTGTAGAATCTCTCCACTAAAAATTTCAGGGTGAGATTCAGTTCTTTGGCTTTGGCATGCTACCTCTAGTCTAACGGCTTTGCTACACAGTAGAACTTATCCTCTGCTGAATTTCTTTGAATATAAAAAGTCTTACCTTCACTGGGAAATTCACTCATTAGTGATGCCATACTCTGTTGCTTGGAAGTAGCAGTTAACTCCATCTTGTGATTTATTATTGCATGCTTATATTTGCCTGTATTGCATGGTGCTTTGGCAGGTCTCCATTTGCCCTCCCACGTTGCTCAGATCACCTGGTCTATTACCTGTGTGCCTGTAACTGCTCTGCAATTACACAGGTAGAGCATTTGTTCCCATGTTTAAATGTTGGGGAGCAATGATGTTCAGTTCCTTCCTGCTTTCAAGTTCTACCAATCTGTACAATTACCATGGTTTTCTTCTCAAGTCTTGTTTTCTTGCCTGCATCCAACCAGTTCAACAACAATAAAAATGATCCCCAGAGGACAGAGTCGGAGGGGGAAGCAGTTCTTCAAAATTCAGACATCATAATGTGGTGAGGATGCTAATATGGATGGTAGAACAGAGCCATGAATTTAACACGTATGTGCTGTGTCAGAAGTCATGAATGTGAAACCACTTTGCAGTAAAAATGGACATTTGCTTTTTGGGGGGAGCTGGCACAGTGAAGGGTTCAAAATCTGATGATGAGGAATTACTACAGTTTTAGCACAAGGCTGTAGCGACTATTTCACCTTGGCATTGCTGGTACTCAAAGACAAGGCCCATGGGTGAGGTCATGATTTTAGATTCAGATTATCTGGTAGTCAGGAGACAGCCAGCACCCTAACATCTTGTCCATGTCCCCCACGAGGCTGCCAGAAGGCTGGAAGAGGGACCAGTAAACAGCATGGTACTGGCTTCTGCTGTAAGTCAGTCCTACAATGAACAGCCACCCATTGTTTGGTTTTCTTCCTGAAGCCAGAGGCACACTGGATCACCCACAGTGTGCCAGGCACACTGCCTTTCATGCTGGCTTTCTCCATCTCTTCCTCCCAGCCAGTCCTGTCTGGCCGTACATTGCGTTCAGAAGCTCTCTGTGCTGACGCTAATTGAAGGAAATCTTATAATAGAAATGTGTTTGTTGAGGGCATGTCATTCTGTAGTTCTGCAATAAAATATGTAGTACATAATGTATTTTAATTAAACCGGAAATTAATTCAATTAATCAGTACAAGTCCACCCACCCTCTCCTTTTTAATATCGTATGCTCCAACAATAAGGAAACTCCAGATAGGAAAATTGCACATCTTCCTTAACAAGACACTAACACTGTTAACACTGTTAACAGAGCGCTGGGCACTCACTGAAAAGCAGCCTTTATTGAACAGGGGCCTCCGAGTGCGTTAAAGAAACAGATTCTTAAGTCATAAAGTGGTCAAGTTGGCCCTAACTACTGAAGACCAATAGGCTTTCGCTTTCCTATCATGGCAGCTGTCGATCTTCTCCAGAATGTCAGGGGAGGAACATTTCAGTGACTCATAGCAGCTGAGCTCAGTCGTGCTTATTTGCTTGGGAGTATATGTGTGATTTTTTTTACTCTGCTGTTACTGGTCTTAACCGGTCACAGATGCCCAGTCTGTTGCATTCATTCACTTGGATTTTGTGGGTAGGCACTTTCTTCACTCTGCTGACTGAGGACACAGGCCAGGGGTATGTCCTCTAGTATTAATGGATCTGCACGCAATTAATTAGCTGTTTGCCTGTCTTCAGCATCTCTGTCACTCCTGATAGCACCATCAATACTTATCTTGGCCGTGTACTCTTTAAAGCTATGTCTATGGACAAAGCTGTGGCTATGGACACATTAGTGTGAAATGGAGTTTAAGAGAGTAGCCATCCAACATGCCCCGAGCTCAGCATGACACTTACCCCACCTGACTTTTTTGAGTGTGCACACTAGAAAGTTCTTCTTATTGCAGATGCTGGCAAGCTCTGGTGTTTAAAGAAATTGTCCAGTTTGGTAGGATAAAATACAGTATTCTGATGATCAAGAAGAGAAGTGATCCATCAGCCTCTCAAATGCCATATAGCTGAAGGTATGAGATAGTTTTCCAAGGCTGAGAGAAAAGACAAGACCAGAGACACCAGAGGCCTGCCTGAGACAGGTGAAGTAATAGGGAAGATTTTTTTACTGTCAACAGGGAGAAAAGAAAAAATTCTCAGTGACAGGCAAACCACCAGAGAGAGTAGGCAGCAGATAGTGGGGATGAACAGACAGATCTTATTTCTGTAAGATATATTCTGTGGAAGCTGCTTTTCCAGTGAACGAAAGTGAACTTTTGTTGGGACACAGATTTGGGAGAATATCCTATTCTGAGCCTCAGTGCCCCATAGCCAGAATGTTGATTTTTTTTTTTCTTTTTTTTTTTTGGTACGTTTTTCCTTAAGACAAGTCACTGCACAGCCTGCCATGTAGCTCTCCTGTACAAAGTTACCACTGTCATCAGTTTACAGAAAACTGTCCTGTCTCAAATTTCTGGCAAAACCTTTAGCTTCATGCTTTAATAAAGACTTTTTGGCACCTGTAAGTGTGGATGAATGACACTGTCTGGGATTTGGTACAATATACACCAGGACTCCCAAGACTTGTGTCTTTGTCTTACTGACTGCTCTCTATGATGCACTAAGGGAGCACTGTAAGATGAAGGCATGTCTGTCTGACCCTCTGGGTAGTCTTGGTGCTGAAGGGAGGCTTGGATGGCACAGAAATACCGTAACGCTTCCTGCAACTGACTTTTGCAGAATAATTAATTTTCATTACTTCTATTGTTTCTGCACATCTGGGACTTTGAGCTGTGACTCAGGAGATGCAGTAAGTCACAAGCTGCTAGCAGTGTTGTATTGTAGGTGTCTGGATCAATAAAAGTTGGTTACACCTTTGTCTCCCCGTGTGCAAAGCAGAGCCTAACTGACTAAAAGATGGAGATGGTTTTCTGGGGGGCAACTTCTTACATCTTGGCTGTATTTCTTGTATAGATGTCTTGGGCTTCTCATGTGTAAGCAAAGTGAGATCTGTCTTGGATGCTCTGAACTCAAGCTTGATATTTATGACATCCTCATCTCTGGTGAGTTAGATTGGAGGGTTTCTGTTTTAACTGCATAGAAGAAAACACTGTTCAACTTTTTCCATATCACATATTAATGTCTGGCTAATCACAGCAATATCTAGACATGCTGTTTTGTTTTGTTTTTGCTTATTTTTCTGGGACAAAAAAGTCACTTTTACAATAATGATGTCTTTTAATAAATGGGTTAATGTTTAATGAGTTCTGACTTACATTATATGAGATAAAGATCGTAAACAAAGCATAAATCCTGGATTTCATAGCTGTTAATAGAACTCCACAGTTATTAAGTAAGTTGTATTACAAATCATAGAGAAGTTTCTTTTAAATTCTACACAATTTTTACTGACTGAACAATTAATTTTGTTTCCATCAACTTAGACAAGCAACAAACAGCAATAAAACATAAATTCAGTGTTAAATTTAGACATGGCAGAATATATATACAGCTTCAGTGAACAAAGAAGCTGGTGGGAGTGATAGGTCAATTAGCCTGTTATTACTTGCTTTGATGAGAAGGATCGAATTTTCAAGACTGATGTATATCACACACAGTGTGCCCAAGGATTGTACAAACAGACTTGAGCAGCAGCGCCATAAGGTGATCAGGGGACAAGAGCTGAAACCTACTGAAAGCTCTTCTTCCATAATTTTTTTCCGATTCTAGCTAAAGGTTTGTTAAAAAAGGGAAGATGAAAGAGAACCCCATTTTAAAAAAAATATTGGTTCTGGAAGTCGCAGTAACTGTAGATACTCAAACACAACTAATACACATGTTCTGGTTATCACACTTTCACCTTCCACTTGTAACAGCAGGGAACAGTTGGAGAGACCTGTGTTATTGTTGTTCTAATAGGAACATGTTTCTAATAATCTTCAGCTTGCTCCGTGACACTCCTACTTATAAAAGTTAGCTGGGTTTTTTTAAGACAAAATTACCTACCGTAATTAAATCTTTCTGGTTGCCTAGTTTGAATGAAAAATCTGAAGGGTGTGTCAAAATGCATAGCTTTAGCACAGCTGTTTATCTTTGTGTAGTACTGAAACAAATATTGACATCTATTGCATTACTGCATCTGACTCAGGGTTTGGGAAAAATAAGAAATTTCTGAATTTCTTTAAGGAACCTTGATATCAGAATTTTTGCACTGTTTTCAAACAATGTTACTGGTGTCAGTATTAGTTATCTGAGTTATCATTCATGACAGTGAGAACACAAACTAGATGAAAATTGTTAGGAAACAGAGCTAGAGAGGAAATGGCCTCAAGTTGCACCAAGGGAGGTCTAGATTGGGTATTAGGAAAAAAATTCTTCACAGAAAGGTTGTCAAGCATTGGAACTGCTGCCCAGGGAAGCGATTGAGTCACCAGTCCTGGAGGTATTTAAAAGACATGTAGATGTGGCCCTTGGGGACATGTTTTAGTGGTGGACTGGGCAGTGTTACATTAGTAGGTGGATTTAATGATTTTAAAGGTGTTTTCCAACCTAAATGATTCTGTGATTCTATGAAAATAAAATAATCTATCAGTGTTATGTTCTGTAGGAGGAGGGGTTTTTTTACCTATCTTCTTCTATCTTGTTTTTGCTTTAAGTATAATTGAAAGTTATTGTCAATAAAAAGTGGGTGGCTTTGTTGTTTTATTGTTGTGGCTTTTTGTAATACATTTTATTTCCTTTTGAACTTGACTCTGCAGTCCTGCAGTAGCAGAGCTCAGTGAAGAGGAATAACAAACCAAGCAGTGTTTCCAGGTTTCCCTTGTGTTGCCCAAGGGCAATCGACTTTGTGTCCAAAGATGATTGAGTTTTACTGTTTTGTAAAAGACTTTTGACCTTTCTATTGTCCTTGTTGTCCAGCTACTTCAAGGCTGTCCTGCATGAGACATGTCTTTTGACATGCTCAGACTGTTTGGAAGTGCAATAAGAAGGTATAATGCTGCTGACTCCTTTGTCACAGGAGGCAAAAGTAGTATAACACAACTGGGACACAATAGGAACCTCCATGCAGTGATGTTACAAGCCCCATGAATATAGAATATCCCAGCTGATTTCTTTGTGAAAGAAAATAGTTGCTAGGGACTCCAGGTATTGTGAGGCATATCCTGTCTTGAACTTCTAGTGTTTTTTGGGGGGAATGTTGTGCTTATTTTTCTGTCTGTTAGAATGTACATGGTGCTAAATAAAACACGCAACTCAAACCTACACCAAAAACCTACACAAAAAACCTACAACAAAAATTAGTTTTCTCAATGCAAGTCAAATAAAATGAGTTTGTGGCTTTGTTCTCCATTTTACTCAGGGAAGACGATATGTTAATATGTTATTTGTGGTTCAATTCTTCCTGATGTGATTCCTGAAAAAGAGGACGGTCTAGTTCCGGTCTCCTGGCTTTACTTAAGCAAAAACCATCAGAAAAATCCATTCAGTCTGATTTCTGTAGTGAAACATGTGAAACTTGTCAAGTATGTTAATGATTAGGGATGAGTGGGTCTTGTTATTGTGGTGGTTCTGTGCCTTTCAGGGAGGAGGAAGGCAATGCTGTGGAGGGGAGGGGCAAGCCAAGCCATGAATGTACAAAACTTCTGGTGTAGTGAGACCCCTTTTTTATGATACAAGTTGTAGTCTGTAACCTCTTATAAAGTGAGCCGCTCTGCTGCTTTTGTTACATCCTTTTCTCATATGCCTTTGGTGCACTTGAGAACCTGCCTTCCCTTGCTCTTTGCCAATGATAAATATGTCAGTGGTTAAGACAGTTTCACCAATACACACACACACACACATATTATACATATGTGCATATATCTATATATAATATACACATAGTCATATGCACACACACACACACACATATATATATGTATTTACTGTTCAGAAGAAACAGATTTTAGGTGTTTTTCAGGTGTTAACACTCTCTGTGTTTCAGTTTTTCTCATTTGTTACCTACTTTGCTGTATCCTTGTCTTGGGGTTGTTTTATGCTCAGTTGGTTCAACATAAATTTTAAATCCTATCTGCCTGTTTTTGTAGAAGTATTTTCTGTTTGATGTCAAAGTTAAATAGGATCTTGCTGGTTTTGTCTCACATTTTGCATACTTAAATAGGTGCTAGGCCAAGATGAAGGTAATCGTGTTAAACAGCAGAGACAGGTGTGTGATAATCTTGCTCCTACCACACTGGCTAGTGCAGGGCAGAAGGTGAGATGCAGCAAAGAGCTTGAGTAGCAAGTCTCATGTGGGCCAGGCTGTACTGAGAGGATCACGACTTCTAGCTCAGGATTGAGCACGCCCACTGCCTGACTGGTCCTTGTGAAATCTGGGGCCAGGGAAAATGTTGAAGGGGATGTAAACTGAGGTCTTTGCTTTGAGTCCAAAGCAGAGTGAATGCCCTCAGCCTACTGCCTGTAGTTGGTAAGTGTTCCAGGGAACTGCTTTTTGCTGCTTGCTAGTGGAAGCACAATACCTGCTTCTGAGAGTGTATATGGATCCAGCATATATTAATTCAACAAATGTTGATGCAAAATTGCTGGTTTGGGAAGTACGCCATGAAGGACCTTAATTTTACAGACAGTATAATTATACAGCTGTTACAGATATGCCTGTAAAGCACAGCTTACAACAGATAGTTTCAAACATGTGCTGCATTTCTTTTTCTCTTTATACCTTCTAAATGAAAGACTGTATGGACTAATCTGGCAATCTTAAATGCTGGGGATAGCATTCACCTAATTTTTCCATTTTTTTTGGCTTGTATACTTACTCATTTAACTGATTTTGTTGGAAAGGAGACAGAGTAGCAAAGGCTCTAAATGTCAAGTCCCAGTTTGTAGTGTAAGTCCTATAGCCTCTGCTCCCTTTTTGATGCAGACTGCCTGCAGTCAGTGAAGGCTCAGGCAGTAGTATTAAGCAGATAAACTGAGAGTTCTGAAGCAAAAATTGTGGGTTCTTGTGATTTAAGATCTTGCAAGCTAAGAAAAATATCTACTAGCTGTAAGAGTAAAAAGGGCCTCTTTTATTTGCAGGTCTAGTTCTGAGAAGCCTTTAATCTGTGTGTCTGCTGCTGTTACCACACAGTGTAGTAGAAAACTACTTTTTTCCAATAGAACTTCCATTCATTTAAGAAAGGTGTGCAGTGGATGTGCATGTAAGGCTAAACAGTGGATCATGCCACATATTAAAATTGAAGCCAGGAATGTGCTTGAGGAAGTGTTAAGATGGTAGGGTACATTCATAATAATACAGGATTATATCAGTAATTCAAGATACTACCTTAAAACAAGGGCTGATCTGATCCCAAATGATTGGTTGCAGTTTAGGATATAAAAAAGGAGAAAGGTGGGGTGCAGCTAGAGGGTGATGATTTCTGATCTTCTAGTAATGATTTACATCACTGTTTAAAAGGGCATTGTTATTGAGGACAAGTGATCCATACTGTATCCTAGTGTAATCCTCTGTGAATAAGTGAAACCAACACATTTCTCAAGGTTTATTCCCTGCTTTTCTTTCCCAACTAAAGCACTGAGCACAATCAACTCTTGAGCAGACTGCCTAGGAGAATGCAGCATTTAATTGTTATGCTGAAGGACAAATGCAAGAAGAGCAAAGGATTAGATAAAAAGGGGTTGAAGTTCTGACAGAGGAGCTAAGATAATCTTTGCTATGCTAAGGATTACAGCTGCCACTAATTTAGTTGCATTATCCTTCTCATTGCAGATGTTTAGGGAGGGTTCTTCTAAATCACAGAGAACAAAAGCATTTCCACTATATAAAAAAATTCATCATAAGAAATATAATTGATAGTATGATAAAAGCATTTGATACTGAATGATTTGATAGACTAACAGGAAAAATAGAAAATTTGCACAGATATTTATCTGAAGAAAAGGGTAAACACAATGACACCAGCCAATGTATTTCCAGTTACGTTTCTTCTGAACTAAAAATGCTTAAGAACAAGTGATTGGGTTGAATTAATATTTTCTGGTCACATATTGATACCTAATCATGATTTGTTCATTAACTGTGTTGTTACCACTAGAGCTAACTAGTTAGCACGATGAAAGGTATAATGGGATAGTTTGGTTAATGTATGCAGCTCCTAACTGTTTCATAAATCATTCTTGCAAACAAATCAAAGTCAATAGAAGAGTAACGTGACCACACATTACTTTATGATGTTTTTTCCTATTTCTTAGTCATTGGAAATGCGACCTTCAGCTGGTAAAATGTCTAATGGGTTTAAAACCTCTTTTGTTTGCTGTTTTGGCCATATACCTGATCTTAAAGAAAGACAAAGCCTCCACCTAAAATTTATTATCCTTTAAAAAACCAGGTACAAACTATAAGCACAGGTGTTAAAGTAGAGGTAAATCTATATACTAAAGCTGATGCTAAGTGGAAGCATAAAGCTCCTGGGGCTAATTTACTCTGCTTCAAGATGCTTAGGCTGTATCTGATACTGACCAAAGTAGCTTAGTTAGAGCTTGTTTGGAGATCTCGAGCTACATGCTAGTGTGCAATGTATGTAAACCATTAGTTTAAGATTTATGCTAGTTATTTTATTGCTAATTCTCTAGAAAGGCTCACAGATCTGTAAGTATAGGTTGTGGTTAGGACTGCTCTGGATCATAATCTGTCAAGAATATTTTGCAGGTGTGCCCATTTCCCGCCTTTCTAGAACATATGGAATTTACATTGAAAAAATTACTTTTACTTGTAATATAAAGCAGCACGGTACACATATTTTTATGGTAGGAACTGCACTTACCATTTAATACAAAGCTCTGAAAAAAATCAGAAATAAAGGATTGGCAAAACGGTTTCATTTCTCTTTGCAACACTGAATTTTTAAATAAACCCTCACAAAAGAGATGCTAAGTGTCAGAGGATTAGTCACCCATTTGTAGTTCAGTGTCCTTGGTCCTACAAACTTTTAAAAAATGTTTAACACATCGCATTTATCATGTCAAACAGCCAGTGGAGCTTATGCAAAGTGAGGTGCAAGGAATTAGATTTCAGGTATGGGCTCACCATGGCTGCTATACTTTTCGCATGCCAAAATCCACATGCAGCAATAGGGACTTCACAGCAAAACCTTAGGGACAGGATAATATTTCTACATGTGGGGACGCAATGTGCTTTCAAGCTGAACAAGAGAAGCTTGTAACCAGACGTGATGTTTGCAAAAGGGAATGCTGATGCAATTGAGCCCTTGTGACCATCTCTGTATGGTGTGTGCTCTGCCATTAGGCACATGGACTCTTTTAGGGCAGGACTGGATTTCTCCAGCATTTTTCATGTGGTACTGCATTGACATAGATCAGCAGAGGAACAAAAAGATTGCTGAAGAACAAAAGTTGAAAAACTAATCTACCTCTTTGGGCACCCTCTAGCTGGAAAATTTAAAATAGAGGCATCACCAAGGAAGACTGTATCTGTTGGATCATAGGTGGTACAGAGAAATATTTGCTCAGCATACTCCGGACAGGGGATCTAAACCTTCTGTTCAGAGCTGATGATATTTTCTAAATGTGTCTTCCTCTCTGAAACTCCTTGTGAGGGAAAAAAAAAAGGCTTTATATGTAATTTTAAATTAATTTTGGTTTTTTTCTTCCTCACTAACTTAAATAGGAAAAATCCAGAATTGTACCATTTTCTCCTTTTTTCTTTTTCTTAACCATAAAATTTTTTAACTTTAACAGTAGTGTCAATGTAGTAGAATAGAATTGCTAAATACACTCCACTGTTTGGTGGAAAAAAATCACCCATCCTGGAAATAGAAAATTTTCAGCTTTGAATGCTGTAGTTTTGCGATTTGCCTGTAATTAGATAAGATATTGGAATAAAAATTTTTCTTGGAGGAAAGAAAGGGAGATAAATACATTTTTTTTATCAGTTTCAACCTTTATGGATTATACCTTCAAGATCATGGTTCTGCTTTTTTCCTTTAATTCCATCTTGGTGTTGCAGGAGGCTATTGATACCTTGACCTTTTGTTCCTTGGAGTACCTAGTGGAAATAATGAAGCAATAAAATCCATGAAGAGTCACTTGGTAGTAACTACTGGCATTTGTTATTTGTTTTGGGTGAATCTTTTCACAGAGTAAAATCTACATTAAGAATATAGTGGTGTCAGAAATTTTCATTGCAAACACAACAAAGAATTTGTTTATGAAGTGCACTTTAAAATATATGAATCTATTCAAATTTCCAGCTTAAAACCAGTTTTGAGATGCTGGTTTCTGCTGTGCTCCTGTCTTCTTCACGCTAGGTTTTAACAAGCAGGAGTCAAACTTAGTCCTCAACAGGACATGCTGGAATAATGAGCTAAATCTTGGGCAGATATGAGGTAGAACATATCCCTGCACTGAGTCTGTAACTTGTAGAAGCTAATTGAAAGTTGTAAAGTTGTTTTCTGGGGGTTGCTGTTGGGTGTTTTGAGAGGCATTCTTTTTTTTGGTGTTTTTGAAAAGCACTCAAAACCAGTTCTGGACTTCTTTTTTTCAACCAAAAACTTTGTTTTATAACTAAAACAAAGGATATTTTTTTTTCTACTGCAGGTTGCGTAGACCTCAGTCTCCCACTGAGAGAAGGAAATATCTTTCTGATTCACATGAGTTACCGGCAAATTTCATGAGACGCAGTGACATTTTATTTCTCTTCAAAGGCAATCAGTAAAACTGAAAAAGGTCACATTTTGTTTTCAGCAGAAACTGCCTCTGTGTCATAATTTAAAGTGAACAACAACTTCTAGCTTCCTGCAGGAAGACATGTATATGTTAGATAGAGTTTCAAGAGAAAATGTTAATTTCAAGTTCATTAGAGTTTAGAAAATCGAAGTGCATATTTCTTAATGATTACTCCTCAAGAATTTTTATACATTTTTTTAATACTTTCACTTCTGTATGATTTTTTTTCTGTCATTGAATCATTCCTACCATATTTTTGACAAGATTAGAATAATTGACTATTGATGTAATGAAAAAATGTAATTTGACTGAAAAAGAAAAAGCACCACAAAATTCAGTTGTTAGAGTAGTATAACATGACAAACCAAAATGTAGTATTTTTCTGGATGCAGACTGGAAATTTTGTGTTAAATAGGACTTTCCACAGTTTCACTATTCTGGCAGCAGAAACATCAACTGAGTGAGTGACCAGGAAAACAAATGACAGATTTTGTCAAACTACCTTGCATTGTCTGGCTGTATTCATCCTAGCCTTCAGTGAACATTTGTTTTGGAAAAACTTTATTGACTTCTTTAAAATCTTTAAAATCATAAGTTATTTACTGATTTTACGATTTATGGATCTAGTTGCTCCTGGTTTTGGCTATGATTTTATAAACACTTGAATATAAAAATGAATTTAGAAATAGAGAATTGTTACCTTGGATGAAGTTATTCATGTGCAATATTTCTGGATCAGGAATATCTTCAGTATCTTCGAGAGAGCTAATCAGTACAAAAACTGGGAGAAAAATACCAGTGACAACATTGTGTATTTTATTTAAGAAAAAAATCTTCTACAGATACTTCACGCTGAATGGTTGTTTCAAAATGACATGGTTTCCCTTGAGACACATTTTTTTCCCTTTGTTGCAGTAGGGCCTAATTATATCCAAGTCTCTTGTAGATCTGGGAGTTTTTAAGAATGAAATAGGGTTTTTTGGTTATTTACTGATAGCTTTGTAATGGTTAAGGCAGATGAGATGTTCAAGCCGACACTTGTGAGATTCAATCTAGGACTAGGCTGAGACCTTAGATGTATGGTCTGAGAATGAGACCAGTATGTAAAAGCACCACTTTGGGAGGAGCTCAGATTAAAAACAAGAGTTATGAATGGATCCTATGCACTCTTGGGCAATAGTCTGCTGGATACTGCTCACCCTTCCTTCAATAACTCCACTCTGTTGTAGAATGCTCTGCAGATTCAAATCTTTGAAAGATTCAGGTAAGAAACTGCAGAAGGGAAAGGCAAAGAGCAAAGTAGATTGGTGAATGAGACTTGGAGAGAAGATAGGAAAATGAGGTAATAAGGTACAGTTAGGTTACGCCAGATGGGAAAAGACATGGAGTAAATGAGTCTGACCAGAAGTAAGAGAAACAGCTCATGAGCCTAGTGCAGAGCAACTGGCTTTCCTCCTACTGACTTAGTTCTTTTTATGCTGATGCCCTATAGGTGCAGTTGGCTCTCTACAGTGCAGAAACATGGCAAATCTAGTCCACAGGGTGGAAGAAGTTGAGAAAAAGGCTTAATTGCCTTATGATGTGAGAAGGAGCATGAGGCAAATAACTTTTTCCTTCTCCTGAAACTCCATTTATTGGTAGGACAGAAAAAAAAAAGGGAAGAATTATCTTCAGATCTTAATGAAGTATACTTACTCTTCTCCTGCATTTCTGTGCAACTCTCATTTTTTTCCCTCTAGGTGTCTGGCTGGTATATTTGGTTCCTTCATTATGCACAGGTTGAAAGCTAATGTTGAGTTTCAGGTCTAAGGGTATTTCACTGGTAACTCCTCTGAAATCACCACATTCTCATAAACAGAATTTTTGCAGAGATAAATATTTTTTTGAGCTGCTTCATTTGTTTAAAAATAATCACTTTTAGATGTCAAAGAAGAAAATTTAAGGGGTTGTTTAAAAATCTCAGTGAGAAAGGATTGTGTTATTGAGATGTATATACCTGATCTGTGTTTGATAGTATTTGTAGCCTGATAGTTTAGTAAATAAAGTGCCAGATGAGGTAACTACTTTTCAAAAAGATCTCCCTTTAGAGATGGCTAATTTAGCTCATTTATTCCCCTCTTCTCCTATCTTCATCTTTTTTTCCCAGAGGTTGTATTTTGTTGTTTAATCTCTGTGTTTCAGATCTTTGATATATCATCATTAAACACCCTCCCTGATTTTCCTATCCCCATCTTTAAAGGAAAACTTTTCCATTTTAGGGCTAAGTTCTATAAGGTCTAAAATAATAATGAAGAGGATATAAATTAGTGAACCTAAGTCTTTGGTCCTAAATCTGTTTCACCAATTACAGCAGAGAACCATGAGCGGAGGCTGATTTCTTGAGAAGCTCTTTAGCCTGGCTCACTGCCTTATTTCCCTGTTAAAGGCAATAATAATAAATAATAATAATAACAACAACAACAATTTCTCTGTTTGTATTTCTATCGCATAATTCTCCACTTCTTTCTTGTGATCCAACACATTCTTTTGTATTCCCAGTCTAGAGCTCGTTCCCTTCTCTCACAATTAGACTGAGGTTGGGGAATAAAAATGGAAGGGATGTTTGATTTTGTTAAAGAATGAGTGAATGTAAGTGCAAGAGCTGAAAAATTTGCCTAGAATGTGAGTGGTGCATAGATACATTCTTTGCAAGAAGGCATTAAAATCAAACCCTCTTGAGAAGAGGAATTTCCTTTCTATGGCTTCTTGTTCTCTGAATTGCACTGGATTATACAGAAGGATTTAATGGTTGCAAAATATAGTAATAGGATATAAGGCAGCCAGGTTTCCAAATAAAACATTGAAAGCTGAGCAGAAGAAAACTAGGCCTAGGGTGTTATTTTCAGTACATTAGTGCATCCTTCCTCTAAATTCTTTCACAGCATATGAGCTTACTGACCTATTCTTCAATACACTTAGGAGTATGCTTCTTGTCATCTGGCCCTGCCTTGCTGTGCAGTTTGCAACATTGAGCACTTGATGTTGCACAGACTCATAAGGGAAAAAAGCCATTTTGAAGCATTTTTCTGGGAAGATGGCTGGTGGGTTAAGTACTGCAGTTATAGCAATGATACAGACATGAAGACAAAAAGGGTCTCAAGGGAAACAAGTTTCAAACGGAAGGAACTCAGTCTGTTTAGGAAAAATGGTATGATCTTGTTGGCTACCTTGTTTTGAGCAGACACTGTCTAGAACAGCACCACACTGGCACACGACTGGCCTCCTACTCTCACACTGGTGGTAGGTTGACCCTGGCTAGATGCCAGGCACCCAGCAAAGCCACTCTCTCTCTTCCCTCCTCAACTGGATAGGGAAGACAAAATATAATGAAAGGCTCATGAACTGAGATAAGGGTAGGGAGAGATCACAAACTGTCATGAGCAAATCATGTTCAACTTGAGGAAATTAATTGAATTTATTACCAATCAAATTCAGAGTAGGATAATGAGAGGTAAAACAAATCTGAAACCCACTTTTCTCTCATCTCTCCCTCCTTCCAGGCTTAACTTTTTTCCTGATTCTCTGCTTCCTTCTCCCTCTTCTCCTTCAGTGGTACAGGGAGATGAGAATGGGGGTTGCAGTCAGTTCATCACGTTTTTTCTGCTGCTTCTTCCTCCTCAGGGAAAGAAGTCCTTCCCCTGCTAAAAAATGGGATCCATCCCATGAGACAGTCCTCCACAAACTTCTCCAACATGAGTCCTTCCCATGGGCTGCAGTTCTTCACAAACTGCTTCAACATAGGGCCCAACAGGATTACAAGTCCTGCCAGGAACCTGCTCCAGTGTGGGCTTCCTACAGGGTCACAGCCTTCTTGTGGACATCCACCTGCTTCAGTGTGGGGCTCTTCCACAGGCTGCAGGTGGATCTCTGCGCCTCACACATCTCCATGGGCTGCAAGGGGACAGCCTGCCTCCCCATGGTCTTCACCACAGTCTGCAGGGGAATCTCTGCTCCAGCTGTGTGTGCTCCGTCTTCACTGACTTCGGTGTCTGCAGGGCTGTTTCTCTCACATATTCTCTTCTCTGGCCACAATTACTTATGGACAATAACTTTTTTTCCTTTATAAATAAGTTATCACAGAGGGTTTAGTACCTTTGCTGAGAGGCTTGGCCTTGGCCAGTGAAGGGTCTGTTTTGGAGCCAGCTGGCATTGGCACTGTTGGACATGGAGGAAGCTTCTAGCAGCTTCTCATGGAAGCCACCCCTGTAGCCTTCCCACTACCCCACCACAACCTTGCCCTGCAAACCCAATACAGCAGTTTGTTGAACTGAAGTTGTCCATGTGTCAAAAGCCATCCTTAATACTTGTCACTTCTGAATTAGAGTATAAAGGGGTCTTCAACAGTCATTTACAGCACAGCCTTAAGATGTATTGGTCATCTGCAGTTCCCATTAACACAGAAGAATCATGTCCTCAGTATCACTCTGGATTTTGTTTCTATGCAAAGAAGAGTCTGGTGATTTCAGAGGGCAAATATCTAAAACTTCTTCTCCTTTGGACTTGAGTCAGTGGTAAACAGTTCTATTTTGCCACTTTGCCCATGATGAAAGTCCTTTAACCTTCTAACAGAAGACCAGGTGTAAGATCTCTATGTGAATGCTACCACAGGCACTAAGAAAAGAAAATGATTTGTTTTTATTTAACTTCTTTAATTTTTAGTCTGACATTTCTCAATTGCACTCAGAGCCAAGATTAATTTGCAGTATTAAAGCACTTCTTTATATGGTTTTTCTTTTTGTAGGAGTGAAGACACTTTATGGAATGACTTGAGGTTTTACAAATTTTTTATATTAAAACCAACAAATTATTGAGAAAGGAAGATTTATTATAAAAATTCCCCCTAGAGAAAAAATTATTGGAGTTTAAGTATCTGCTAATTTTGCTTGAGGCTTTGGATTGTCTTTTATTTGTCTTGAAATTATTTTTTCCTATAGCTGCTGAAAAATCCCCTAGTACTTTATTTGGCACAAGAAAAATCCCTCTATGCAACCCCCCTAACCCATTCTCAAAACTCAGAGCCTTAAATGGGTCTATACCATCTGTTCGGCTTCACTTTGGCAGCTCTGACTTGACATCTGGCAGTTACAGAACTAAGTGTGAGCTTGTAATTAGAATTGGACAGAGATCTCAAGTTCCTTGTTTTAATAAAACTTCCCTGTACTGTGTGATGTTGCAGAGATGCTATCTGAATACTGGTATTCAACATGCTTGTGTGTTTTGGATGAGTCATCTAGAGTATGCAGAAAGAAGCAGCTTTAAAATAATGACTTTTGATTTACTTCTTTCAGTCCTAATTAGAGCATGTCTTAATGATGACACTGGAGTTATTTTTGTTGGCGTTGTAATCTTTCTCTGGATAAACAGGCTATATGACTTCTTCTACAGGGAGAGTCCTCAGCTGAAGGATAGCAGGATTAATCCCCGAGGAGGTGTGTTCATTTGTGGTACATAAAATGGTTGAGAGCCTCTAAAGGGTAAACCACAAAGAGTTTGGAGACTGCCAGTGTTATGAACTGTAAAATTGAACCCAGTTGCCAATGGAGAAGGGAGGGAAGAGAAAAATAAGGACAGGCAGAAATTGATTCCAAGATGAAATTAACTGGTAGGAGGGTAAGCAAGGAGAAGGTGTATCTAAGAGAGACTTGAGAACCAGTTAAGGAATTGTTCTTAGTTTCTTCTTTTCTTCTATAGCTATCACTCTCTCTTCACTCAGGATTTCTGTTCTGAACACTTTCTGATGGGCTCTTTTCATTCATTTGTCCTTGGTTTTCTTTGCTCCAGTAGTGGAAATCATTTGGGCAATATATCTTTACTTCAGGGAAGAGACAGCAATTTGGCTTTTTGCTTCAGTTAACAGCTTGAGCTTGGTTCTGCAGGGGATATTGAGAGTGAACCTGAGCAGCTGAATTTGACTGAAAACCTAGGTTAATGTGCTTCTGCTGCCATTTAAACCCATACTGTTTAGGAAAGTCAATAATTTCTAAGAAATTCTCCCCACTGCATCATCCCTCATTCCTCATGTCCCTGTACTCCTCTTTAGTCAGTGAAACTGAATTAAGGTGTCCTTTTAAAGGCAAGAAGATGATGTTTATTTTCCTCTGATTTGTCATGATGTTACTTTTATGAAGATGGTTCGCTTTCTTTTTGTAACAGCTTTTCATTTAATACAGACTTGGATTTGGTTATATGTATTACAGTCTGTTTCCCTGCATGTTCCTTATGCAGCTCTAAACTTGAAAGAGAGCCATCATCTTGACATTTTATTTGGGCTAGATTTTGAATAGATGTAATTAGGCTTTGTCACGCTTTTTTTATACAGTCAACACAAAGTTATTTCTTTTCTCTTTGATATAAATAGCTCTTTTAGACTGGTTCTCTTTTAATTACTCTTGAAGATGTTCATATTTTAATAAGGCTGTAAATGTCAAGTCTAGATGAGTCAGACCTAAAATATTAGAAAGCAAACTATCTCCTAATGTTCTCACTCTGTCCCAATCCTTGTGAAGTGCCAAGAACTTCCTTGTAAGTGCTGAGGTCTCTTACAGCATTGAAGACAGGGAGAGCTGAAATTGCCTACCACCTTTCAACACAATCCCTTACCAAAAAGGCTGCATTAACACCAAATATGCCTGATCTCCATACAAGAGATGCTATGACACTTTTCTGAAGAATTCAGTAGCTTATTATAATTGATGTTTCCATTTTTGAAACACAGAGCCGAAGCCACATTGCATTTCATGTGTTCATCCCACATCACCTTTTTGGAGATAAAAATTAAATTAGCAAGAGCTACCTGTACAGACAGGTGCTTGCATAGAGAGGGGTCAGTGGGAGGTGCATGAAAAGAGAACTACAGAGCTATAAAAATGTACTTAGATATGTGTACCAATACAAGCTCTGTTCAATAATTTCTGCTCCCTCCCATCTCTGCCTTGAGTTGCACTGTGGCATGTTAATTAGAATTTGTTTTCACTCGGAAAACAGGTGTAGCCAACTGTGGTAAGTGGGGAAAAAAGTGGATTAAGGGCCTGATTTTATGAACCTTCTCAGTTTCTAACGCTTCAGTATTCACAGAACATTAGAGTCAGGAGGCAATCTGAACTTTTCATAAAATCTTCAATTCTTCTTCCTTCTGTCACATTTTTGTTTCAAGCACCAAGGATCTTGAGACAGGTCTCGTTTTCCTCCTGTTACCTGACTCTCATGCTCTGCTGTGGGTAACTACGGATAACTATAGGGAGAAAACCTGCAGAGCCATTCTTCTTCCCTAAGCATGTGGTGATGAAATCAGTACTAACTCTCTCTTAGCTTGAACAATTCTAGTGATTCTCTTTTTCTACAGAGAAAGGGCTTCAGCCTTATAAATTGCTGGTGCAGTCGTTTTTGTTGCTTTCCTCAAGATTTTCCCTTTGGTTTAGCAGGCAGTGAAAGGTTGAGAAGGTGGAATGAAGCTGGGGTACCTTGCTCAATAGGAGAAAATAGTATTTCCTTCCATTTGTATCTGTCCTTCCACATGTCCCTGAATTTTTTTCTCAGCTGATCAACAACTTCAGAAGGTTGAGCTCATGCAAATCCGTGCAAAGTGAAGTTGAGAAATACAGATTAGTCTTAACCAAATTTATTTTGTAGCTACATGACTCATATCAGAGCTTAGGTTTCAGCATTAACTTCCTCTCACTTGTTTCTGCTGTGGCTGCTCCTCTTCCATGAGTTTAGCATGCTGAGATATCTGGCTGGAGGTGTCTCTACCTTTGGGCTTGTGCTGAAGACCTCATTGGCTTGTCAGCTGCACTCTTTGCAGGGATTTCTGATCAGAAGTCTTGTTAATATCTGTCTACCAGCATCTTTAACTTGCTTGTGTGACAGAAGTCTTTATGGCCCAGCCTCTGTGGTAGAGTGGTAAGAAATTGGTCTGTGGGTTTAATGTGCTGACAATTTTTGTAATTGTGCCCATATTGAAAGAATAAATTCTTTGCCTTCTCCATGTTTCCTATCCAACTGTGCTTGTTTTTCGTTTCACCATTTTACAATGCCAGCTCAGGTTTAATATGCTATTCACGGTAGCTCTTGCCAAACATTATTTTTCAGGTGACAGCCATTCGATAGCTTTGCTTCACGCTGTAGCTCCTGCAGTTGTTCTAATATTCTGTCCAAGGTGACTCATGTTATATTGCAAATTGTCTTTCTCACTTTAGTATCCAAAGCTTTTGCAGTTATTCTTTCCTTTTAGTAGACCTGGTATTGTGACTTACAATCTAGTCCATGTGTTCAATTTTTTTCCATCAGCACTAATAAATTATCAGTTTTTCCAGAACCATGGGTACCTCCCACCAGTTCAAGTTAAATACTCAGCATCAGTTTACTGCCTCATTTATTTTGTCAGTCCTTCTGACTGTATCTATTATGAAGGTAATTTAATTTAGTTATTTGACTAGAAGATTCAGGACATAGTAAATGTAGTTCAAAATGGTGATGTGTGTCACTCCACATTAATATGCTAGATTTTAAAAGAAAGAAAGATAACCTGTCTTCAGAGTAACAGGTCTGAACATGAATGGGAATTGTAGAAAACTTCTAAAAAGTTTGAATGAACTTTCTTTATACAGTTGTTAAAAGATGCAATAAAGTGAATTATGTTGAATTATGGAAAAATTAGAGCTCACCTCATATTGTTAAACTGTTTGGGCACTCTCAGGCAGCAGATGAAGACAATCTCCAAGAAATACTGGGATGATGGGCAAGGTACCTCTAACATTCAACAGAGAAGAGGTAATACCAGAAAACTTCTCTTCATATTGTTCAGCACTTCCCTATACACTCCCCATTTTCAGCTGTTTGTATTTCTAGCACAGAATAAGCCTTCTGGCTGAAAGTTTTCAAGATTTTTTTTCTCATCTCAGCTTGAATTTTGAAAATTTTGGAATCAAAGCTTTCTACATAGAAAAAAATTAAGGTGGCAGAACTATAAATATATAGTATTGCTGATGTTGAAAACTCATGTTGTCTATTTGACTTGAAGTTTTTTGGTTTAACTGCTTTGGTATCTTGCCTTATGTTTATATTCATTGCATTTCATTTGGCCTTATGTTTGTTACTGTAAGGCCTTGGCAGCCAGCCCTCACCTTTCATAGGCTGGATTTTATACATTTCATCACCAAAATGCCTCACATGAAGCTTCGTCTTCTCTTCCAGTTTTTTTATGCATATGTACAAGAGAAAATGGGTTCAGTAAAGAACCCTGTGAAATTTCATTTATGACTAATGAGAAAAACTGGCAATTTATTTCTGTCTTGTTTTCTAATTTCTGAGGAACTTTACTGACCACTATTCTGTTATTTGTGAGACTCTGACATTCCCATTAGAAGCTCCTGGTGAAATGTTCCTGACCCATTATTTGGAAAAATTCATTTTAATATCCTATTTATTCTGAGCTTGATTGCCATTTCTGTGAGATTTTTCTGACATAAATGTTTTCTATACTTGTAAATGCATTTGTTTTGCGAGTGCTAGAATGACATTGATGCTATTGTTATTTAGTGGGGGGCAGCCACACTTTCATTATAAGTAGTTATCTATCTACATTTGAATCTTAATTATTGTTTTGAATAACATCAAGCCTGAAAACAAACCCTGAAGAATGCTACTAACATATTGAGTTATAAGACAAAGGACAAAAGCAGCTGCTTTCTGATATATAACTATTGGACAGTTCTCAGTTTCTGTCATGTAGAACAGATTGACCCTTTGTAGTGCCTATTCTTAAACAAGATCACTAGTAGTTAATGCATGTTCAAATATCTTTCCAGACTACTGTATCTATCGAGCTATCTTTTTCATTCTTGTAGTCTCATACAAAATGTATTGATTTGTTTGATGAGACCTATATTCTGTAAAATTATTTTGACTGTCATAAATTATTATTCTGTGTTTATTAATTGAATTTCATATCAACACTTCTTTACTTTTTTCCTAGGTTTATTGGCAGGCTACCAAGCCTATAATTACCTGCCATTACTCTTGTTGAATATCAGCAGAGCACCAGCATCCTTTCAGGCTTCTTGAATGTTCCTGCAGTTCTGAAACCAGAAAGATGCTCATCCAGATGCTTTGAGGTGTAAATTACCAAGGGCTCAATTTTAAAAGTGTCTAAACTTCACGGGTTTTTTTGACATTTCCTATTACTAGTGCACTGTAAATCAAACTTCATGTAAATCAAACTTCACTGTAAATCACTTCACAGAAAGACAGATTATTCTGAGTTGAAAGGGACCCACAATGATATTTGAAGTCAAACTCCTGGCCCTGCACAGGACACCCTAAGAGTCACACCATGTACCTGAGAGTATTGTCCAAATGCTTGAACTCTGGCAGGCTTGGTGCTCTGACCACTTCCCTGGGGAGCCTGTTCCAGTGCTCAATCACCTTTTGGGTGAAGAACCCCTTCCTAATATCCAACCTAAACCTCCCCGACACAACTTCATGCCATTTCCTTGGGTCCTGTCACTCGTCACCACAGAGAAGAGATGAGTGCCTTCCCTCACAAGGAAATTGTAACTACTGTGAGGTCTCCCCTCAGTCTCCTCCAGGCTGAACAGTGACCAAGTGACCTCACCAACTTTTCATATGGCTTCCCCTCAAGGCCCTTCACCATCCTCACTGCCCTCCTTTGGACACTCTCTAATAGCTTTATATCCTTCTTATATCGTGGCGCCCAAAACTGCCCCCAGGACTCGAGGTGAGGCTGCCCCAGTGCAGAGCAGCGTGGGACAATCCCCTCCCTTGCCTGGCTGGTGATGCTGTGCCTGATGCCCCCCAGGACACGCCCCTGGCTGCCAGGGCACTGCTGGCTCATGTTCAACTTGTCATTGATCGGGACCCACAGCTCCCTTTCCACAGCACTGCTTCCCAGCATCTCATTTCCCTGTCTGTATGTACATCCAGGATCTTTGGAATACCTCATTCTGCTTTCTTTTTAAACACATATCCTAAAGCTTAAGAAACACTTTTCCACTACATAGTGGATATCAAAATCTAACGGTTAGACTATACTACTATTATAATATATTTTGCTCTAAATATACTTTAAAAAGCTTTCATTTTCATTTGCTTTACATTTGCTAGCTAGAAGTTTTCCCAGAGATTAATTTCCCTAAATATTTTACTCCTTTTTCATTTGATATATCAATATATATATAATTTAAAATATTTTTAATCTCCTATCGTCATTGAATATCTCTCTTTAGCAGTAACTTACATGTAGTCACATCTTTGCTTGATTATTTTCCTTCAAAATAATGGTCTTCAGATTTAGAAAATTAGCACTATTGAAGAACATAGTTTGCATTGGAATGGAGATCTGTCTTCTTTTAAGAAATTTAGGTCATGTTGTAGTTATTGATTCTTAGATATCCGCAGATTTCGGTCCAGCAATTAATTCATCTTTATGTACTGTGTGATTCTGATAACAATTGCATCATCAGTGCTGCAATGCAATTTGCATTAGAAAATTATCATCTGTATTATTTAGCTAAAACATTTTCAGATTTTGAATTCAATAATGGAATATGCTTAAATTAGTTGTGCAGAAATGTTTTTGCTAGAAGAAACGCAGGCTGGAGAAATTTGAGTTTTATGCCATAAATCCTTGTCAGATTTTGATGTAACAAACTGAACATAATTTTTAATTATGCCTAAAAGGTTTTTCACTGTGTTTTGAAAATATGATTTATATGTTTTATTGTCTTCAATTAAAATTATGTGAAAGCAACTATGTGTAACTGCTCTTGGAGGGTGTCACAAAGGGGAAAACAATGTAAATATCATAGGAGAGATTATATTAAGAGTACATTAAAAGGATTTGTTAATTTGTGCATGGTTACCATAACAACCAGATGCATGTTTGAAGCTTTTTAATTCACTTAGACAGCTGAGGTGTTTCATGTTCATTGTTTGTGACCTCTGCATATTGCCTCCTCTCAGGTCCCAGTCATCTGCAGTTGTCAGTCTATGAAGCCAAGAAAAGCAAGGGTGACAAAATGTTAATGCCAGCTCACTGAGAGATGGTGCTGACATTGTGTATGGACAGCAGTTCTTTAAGGCATTGTCTGCACAGGTGGGCTGATTGAAGCATGTGATGTCTCTGAAGAATGGCAATGTTTGATAGCAAACCAATGCTTTCATGACCCCAACCACTATAATATGCTTAACGTCTTAATTATGTACAAAGTAAACAACGAAATAAGTTATATTTGAATCTTAGTTTTTATGTAATTGAAGCAAAAATTTTAATGGCAGAGTCTAAAAATTATGTAGGCAGACTAGGTTGCCCATTTCTAATCAGCTTTATTGGTTCAGATGGGATATTCCAAAATGAAACTTATTTGTAATAACAAATGCACTAAATTTACTGAACTTAATAGAGCTTGCAAATAATTATAGATTACATTGGTATGAAATATATAATCTATGTCAAATACCTTCATGAAAACTCCTTCAATTCTTCTTCTTCAGTGCCTGTTTTTGTTCTTTTTTTTCCTATGCAGTTGTTATTATTTGTCACTGGGGTCCTCTGCTTAATACCAAGTGAACATTAGATTGAATTGAAATACTTGCATAGCAAAGGAAATATTCAAGACTCTATAAAATGTTTATTGATCCCTAAGAATTGTTAGGCAACAACCTTGAGTACTTTTTGCCTTCTGAACTATTGTCCAGAGACGTTATCAATAAGGGTAATAAATACTGCTGATTTTGTCTAAACCTCCTCCACAGATCTGGTTTAAATAGAAAGACCAAAGCCAACAATAGAAAAAGAACAGTAATAGGCTTAAAGAAAAGGCCACTTTTCAGCTGAAACCTGGCCAACATAAGAATCTCTCTGGAGTTACTTACGTAAACTTCATTTGTAGTAACAGCTTTAGAAAAGGGAACCATATGCACAGATTTTGTTATAATTTTTTTCTCATATAATTTATTTTAAATCAATATGAAAATAATAAAAATAGCTTCTTAGATAAGAATAAAATTTTTCTTGCCTATCACTTTATGTGTTCTGGATGGAAAATGCAAAGTTTTGGCAGTATGCACTGAATCCTAGGGACTGATTTAAGAAGAGAACCAAGGAATGGTAAAAGCATGAGGCCTAATTCCTAGGTGAGTGAATTTGTGGAGAACAGTAAAAATTTCAATATTTTTGAAAGGTATTCTGTATGATTTGAAAGATATGCTACATGCCACATGCCAAATTGCAACGGAATTTGGATTACTTCACAAAGCTTTGCTCTTTGTAAAGTCTGCTTCCTCCCTAGATTTTAAGGAAACAATAAAAAATATGTTGTACCTTAAAAACAAGTATGAATAAAACAAATACTAAAAGGGATGTAATATATCCTCCTCCAAGGACTTATTTCCTCTTTAAATCTTCTACACTGAATCCACATTTTCTTCCCCAAAATGTCACCCATCTGGCTGGGTTTGGAAAACCTGCCTGAATTCAGCAGCTTTGGATTGCACAAGAAAGTAATGCAATAAAATGAAGCCCCTTTTGGTAAGTATGGGAAAGTTGGTGAAGCGCACAAGTATTTCCTTACAAGTCAGAAAATCTTTACTAAATAATAGTCATGAAATATTATGTTAACATGAATGGGACAGAACCATAAAGTTGAAGCAAATTGCAGGTGCAGAGTATGTACATATAGATAACAAATATAGCAGTTCCTTTTTCAATAATTTTGTCAGAAATCCACACACTCCTTTCTCATCACACGGCAGGCGTACTGTACCCCACAGGAAGCACTCCCTCAGCTTCACATCCTTCTTTCTTGGACCAAAGGGTAGGAGCAGACTACGTACCTCAGTGTCTGCCTGTCATCAGGGATGAAGGAAGTTTTTCTTAGTCTTTCTCATAAAAAGGGGCAAATATTTGTCATTATAGCTATGGGAAATGAGAGTTGATACTGAATTTCCATGTAAAGGTATTGTTCCATTTCTGAGTGTGTCATCGTAGCAGAAGTACAGAGGCTCTCCAGCTCTCATTTTGCCCTGCTCTCTGGCAGAAGGGTACCACACTGGGCCCTTTAGATCTGTTCTTCCTTCCTGCATGAAGCTGATGCCATTCATTAATCCCAAGAGGGTGGGGGCAGACACAAGTCTTCTTGGTGAAGAGAATAGCCACCAAAGACTAAAAAGTAATGTGTTTCTGTAACCATCTGTGTCTATCTATTGCAACCACAGGACCAGTGCTTGCAGTGAAGCCTTGCTCTGAAGCCTAGTTTTTAATACCTTTCAATATCCCCCTATGGCATCATAAACTCTCAGGACAGAACATCATATTCTACTGTCCTGGAAGGTTTGCTTTTGGCACAAATCTTGGTCTCTACTTCTTTAGTTAAATCAAGGATGTTTAAGATGGCAGCTGCTTCTACCTATCAACAATTACCACGCAAGTATACCTGGGGAAAGCCTGGGGTTATCCGTGCTGCCAAACCCTGGCATGAAAGGTGTCACACTATTGTTCTTTTTGTAAAAGAAGATGTCTGAGCTTCTCCAGGCAATTTTAAAAAGCATTTCCAATCAGCCTCCTTCTTTAAATTGCCCTCCAGCTCTATACAGGGAGCTGAAGGAGCTAAATGCAAGGAAATATTGAAAATTATTGCATCCCATTGTTGGGTAATTATCAAATGATTTTCGCTTGTAGTCGTGACTTCAAAGAGCCATTCTCATTATACAACTGGTTTCTCAGAAATATGGCTTTGTAATCATGAAAACCTTTTCCTCCGAGGTAAATTAGTACTTTATATTATTGAGTTGGACATTTAAAATCCTTTGAGCTTTTAAATTTTTTTTGAGTTGGGCTTTTGAATTCCTTTTATTTGAGTGAAATAAGATGAGAAGGAATATTTTAATTTGAGTATTCTGATGCAATTTTCATTAAAGCCCTCTTCTTGGAGGCATTACCTTAGAAGGGGTTGTAAACATTGTAAACATGGCTCAGAATTAGCATAGCTGAAGTGGGAGTAAATTTTCATTTTGATCACTCTCTGCCATGCTTCACTTACCTACTTAGTGCAGTCTGTTCTGTGCAGCCTTGATAGATGAAGCAACATACTTGTAAATAACAGATATATTTATATTGCTTGTTCATCAGGAAAGAAACACATCATTGCCATGTAGCCATAGCAGCTGTAAGACTCTCAGATCAGTTTTTCAGTTTGATATTTTTACAACATGATGGAAGATAACAAGGCCACAAAATTACCTTGAAGTTTACAATCAACATTTCTGCTTTTTTAATGGTCTCTATTAAAACTATTTTCATGTTTTTTACAACAAAGGAGGAAACCTTGGTTAGGACAGAGTTTAAATCCAGCTCTTTGACTTTCAGGCTCATCAAGATGCACTTGCACATCAGTGACCTCTGTCACTTGTCTTAACGCAGTGCAAGAGAAATCTAGAGGTCACTCAATCAGAAAATCTAGATCCACTTGAAAAGGTCAAGATCTTTAAGGCTGTGTGAATAATTATAGTTTACTAAAATGTAGAATTAGCACTCTGAAATATCAGAGCTACCTTTCAGGAATATTAAACTTTTGTATTTTCATTGGCTCCTAAATAGTGCAAAACTGTTGATAGAAAATTGACCTGGTAAGCAATTAATAAGTAACTACAAAATATTATACAAAATTCTAACTTTCTCTAAGTTATAAATTACGAGGTGAAAAAACACAAGAGAAACATTAATATTGAAACATTCATATGTGCTATTTCATGTTTAACAGATTTCTGACTGAGGAAGCTGACTGAGAGAAGGAAAAGTAAAATTTTTCTAGTGTGAAAGAAGACTTATATTGCTCATTTTTCCAACACACAACTTTTAAGGACTAAGATTACAAAATCAGATTCTTCTTACAGATTTTTCTCACAGGCAGCAGATTTTGAAAACTTCAAAATCTTTTGCTGATTTCTTGGAATCATCAACTGAAATTTGTAAGCAAGTTTTTTCTCTGCGTACCTGCAAACAAGTCGCCATTTTTCAGCTTAGAAAAAGAAGGAAGAGGAAAGCTTTTCCTCTAATGACAGTAAAACAAGCTCTCTAAACGGGGATGAAGGCTCTGAGCAGGGCAGAAGAGTGCTGTCTGGATCAAAGAGTGGACAGCTGTACTTTGCTGTTGGGGGTGAAGAATGGGATATGCACACATACAGCTGTCTGTGGATGCCTGGGCTCGCCAGGAGAGCATACCTTACTCTGTGCAGGTGACACACTGAGACATAACACAGCTGACTGTCCTAAAGGAGTATTCTTCACCCAGCACCAGGCTGTTATCTGAGTTGAGAACAGGGCATCTATGGCACTGATGTACTTGCTTTAAGACTATGGGCCAATGTCTTTGTTTAATACATTCCTAGGCAACTGTAAGGAAACAAATTCTCTTTCCTGCCTGAGTTTTCTGAACTGTGTCGGCAGTCTTGCCAAGAGCGTGCAAAAGAAAGGAAATGCTGAACAGCATTTGACATAGACACCTCCCCAAGCTGTCCAAAGACTTTAGGGCATTAGGCCTAGTGAAGAACTATACAGAGGCATGTATCAAAGTTACCATGATTCCAACCATGCCATCGATAAGAATGAAGTAGTCCCTCAGCTTTGATATGAGTTCTTTTGGTGGAACCTAGTTGGCCTCCCACAGGGAAGAAGCAGACAGCCCAGAAAAGCCTGTAGATAGAACTGTCTGTTTTGACTCTGAGGGGTAGTCAAAGGAAGAGGGTCTGGTTGCAAGCTGGTAGTGAAACAAAAGGAAAGTCTATGGGCTCTTCTTGTTGGCTCAGTCTGGAGTACTGAGGGAGGAACTGCACCAAGGCCAAATCTATCTTTATCTTTGACCCACTGGGTCAATTGACCTGGCCATTCCATGGTCTATTTTCTTTGCATTTTCTTGTGCTTTTTGTCACTTTGTGCACTTTTTGTCACTGTTATTTCAGAGCGTTTTCTTGCTTCCTTCTTCCAGGCAGTATGACCTATACCTTATCTAAATTCTCCATTGCCAATCATTAAGGTCTCTGTTCTCTTAGAATGAATTAGGAAAGACCATCACAGAGACAACTTTTCTTCAGAAAATGACAGTGATATACAAGAGGCAATTTCAGTGGATATTTTGTGCTCTCGTACTGCTGGAATTTCTGTCTTGAAAGGGAGCCTATTACTACTTACTCATTTAAGAACCTCTAAGAGATTGAGGGGTCTGTTTGTTGGTTTTTCTCCCTTCATTTGAAGTCAAATCCTTTTCTTTTCCAGATCAAAGGTTATGAATCAGAATGGTTTGATTATTTGATTCTACAGAGCAGTTGGTGTCCTCAGAGGTTTCAGAGATTTTGGTTTCAGCAGTAACAAGTGTGGAATTTGCATTTTATTATCAGATTTCAACAAAAAGTCTCTGGAGAAAAAAGGTCAATTTGTTGATCTCAAGGGTGTGTCCAATTTATGTCTGGATCAAGAGCTTGGTTTGAGGTGAATCTTCTCATTCCCAATTTATGCTTTGGTTCGCATTTTGAAGCAGTTCAGTCAATCCTTTCAGTACCCTTTCTGGCTTTCTTTCAGATGAAACTGCTCTCGGAGATGTGGTCCAGGTGCAGCTTCAGATGCAAATTGTCATTCAGTCAGGCCAAGCTAGAGTTAGCCCAAAGTTTAAAAAGCAAACCTCCCCACTACTGGAATGAGTATAGTGTGGACATTAAATCCTTATCACCAACTATTTGGCTTTACAGGTCCACTCTGACTTGCCTACATGACTTTCTAGCTGGATGTATCCCTCATGAGACTGTGCTGAATGAACAATGCTTGCACCATTGAAAGTAATATCCTGACAATCCAGTCGTATCTTATTACAAGCAGATTCCAGAGCAATGTGTACTTGAAAAAATTTAATTGCATACTTGTATTAAAATATAGTTGTATTTGCACTGTAATTTAAAAGCAGTGAAGAATGCATGTGGTTGGTATTTTATTATTTAAAAGAAGTATGGTAATATAACCATTAATATACTTTTAAGCATCACTAACTGCAGAAATTTAAATTAGTAGTTCACTATGATGAGTTTTAAGGTAACAGTTCTTATTAAAAATGGAGCATGTGAAAGTTTTGTGTTCATAAAGGGTTTATAATTAAGGCATGAAAATTAATTTAGCCATGTAAAACGGATTGCTAATTAGTTTGCTAATAGGGTTGTCGCTTCTAAACTCATTGCAGAAGGTGAATATTAGGTTAGTTCTGTCTCTTGAGGTTTCAGGGCAGTTTATGACATTCCTTATGAAAGGTATTACTATCTACATTTTTCTTGTGAAGAGAACATGTCTTTCCTGCCAAACATCAAACATTTAAAGAATATTATTGTGAATACTGATGATTTCTATTCTGCTTTGTCTCCTTTTTAGAATAATTTCCTGGATAATCAATGCTTTTTTTTTTTCCACATGTGGTACTGATAATTACAAGTATTAGAGCAAAGTGGAAGTGGCAGAAAATCCTGTCTAAATGCTGGAATGACCTTACTACACCCTAAGCTTGGAATATACCAAATACCTCCTAGGAGAAGATGAATTGAGTCTCTTTGGAAAGAGTCTATTCCAGAAATTGTCTTCATTGCAGTGATATTTGTTATAAATGTTATGCCAGCAATACTAAATCCTGAAAATTACAATGAATATTAATTCAGGTCAATTCTGCACGGGAGTCAGAGTGTATACAGCGTACCAATATTTTTCTATACATCCCATCTACAACTAAGCCCTTCAAAATGACAAAGATGAGCTGCTGCTTCCCTTTTCCCCTCTTGGTTGTTGACTGCTCTCTCTGGTGGCATTATTGTGGTGCTGATATATCTGTCATCTCTTTGACTGAACAGAGCTAGGCAACTGACAGTTTAAAGATTTCTGATTGATCATCCAGGTTTCTTCAGACACGATCTGTCATTATGCTACTTTTAGGTGCATTTGAATTAATTGAATCTGCCACTGTAGCCTCTAGAAATTTTAAAAGGACTATAATTAAAACGTAAGCTCTACAAACTCTAGTTATAGACCAGGTGTTTTTTTCTGTAGTTAACTTCAGCTTGTTAAATCACACAAATTAGCTTAATCCAAGCCTGAGCTTGGAGAGAAACCCAAAGTCCATGTTGTTCCAATATGTTGAGAAGCAATATACTTGGAAGCAAAATACATCTAAAAGATGTATTTGCTTTTTAAAATACAAATGGAAACCGTTTTGCCTTGTAATTTTGTCAGTTTTTTACATATATACTATGACCGGTCACGTGTCATACCTGGAGTTTTCACAAAGGGGTTTAACCTTGTATTAAGTTGGTTAATATAAAAAAATGAGGCATAAATATATATATTGGATAAAGGATGTTACTGGAGTGAAATAGGAGATTCTCCAAAGCAGGGAGTCACTCTGTATAAGAAGCATATTATGGAAAAAAATGGAGGATTGGGCTACTATTGGAATTGTTTGGTGGACTACCTTTAACAACAGAATCTCAAATGATGGCACAGACGAGAACTTTTCTAATCAAACACGTGCAACTCCACCTTATTCACCCCTTCATGGTTAATCTACTGATGTCCATACACCACTGTTTGTGTCATAAGCAGGCCTGGTGGCAGAGTGAGAAAACAATCAATGTCAGTTCTCTTGTTTCGGTACTTACTGTCAGTAGCAGCACATTCATGGTGTTTTTCTTTTATTTTTGTCATGGCTGTTTTAAACTGGGGGAGAAGAAATTCCTTAAGCAATAAAAGGAGAAATTTTTAATGCATCCATTTTCAACAAATAAAATACATTTATTCAACATAAATCAAACATTTCAGGTTCTGTAGAAGTCTCAGTATAAATGCATTAACTTCATAGGGATTAATAAATGCAAGGAGTGAAAAGCTTGAAAGTATTTTTAACCTACTTTCTGAGGCTATACCAGCTTACTAATTTTGGGTTCTTTCCATAAGGGAAATATTACCATTTTAGAAATTGATTTTCCCTTTCAGCCTTTATCTTAAAAATATTATTGCTTTAAAAATTGCTTTCCCAAAGATTTCTGTAGTCCTCACAAAAGGTCTTTGAATTCTTTATTGGTTTCTGAAGAATATGCCTGAGAAGTAGAAATTTCCTTCAATCTTTCTGTTAATAATTAATACAATTAAACACAATGACATGCAGAGTTGTAGAGTCATGAATTTATGGAACAAAAATTACCATAAAGTTCACTTACAAACGAAAATAAATGTAGGTCTCAAATACTCTGGTTTTCAAGGATGATTCTGGAAACAGCCAGAGAAAAGGAATGTATTAATAATTCCAGTATGAGTTGCCATAGAACAAAGCTTGTGGTTGTTTTTTTCGGAATGGAAAATTTTAGACAGAAGCTTGTTAAAGTGCATAGAATAGGATTGCTTATTTTGTAATTTGGCCAAAATTATTGAAAAAGAGATGGTAGAAATATATGTTAATGAAAAATTTAATGTCCCTTCATCTCACTTTGAATAAGATATCTCCAGTATGCAGATCTCAGGCTCTTCAGGGACAATAAGACAGCTGGGTTTTAAAATTATTGATATTCAAGGTGGAACCTTAATCGCTTTATTTTCTGATCTGCTAAATGAATGATATAGAACACTAAGGCAAACAAGTTCAGGTTTGCTAAAATTCTTAAAAAGCTTCAATTAGCTGTTAGCATAGATCTACTTTTAACTTATTAATTTAGAAAACTTTACAAGTGTTTTTAAATAAACTTAACAGATTAGTAAAAATGTGGCAACAGTTGATTAAACTGATGTATCAAAAAAGAAAATTGTTGAAAAAAAGGAATGAGAATTCTAAAACATGGAAATTATTATCAATAATCTGGTATAGTTTACAGTGTTTCTGGAGTATTTATTTTTAGTTGATATCTGCTAATCATGTACTTTTGTGATAAGAAGGCTTAAAACAAAGTATTGTTTACCCACCAAAATAAGGATTGCATATTAAACATATTACACAATTTCTGTATACAAAATTTAATGTGCATGTACACCTTTTTCAATTACACCTTTATGCCTTGCTGTAGTTGGAAACGTGAATTCCACAATGCTTTTCAAATTATTCCCAGTTCTTAAAATACAGCACACTATATTTGTGAGAAAGTAAATTTATTTATATTCTGGGAGAAGGACTTTTCTGCATGCTCTGCATTTGACACAGATGGTTCTTATTTTGAATCTCACTTTCCAAAGCTGTATTTTAATAACTAAAGTAGCTTCCTACATAAAGTGAGGGCAATATGTGATTAGAAAGGCGTAAGAGATGGAAAGACTATGGGAAGTGGAAAGGAGAAAGATTTCCTCTTTGTTTCACCCTTTGATTCTTTCTTGTACCTGCTTTTATTTTCCATCATTTCTTTGCTTGCAGATGCTGGATATTCATAATCTTTTTGCACTTCCTTGCTTTATATGCTATACATCCTCACACTTACGAGAAATCAGCAGCCATATGGAGCCTTGAGTGGTTTTTCTTTGTTTTCTTTTACACAGAAATAATTAGTCATCAGCAGGTTCTCCTACTCCTGAGATAATTGCCCTCATCATGCCTGTGATTTACACAGTGAAGCACAAATACACCTCTAGTTAGCTCTTTAACTTCCAGCTCTAAGGCTTTTGTCATTTAGCAGAGTGGCCAAAACCCTCTGATGGCTTTCTTCATAGTCACATCATCAGTGATTCTCTTGCCACAGACACAAACAAACGCCTGCGTACCAGCATTCCTAATCTGCACCACAGTACCTGTGCTTCCATACAACCTGTGTGGTGTTTCTGTTGTAGTCTGTTGTTCCTACTAACCTCCAAAAAGAAGTTTAACTTTTGGTGATACCTGTGGTAAGTGAAAACTGGCTGTCTTACCTGTACCTTTACTGAGTTTTCATCTAACCCCAAAATAGCAAATTCCTCTAGAGGAAAAAAACCTAATGTGTAAAGTATCGACGTATTAGGCATAATACTGAAATTAAATATGTCATACCGAGAATTCAATTTTTATGTTCCACAGCAAGACAAAATGCTTTCTATTTTAAGGTCTTGGATGAAGAGCCTTGCTGAAGACCCAGAGGCTGAACATAGTAGCACAGTAATCCTTTCTATATATGGTCAGCAGAGGGGAAAAACTCAAATCCTGATATAATTTTTTCCTGGTGTGTCACAGTGCAATGTGGTTTTTTCGCAGTCACTTATTTTTTGTTGCATTAAAATGATCAAATTTAAATATTAAGTTAAGTTTTTCTGTCTCATCATCTTTTGTCCAATTTCTGTAGGAAAGGGACAGGACACTGCAGTGTCTAAAAGAATCTTAGTAAGCAGGCTATTATTAGGGTAGAAAGTAGCTATTTTCATTTTAGCCTAAATACATAGTTCCATAGCGTTTTAGAATGATAAAATAAAGAAAACTCCATCCATGACTGAAAAGGTGGTGAAAAGGTTTCATATAACTTAAATCCTTATGAATATTAGGCATGAATCTAAGAGGAAGAATAAGGCAGCGCTTAGTCCAGAGATCGAATTATCTTGGAGTTTGGGAAGGGGATCACTATGTTATGAAACAATGCATTAATAAAAATATGTGGTTTATATTATCTTGCATTCAATCATTCATTCCTTCCTTCCTCTCTGCCATGCCACTTCCACACCAGCAATTCAATTTCTCGCTGATATTTTCAGAGCTCCGTTGCAAGGTCAAAGCCCCATTTGTATCTGAAATATTCCTAGGCTATCTTTTATGAGCAGGTGCATAAACAAGGCATTTCTGCCTACCCAGGCCCAGTCTCTCTTCAAATTCTCCTTAGTAAGTCTAGTACATTTTCCTTATTCTTGTGCAATTTGACAGAAGGATGCTTTTCAGCCCTTTTTGCATCTTTCTGCAACTTGATCCACCATGTTTCTCCTGTGTCAGATTCTCTTTGTCCTTTGTATTTGTCACAGATATTTTCACCTTTTACAGAAAAGACTGGCAAGGGTTTTTGAACTGTCCACATGATCTCTACTTGTTATTGAATCCTTTAAATACCTAATCTTTTTCCTGAGGCCCTTATTTTGGGAGACATTTTAGATATGCCTGCACTATCCTAGGCTAAAAATCTTATTTCCTGTGGTAAAGATTAGTTTTCACACTGCTGTAACAGTAAATGACATAATCAATATTGCTCGCTAATATAAACAACACAGTCTCTACAATTTTCCCACTAAACCACCTCTCCTCACTATGTTAGCTGTTCCTGGAGAGCATGGGGTATGTTTACCTTGGGTTCTGCTCCTTTCATGCACCACCCAGTGAAACTGTCAGTGCACAGAAAGGGGAGGAAGCTGCTCTCAACATAGTTTTTGCTGGATTGAGTGTAAGTGGAATGAGCAAGCATTTATGAAAGATTTCTTCTCTTTCTTTCTCTGAATTACTAATTTCAGAACTCACTGGATTGTTTAATATTTCTATTTTCTAACAAAGGAAACAATAGCTAGAGGCATGTAATAAGGATATTTACAGTAATCTGTCTGTAAATACAGCATGTGTATAGTATAATCCATTTGAATGTAGAAGCAAGGATGAATTATTTTCATGCTTCATTTACACCTGTGTTTATATACAGCCATAGTATTTTTGTTTGTCACTGGCAATATGGACATAAGGTCCTTTTGTATTAACGCTAACTAGTAAGTCTTCTGTCCTGTAAATTGAGATACTCCTCTGAGAAAGGACAGATCATGGACTCTAGTTTGAAACATTGGCTTCGTCTGAGTTATTTTACTGTAAGAAAATGAATGCTGAATCGAGAATGTAGACCTTGGTGAGACAAAGAGGCCACTGTCAGACACTAGCATACAACAGCTCTACCGCAAAGTCAAAGTTATAGTGGAAAAAATAAAAGAAAAAAACAGTGAGCAGTCATCTCAAATACTATCTACTTTGAGTTGAGGACTTCAGAAAATAATGGAAATTCCTGTAGTTAAACTTGGCAGCTGGTGAAAATGCAATTTGATTTCTTTGACTGTAAATGAAATTCTATCTTTTAAAACTTTGCTAACTTTGCTAAAAGAAGACAGCGTTCAGCTCATATTTGGCCTTGCTTATATAGTGCTCGTCCTTTAGAAACTTTTAAATTTTCTTTGTACCTACTCTAAAGATTCCAGTACTGTTACTACAGAAGAAAAATATGGCAACATTCTTCTTAAATAGCACAGAAATAGTGATTTAAGATTATAATGGGCCATTTCCATAGGGATCTAATTTTGGTCCAGATGGCAGATGCTGTTTAAGCTGTTTCATGAATTAAACAGAAGAGGCTGGTTTCAGTTGTTATAAACAAGATGTGTCTCTGCACAAAAAGAAAGTCAAATGTGGTTGTATTTTTCTTAATGACCGCTCTGAAGTGTTTATTAGCAAATTCTTAAAATTTCTTAGAGGAAATGTGTTTTTTCCGGTCCTCTGAGATATAATACAACTTCTCTATCCATAGAAAGAAAATACTTAATATACTCCCTATTGTGATTATGCTGGAATGGGGCCACGACCAGGGCTACCATGGGAGGTCTTCTTTACTAGCATGCCTTTTTTTCACGAACCCAAAAGAGGCTTGGTGGATCTGTCTGTAGCCTGGCTGACATCTAGCTTCTGATGAAAGGCAGGAAAGCCTCCCTTTTTCCTACAGCTTTCTCCTAAAAGCTGGTTTGCCTGTGCAGGGTTAACATAAGGGTGTCTAACTCCTTCCTGAAACTTCACCTTCTCCTTGTGAACAGTCCCTGCTCTATATGGATTTTTGTTGCCAAACGCTAACCAGTATGAGTATGCGAGGGTTCATTAAAATTTATGTATGTAGCAAAGTCTGTGCCTCTATGGGATATACTTACTTTGAAGAGCAGTCATGAGAATAACAGCTTGTCTGAGCTTATATAGCTCTTTATTATTCTTTCAAGTATGTGGAAACAGGAGCTCTTTGACCTACTGGATCGATACTGCTGATAATTATAAACATATTTCCACCATTCACAAAAAACTGTCTCTTGTAAAGAGCCCTGAAACAACAATAACTAAAGCCAATCAGATAAATAAGAAATGGTCACATTATCTAAAATATCTCATGCTATTTTTCCAGAATCAAAAGTATACTATAAAGGTCATCAGAATTGTGTGTACTAGAATCCATTTATTTTACTCGCAACAATCTCTTTTTCAACAATAAAATAACATTAAACAACAGTTGTTCTCTTTAGTGCTAAATCATTGTCTTTCTTAATTCTTGGTCCAAGAGCAGTTACCATAAAAAAGGAAAAATATTTTAAACATAAAACTCCTGTTGTGCTCATATGTACAATACAAATGCTTTCAATAGTTCCATAGCGAATTTCTGTTTAAAGAAAGGAAAACAAGCAATAATATTAACTTCATTCATCCACTAAAATATAATTTATATTGTTTAAATGTCCTTTTCCTGGCATGCTAAGGTGTTTTTACAGGAAGATTAGTGACTTTGTGGAGGTTTGTGTTTCCTTTTTTTTTAAATTGGACTTTCAACTGTTGGATAAACTCTGGCTAGACCAAGCCTGTAGCCTTTAAATAGTAAAATCTCCTGTAGAAAGGCATCAGGCCAGAGGAAGAAAGGTGTGTTCTGTCTTTAGCCATCAATAGATGCAGAACTGACTGCTAGGACACTCTCATTCACTAGCTGGTTTCTGTTTCATCTTAGTAATTGAAAAGAAAGCCAGAGCAGACCATACAACTCACTGCTATTCCTATTAAAGCTCAGGTTTGAAAACGTCTCCTCCCTCAACTGTGCCCTTAAGGATGGAACCATTTTGATTTTGAGATCTGAGCTCAGATTATGCCCTCTAGAAATATTCCTAAAGACAAACTCTGGCCTTTCAGATTGGAGTATCTCTTTAAGTTTCCTCAAGTGCTCTATTGTCTATCCATGTTTACTATTTGTAGTGGGATGTGCATGCTGTTATTTTGGCCTTGCAACATTAACTGTTTTATGAGTTATTCATGTGCGTTCCTGCAAGTTGTCACTTCAGAAGAAAGTAATCCAATTCCTGACAATGAGTCACAGATTTTCTATTTATTTTCCCTCTGTTGCTACAGTCCAAGACAGATGACCATCAGACTAGTTTTTATATAGAGTTGCAAAATCCACAACGCTTTTAAAATTTATCACCCCTGTCTCAGAGGAACATATCTCATATTTTCTTTAGGAAAGTTGCTCTCAGATGACCCTTTTCTGGTACTGCTCTTGATGGAAAATTTCCAGCTTTCAAGTCTGTTTGGAAATCTAGGTTTGTAATCCCGATTACCTCTTTTGTAATCTTTGACTATATCTAAATTCCCCATTTATAAACTCCTTTTGCATTAATATCTCTTAGTATGTGATGGTGCTTCTACAGGTTCTTGGCTTGTGAACTACTCTTACATTGACTTTGAGTGTTCTACTTGAAACTTATCTTCCCATCTTTTTTATGCTTATTTTTTTTCTCTCAGAAGTTCCTGCATTTCACATGCTTTTACTTTCAGAAGGTAGAGTCAGTCCTCAGAATGGACTTACAGGATCTCTTTCAGGATTTTAAAATATCTGCAGATAGATAGTCTTTTGGGGGAGTGGAGGTAGTTGTGAAACACAATCTACAATCAAGCTGTCATCATTTTGTAGCTTTCACTGTTTATGATTTGTTCCTGCAAAGAAAAATTTCTGCTATAAGATTCATGATTTTCAAAGTCTAGAAAAAATTTCCGGGAAAAGGAAAGTCTATTAGCATTGCTTATTCATAGTAAATGGCATAAAAAAAGGCTGAAGACTGAGCTGCATTTCTAGCAACTACAAGTTGACCCTGATTTCTCAAACTGAAAAGATAGCACAATCTTTTCTATTAAAGACATAATTTTCATTTAATTAGCCAAATTGTCACAGGTTTGTTTTTTTTCCCATGAAACTCACTCCTCAGGGTTTACAGATTCAGACTAGATATAAGGAAGAAATTTTTTACAGCGAAGCTCGTCAAACACTGGCACAAATTTCCCAGAGAGGTGGTGGATGCCCCATTCCTTGAAATGATCAAGGTGAGGTTGGATGGGGCTCTGAGTCTGATCTAGCAAAACACATCCCTGGTTGTGGCAGGGGGTTGGACTAGATGGCCTTTAAAGATCCCTGCCAACTCAAACCTTTCTGTGATTCTACATTACAAAGGTAAAGGGATAAAGTATCGAGTAAATTATTTCTGCATGTATAGAGGTAGAGCTGGACTACTTTATGGTTTGTAGTTTGCAATTTTTACTGCTTCTTGCCACGTTGCTTTCCAAACTGGAGGACCCTTTTGATGTTTCACAACATTGTAGTATGATGGTCAGCAGAAGAAAAATGGAAGGGGAGATTTGCATGAGGTATTAAACTACCAGCATGTAATTCTGACCTATGCAATGGGAAGTCAATGGCCCAGAAAATCATTTAGCATATTCCATGAAAAAGTCGATGGTAGGAAAGACAATGGGCTGTATAAAGAACTAAAGCAGAAAAATGATTCTGACTAGGTCTGATTTTGCTTCTGGGATATAACAGCTGGGGTTGTGAGTACAACAGCTGGTCAAAAAAATTAACAGGGAGAGATCAGGAGGAACTTTTACAATTAATTGATCTGACTGTTTCTGTAAAGCATGTTTAGGTATTTCTTCTAATAATTCAAGCATGCAATTCACAGTCCTCTCATTCAACAATACTGTGTCTTCTGGGAGCATGGCTTGCCTTGGTCTTTGTTGCTAAATCCAGTGTATCAAATTACAGCCTGAATGTTGTATTGTGCAAGTAGCCTCCCATAATTTAGGTGATTCAATGCATGGTACAGTTGGAGGAGCAAATGAGGAAACGAAGATGGAAATGAGTGGCAAAGATCCCAAATTTAGGGCTTTTTTTTTTTTTTTTTTAAGGAAGAAGGAAGAAGTGGTTGGACAGATAACAGCTCAAATTTTTGAGATTTACCAAGCCAATTAATGGACTATGCATCTGCCTGCCATTTTACTTCTGGCTTAGAAAGATTGTACTGGATGGACATTAGAAAAAACTTGCATCTCTAGAAGTAGCTCCTTCTTAATAACAAACTATGATTTCAAGCCTGTTAAACTTATGTATAAGTGTCACCTCAGGAAAAAAACCAGAAATCTTACTATGTCTCACTAATGTATGTTGCTGAATTCCCCACAATGGCCTTTTCTTGTTGTAATCCTTAGCAGTTGGAGAAGCACGCAATCCATTTAATCCATGAACCACAAGAGTCACACAGGTGGTTTCATATCTCCCAGTGAAACCACTTATCATTAAACTAAACTGTCAGGAGATGGCCGCTGTTCAGCTCTCACACCCTTCCTAGTCATGTGCTTTATTTTCCCCTTGGCATCCATCGGTGTTTACCTTTACTGATGGAGCAGCTGCAACTTTTTTCTGCAAATGAAGCTGGTTTCTGTAAGACTCTGTACAATCATGTAACTAAAGGTGGTCCATATTACAAATATTAGCAGACCTCACATAGTTCAGGAATAGGTTTTTATTCTTTAAAAAGGCTTCAACTATAGAGATTGCACAGTTTTCCCTATGCAACCTATTCCAGCATTTTTTTTCTATTCTTACCTCTATAAAGATTATCCTAATAATTGAATTTGCTGAAACTTTTTTTCCTTATTGCTAGTTTACAGCACATAAATAGGTTTCTCTCCCTTAATTTGAAAAGTCATCTGCATGCATGTTTTACATACCTGGACATATTACATTATCTTTTAACTTTTCCTTTTCTAAACTAAAAAAGTTTTCCTATAATTTATTTCCTAACAGTTTAAGTCTCCTAATCTGACCATTATCTCCTTGAACTCTTCTGGGCTCTGTCTAGTCTTTTACAGCTTTCTTGGGGGCAGTGGTGACAATTAAACAGAATTCTCTTCCTGGAGCCTGAAGACTGGAAAGATTATTCTTTGCAACATAGTGACAGAATACTTGTTTGTGCATCCCAACACGGAGTCATAACCCAGACCTTGTTCTGCAAAATACTGAAATGTATGTTGCTTTTCCCTACATTTCAGTTTTTTACAATTGTTCTTAACTGCAGCCCTTGACTTTTCCGGATGCATAGAATATCCCTTTGGATGTCATCTTCTAAATGTATACTTTGTTTCACCCAACTACTTAATAACAATTGCTTGACTTATTCTAAACCCAGAAAAGACAGATCCCCTTGAGTCTTTCTGATTTGAGAGTTGATAACTATTGCTTTGCATGTGTCTCCTAGTAATTCCATTTACACCCTGCTGCCTTATATCATGCAAAACCATGTCAAAGATCCCCTTAAAGTCAGGGTATGTGGTATCTATAGCCTTGACAGCTGTCCTCTTATATAAAGGAACATTGCATTGGAAGCTAAAGAGTAGGAAATCATCTAAGCATTTTCCTATTCCCTCCCTCCTTTCAGTCCCTTGAAGTGAGATATATAATGGAAACAAATATATTTTCAAATATTTTGTTGCTTCATCATTATTTCCTTAATTTAATTGGCAGTTGGCTGGTCCTTTCATATGCTACCATATCTGTTCACCTGATAATATTGGCTCGTTTCTTCTTTTGTATAGGGAAAAATACTGTAGAAATAAGTGAAAAGAAATTACTTTGAAAAATAAAGAACTTAACTCAGTTCTTTATTTTTGTTTATTTTTTTAAGTTAAAAACTTTCCCCTTTAAAGAAACAAATAAAAACATGCATGAATGAGCTACGTTGAACTGCATTGTTACTTCTACTGCAGTTACTGTGTTTGATAAGCTTGAAAAGGCACTACAGTTGACTAAGCTATTTTCTTGGAAAACACTTCAGCAGGAAAAAAATTAAGAGGTACTTTCATTGCTTTTGTAGTCGTTTATAGAAGAAGACAAGTTTTTTAGGTACTGTAAATATTACTTATAAAAGGTAACTTTTATTGTAAAAAATTCATAATTCACACATGGACTATCATTATTGTCCTTAAACATGGACACTTTCTGCAGCAGTGAACAGGTGTGTTATTTCTTGAGGTTTCAAAATCCTCTGAAAAGCAAGAACATGTTTCTCTTTGGTAGTTGTCTATTTTTATCCCGATTATTTTTGTCAGTCGTGACAATTTTTCCTTTTTTTAGCTCCCTGTCTTCAGCTCTGAAAGCCACTTCTCCCTCCATGTTAGCCACAGCCGCAGCAATGAAGAATATTGCTCAGGACTTTGAAACAATCCAAGTTCTGGTTACCTTAATTTTCAGGTATTACTGTAGTTTGTATGAAATGTCTTCTCACTGATCATATCAATCTAGTGCCTACCACTGTCAATAGAAATCTTCATTGGGCTTCAAGATACACTGAATGAGCTTCAACAAGTAAATTTTATCAAATCAGTAACTACACGTTACTTACTCCAGTGAGGACAAAGGCTGTGGGCTGGGTGTGCAGTGTTTCTCGAGGACATAGACTAAAGAACAAATAAATATTAGTGGGAGATACAAGAATAAGCAAAATTATATTTGCTGGAACTTTTTCTTGCATTCCTTAGCACAGTGCTTCCGCCTAGAAAACTTGTCTAGATTTCTCCCTGTCCTTTCTGCATGCCAACAATACATCTTAAAATGGTAGAAAATCAAGCTTGACAAGAAATTACACTGAGATTTACACAGGTCCAGGGTGTGACTTGCTCTTTCTTTCCAGAGCCAAAATAGAAAATAGTTGTTAAGCTTTTCATTGGAAGGACTTTGAGCCTGAGAACCTAAGAACAAAATGGATTATTTAGTTCTGAGAATATGTGAGATATCTTGCCCTAGTTTATTATACACTGAAGTCCATGAACACTTTAGTTTTGGACATGTTGAAAATGTCTGCCCTCTCTGTTGTAAAGTTATGATCTACTTCAGAGACATTTATAGCTATAAATGCCCTTCTTTCGGCTTTTATAGAAAGAATATCCTCTGCATCCTCTGAAGCCAGTGAGCTGTATATCATCGTTCTTATGGCTTTGTTCACAGTGATAGAAACAAACACTGCAATACTTGAAATAGGAATGAACTCCACCCTAGCTGGTTATTAGAACAGAAGAGAAAATATAAGCCTTTAGCAGATGAAAGTGAAAATGTGTCTGGTGATTCTTTATCAAACCCTGAGTTTAAAGAATTAAACTTCAGAGGGGATGTGTGATGACAGTACTATAATGAAAGTTAAGCTGTCAAAAGAAAGGATGTTTAGGTTTCTTTACCAAAACCTGAATTATTTCAGCCTGAATCATGGTACTTAAATTAGATCCTTTCCTGAAAATGGCATTTTTTGAAAGTATAGAATAGAATTTCAGATCAGAAGCTCAGAAGCATCTGGGAATCTGATCAAAGTCTCAGCATGAATCTACAGTTAAAGTATTTTATAATATATAAGCTACACAATTGTCAAACTCTATAATCATTAGAAAAATTAAAAATTGCCAGCAATCTTGTAGTTCAGTTCTTTTTTTCCTTAAATTCCTAACTGTTGACAGGAAGTTCAATTTATCTACAAAGCTTGCCTAGGCTGTATTCTTCGAATATGACTGCTACAACCCAACCACAGTTTTCTTATTATTTCAGTTCCTGGGAGATGAATGGGCATTTAATTCCTAGTCTGACTTCTCTAGCCCTGCTTTTATAAATTTTCTTTACAAAGACTGGATCTGAAACAAGTGAACTGATAAAAATATTCTACTTCATGTGTCCTGTGTCAAAACAACTTCCTTACTGTGGTTACTGAAAGAAAAGTTAGGAAATACTCAAGTTTAGACTATAATATCTTTTGATAGTATCGTCAATAACACAAAAGAATACTAAAGGAATAAAACAGAAACCATGTCTGCAGCAATTGAATGTATTTTGGAAAAAGAGTGTTTGAAAATGCAAAGATTTTCATCTTTTACCAGAAACAATGTAATAATACCGGAAAATTGAATGAAACTGTATCCCAAAATTGGAGTTAAAAGGTAAATAACTGTATTGTTGATGTAAGAAAGACTTTCAGTCCATTTCTGTAGCCTTTGAGTGTCTTATACTCTGCATGCATTGTAAAATCATTCCTTGTCACTCAGACATTGTAATACCTTACTGAAAATGTCTTACAACCATTCCTGCTTTATTTATATTAATATTTCAGTATACTTATTTGAAGGGGAAATGTTCTCCCTCCACCTTAGTGTATGCGTGGTACATGCTTGTTAATCCTTCATCACGATGTGTGCAGAATATGAAAAGAAATTAATTGCATAATGAATCAATGAATAAAGTACCTTAATTTATTGAAATTACTATTTTGGTAAAAAAATAGGGTAATGAGGGTTTAAATCTTCATTGAAAATACAAAATGTTCTGCAATTTAATTTTTAGTGAAAAAAATTTGCATACTAAGAACCAGGCAAACAAGAAAATTAAAAAATCCTGTTTAAATGAGAGATGTTTAACACTAGAAAGGAATAAGCATAAAAAACCAGCAATAATTTAGAACCATGTAGTATCATTTCAATGGCAAGAATACTTATTTTGTTGTGGGACTCATGAAATCTAGAGGTAGTGTAGGATATGAAGAACACACGAAAAAGTTATCTTCATTTTAGATTTTTTATATATGTGTATCTCTCTATCAATACGTATAATCAATGTATGAATGCAGCCAGATATTAAACAGGGAAGGACAAATTTTAGATTCTTCACCACAGATTTCAACACTGCATTAAGCCTCAAGATTCTATGGGTTCAGTAAGATACTTCCAAACTGTGTGTTTCTGCATGTCTCCACTTCCCTTGTCCAGGCAGATACCCCTGTTGCATCTTGATTCTGAGCTGAGGTGTATGTGTGCATCATTCTCTCTTTCTGCTCTGGTTTCTATGGAAGGAAATCCAAGGCCAGGGCCCGGAGAAGATTTACTGCTAACTTTGGCTAGTCCTGCTGACCTTGGCCAGGTCCCTCATTTGGAAGACTAAAAGACTTGGTCTTGCATATGCTTCATAGACTATATTTTTCCCATCACCCACTGAAAAAAATTAGCTATAATTTTACTTATATACATAATACAGCACAGTATCCGTGCACAACTTTTTCCGATCTTGAAGCCCTTAGAAAGTATAGCTCTGTAGGATATGTGGAAGACAGGTACTACAGTGAGATGAGACAGGGCTCTAGCATCATCTCAGAGCCCCAGAGCTACACTTCAAAACCTACTGGCGTTTCTGGATCTGAGCCATTGTTCGTCAAGCATTTGGTTTAAAATATATTCATGTGGTATTTAAAACAATATGCTGGGTTTTCAAAAATTGTTTTCCTGGTGTTCTTTGAGCTTTTTAAAAATGCTTGTTTTCAAGCTTTGCTCTTCAACTACAAAACATATGTATTTTTCTCACTTGAGCCTCCCACATAATCACAAATCTCTGGGGATTAAGACTCTCTGAACAAGTACCAGTTCTCTGCAGTTTATGATGAGACAGTAAGAACTAGCAACTGTAGGAAACCTGTGTGTGGTAGGTCAGGTGTGCAGTATGACAGACGGCTAGGAATATGTGCTGCTTTACAAACAATATATATACTCCATTATAGTTTAGTCACAGTGTTTGTTGCTATTGACTCTCCCATTTTGTGTCTGTCACTTGAATATGCAAGGTATGCATCTATAAGCTTTGAGGCTTTCTAATGATAAAATAACTTGAAAATTTCCCAATTTTCCAATTTTTTAATTGGCTATTGTCAGTCTAAAATACAGTTCAGGTGTGCTTGAGTCTGTACTCATTGCTTATCTGTGAAGGAAGCAAATGCAGACCTCAGAATATATATTGCCCTGTCTACTCATTTTATAAGGTTCAGTGATTTGATCATAGATGTTATAATCTATTTTCTGTTTAAAAGGAGACAGTTATTTCTTCATCCTATATCCTGTAAACTAGCAGTTCTATTTTTATCTGATATCTTGATATATATTGAGATCATACTATTGCAGCATCTGTCATGATCTCAAGATATCCAATTGTCTTTCACATGTCTGTTAAGTTACACCAAGCTAAATGATGTAGTGGCATATTGCATTGCTAAGCTAGGTTTAAAAACTAATTAGGATGCAAACAAGAATGAATGCATAATGGCTCCTTTCTGATGCTGAGTATAAATTTGACTGCAGTACAGTTAAGCAAATAATTTCCAATGAATAATTGATATCAATGTCACCTTTTCTGTTTATGAATTATCCACTAGCCTATTACAAATTTCACAGGTTTGTTAATTTTATCCAATCTGTGAATTTTTAAATGATTGGTCATTTCTCGAACACTGTAAGTGAACACAGACAGATAATGTATGCATGTTTCTTTTATCTGATGGCTTAGGTAACATAACAGTTCCGTGAAAGGTAGAAATTCTGCAAATAAAAAGTGCAAAATATATGTTTGGCAGGTATTTCTGGATTTAGTTTTGAAGCTGAGAGAATTTGAATGGCAAAAATACTGGTAATACTCAACTGCTCTCGAGAAAGTGTTCACAAGAGGATCACAAAGAGAAATAAAAAGGAATTTTGCTTTTATTTAGGTTTGACTGAGAGTGTCTTTCTACTTTGTGCTCTATGCTGATTCATAACTCAAGCCACCAAAACATTCCCCAGTGTTTTCTGTTAAAGACTGGGGCAAGAGAAATGTGTTGCATGAGAAGAGACTACTATAATTATTACTTAATATACAAAACATTTTCATCAAGGCACTCCTTACAAATTCCAAAACAGGATTGCAGCTGGCTCTTTGAATGGATTCATCGACTAAGCAAGGCTGTGCAAAAAGCCTTGCTATTTGGTGCATCTTCAGCATCAGGGACTGATCCTCCTCTAATCTTTGCTATATATCAGGTCTCTCTCTTTGCCTAAGGGACGTATATGAAAGGACAATTTCTCTTATCGGGAAGAAATTGGGCCATCCTAGCCCCATAAGTTTTGACCTCTTTGCTGTATGCATCGTCAAAATCAGACAGCTTTTCTATGCTCATCAAGACTACTCAGAGGGTATCATGACCCTTAATTAATGTGGCAGCTGGTGAACAGTTTTGCTGTTGTCCTATTTCCCTTCACAAAGCCAAATCCATAAACTGGTGCAGACATTTTATTCTGCTCCTCCTTTGACTTCCCACTTATGTGTATGGAGCAAGGTATTGACACTCTTCTTTCTGTAAAATACTTGAAAAGGTGGTCTGTGCAAATGCATTCGTCATCAATGGCCTGATTTTAAGTATAACTGATCTTGTTTTTAAACCAATGTAGCTTCACTCACTTCAGGGAGTAACTCACCTTCAAATGGGTGGAAAGAAACAGTCCTTTATACCTTCCAGAAAATTGGAGGAGAGCTAAGATATTGTATTCAAAGCAAATTCTGTGGGTGGAGTAACATTTGCTAAGGAAAGTTCTGAATTTGGAACAGAGATACATTATTACTCCTTTTTAAATTCATCATACTGAAGTTTTAAGACGCTCATAATAATTGAGATTTTTGGGCCATGAAACACAGAGCCTGTTGCCCAATTTCCAGATGCATACGCTAAATACAAGTAATTGATGTGGCTTCTAAAGACAATTAGTTAGGTGCTATGGTAGTTCGACTTTTCCCCATAGTGCTTTACAGGCAGTATTTTTGTTATATTTACCTCTTAGTTAATAAGAAATGTTGATTGGCAGACAGCATCTCTATCACTTTTCTCAGTGCTAATGGCTTTAGCAAAATGAAAAATGGCCTTGTATTGGCTAACACCTACTCTTTCTAATTCTAAAGCAAGCAGGGACAAGATGCATTAGCATGTTAATAGAACTTTGCACCCTAAGGTTCTGGTTTATCAGATATTAAGAATGCATTAGCGATTCACAAACAGTGATGGACAGGATTCGTTAGCATGCTAATGCTATCTGAAAATATATGGTTACTGTGGTATCTAGAATCACACACTCACTGAATGAATAATTTAAACATGAGCCTCTCATTTTAGTGAGCTTTCCCTGTAGCATAAAACACATTGCAATGTTTTCAAAGACGACTGTTGAGTTTAAGCATCTTAAAATTAAGATATTATCTTAAGATTCTTTGAAAAGGCCAGATTTTCAGATACTCATTTTAGATTATGTATCACATCTAATCTAGTGATTAGATCTCTGTATGTAATTGAGATACCCAGTGATTGGTATCATGTAACCATAGTGAAGACAGCCAAAATCACTAGCAATTTTTGTTTGCACAGTAGACCAGTTTAACCTCATTGTCCACTTACACAGACAGGATTTGTTTTATAATGGTTTCCAGCTCACTGACAACATTTCCCAGTCTACAGTCATATATTTATTGTGGTTTTAAACATAAACATGTGGATCAAGCTAGGGAAAGTGAGTCAAGATAGGTGAACTTGAGTTAAATTATATTTGGGATTCAAAGCTCATTGAAAACACAATATTTTCACTAGATTTGATCTTGTTTGAGGCTGAGTTTCACTTGGCATTTTAGTTTGTCTAATTGATTGAGGGAACAGAAATACAAATACATGAAAAACACGCAGCACGTTTCCATGAAATTGGCTGGTCTAAAAATTCTGAGTTTCCCAACACTGTAATGAATGATAGTTCTATTTGATTCATCTTAGTGCTTGAAGTGAAATTAATATCTATCTTACATAAAACTAGGCAGATTTATCACTGTGCCTATGGTGTTTGCTCTTCTTTATCTTTTTTTTCTATACTCTTTTGATTCATAGCGCACCTCAAGCGAGAAGTTGACAGACTATCACTTGCACAAGTAGATGCTATTCTGAATTACTTTTAATAGGTTTATTGTTAAGGTGACAGGGAAAAGGGACAATATAAAATATAAGCCCTAGAATATTTGTTGGTAAAAATAAAATTTTGGATGTGAAAGCTTACCAAGAAAGCTGCAAGGAACTCTTGTGGAGCTATAGTTGATTGAACATATCTACATATTATTATTATTATTATGATCATTATTATTCCTATTTTTTTTCCTAAGAATAATAACATTGCTTTCACATTTTTTATGTAGATTAACAAATTCACTTGGGACCTCTTCCATAATAGCCAGCAAAATTCCCAGTCTTCAAGTGCTGTAATGCAATTAAACAAGACGTGGCCAATGAACCAGAGACCTTAGATCCCAGTTTAGCCAGTTCTGGATACCTTATAACACTTTTCAGTCACCATCTTAATATTTTCAATTACAGGTTTATCTTCATCTTCATACTGAACTCCCCTCTCCCTCACGTTATTCTACCCCTCCAAATAAAGGCACCTGGTGTTTTCTGAAGGTGTAACTTGCTATATAGTACTTCATGTCTATAGATTTGGGATGATATTTAATTTCTTTCATCTGGGTGCTGGTTTTGGGTAGGCATCAGTCTACAAACCTCCACCCCTCAGATTGTGCTGACCTGGTATGATTGGGTCAATGGGTTTCATATGAGGACAATGTGGCCATATCTCAAGCAGATCCCACTTCCCTACATTGCTTCTTCCAGCATGTACTGACTCCATAAAGTAGTCATTAAAGAGAGCTGATCTAGATCCAGGAGTTCTACATCTGCATTGTGAAGGAGCAATGACAAAACTTTGTAGGATCTGTGGATTTTTAGGATCTGTTTTCATTGCTCTTTAGGCTAAGCTGTTCCATCTCTTCTAGTTCAGCTACCAGTAATCTGAGTGCTAAATTGAGTGTCATAGCACATCCATAATTGAAGGGGATTTGTGATGCCCGCCTTGACTATTCTGAGAGTCAGCTCAAGTAGCTGTATTACTTATTTTCCCTCAGTGAACTAAGAGTGAGTTAGAGTGGTGGGAGAGGGGAATGTGCACATTATACGACACGTGAGGATGGCTCATCTCTGGTCAATAAGCAGCATCTCTGGATCTTAACGAGCTCAAAGTACTTCTACCAGAGCTCAGAAATCCAACGTGTTTGCTGCTACGTCTACATCATCTGGGCTAGCATGGAAAAATATCAGGAAGGATACAGGTAAGCACTTTGTATTATATATGCAGCTTGGACAGCATATATAATATAACTCAACATGTTATTTAATGGTGTACCTGTATCAGAAATCACTGTTCTCTACAGGGAAGGGTACTTTATTTAGTCCTCCACAGCTAACTCTAACCATGTCATTTACCAGTGGAATCACTACCCTTTTGTTTTATGACAACAGAGCCATTGGTACTACACCTATACTTGGGAATCTCTTCTTGTGATCACTAAGTCTTTTCTTAATAAGTTCCTAGATATAAATTAATGTGGAAGTAGTAGGAAATTAAGACTCTGAGAAGGAATGCTATATTTATATTAACTTTTTTTTTCATTTAGCACTCTTATGTTGAAATATCCAGAATTTATAGTCTGAATATGAGCCCAGTCATTCCACTCACTATAAAAAAATCCTAATAAAAGACATTTCTTCCATCAAGAGGTACTAATAATCATACCTCTCTCTTACTCAGGATATTTCATCCACAGATCTCAAAGCACTGTACAAAGAATTTAAAAAGTATTTAAAAAATTGATTGAAAACAGGTTTCTGTTTTATGTGATTTAATTTTGACATTTCTCCCATAACAAAAACTAACGGGAGATACACAACCCTGAATATTGTGTGAGTCAGTGGTTCAGACACTTCCTTAGGATGTAGTTCAGGACTTTTCAACTTCCTTCAAAGGGAGCAGAGATTTGTGCATTTATAGTAAGCTCTTTTCATATCATTCAGTGCTAAATGTAGTTAAACTTCTAGCTGCAAATAATTAATATGATCAGTTTCAGTCTTTTCATTTGTGCTTTGTAAACAGACCTTGGATCTCATTAATTTTTTAGCTATGCATTATTGATCGGATATATCAGAAGAATGAATTTAAGTTTGTGTAAACAGTGTTCATGGGCTGCATCTGCTCTTCAGTATGACTGCTCTCACTGATATGTGGGATTGGTCACTCTAGCCCTACAGCTTTGTTTTTCTCCCTTGATTGGTTTAGTGGTCAAAACATGAGGCCAATTGCTGCCTTGGGGTAAGGAAGGTAATGTTTGTGGTGCTGTGGAACTAGAATCAAGGAACTCTTAAATAGTGTGAATTAATAGATGATCTGTCAATACAAAGCTGGATTGAGACTCTCCAGACCACTGGCAGCAAAGATGTGCTGCCATTGACTGTGGAGTGGGCTGTGCACATTTTCATTTGCTCCTTTTGACACAGATGGACACTAAGTGGTTGGCTGAAACAAAATAGAACAAGCCCGCAAACAGAGCATAAAATCCCTGTTGAGTGAGGAAGGGAGGAACAGGGATAGAAAGAATAAAGGAAGCAGGAAAAAGCAAGAGAAGAGAAAAGCTATAATCTAGATGAAAAAGAATTAGCAGTTTCATTTCTTAACACTCTCTTGTGCAATTGGTTTCTTTTCTTTCCTCCATTATCCTGTAGATTTGCAGCAACACTTTTAAGCTGCTCAAGTACATAGGTTTTAGCTGTTCAGGACTTGCAGACTGATTCTCTTAACATTTAAACAAGCAGCTTTTATACTCCCATTGCATTTATGGGGCATCATCATAAATTATATTCTGTCTCTAATGTCTCTTATAAATGAGATAGGGAATAAAATGGAAGAGGAATCGAATGACTTTGTTTGAAAAAACATAGCTAGTGTTATCCAAATTACTTTTCAGTTTAATTTTAAGTCATTTTTGTTCTTCGTATATGCCAAGACTATGATTGCACTAGGCCTGTTCATCTTTAAAAGAAGCAAGCTGTTAATAATGGTTCTCTACCCTAGGTATCCTATAGCAAAATCTCAGTTTCTAAGTACAATAAGATAATTTATTTGGGTGACACAGTGGTAGGAACAGCTCAAGCCATGTGACTCTGAAGAGGGATCCTTGGGCAATTATACCCTTATAATCTAAGTTTCCCGCCTCTCATGGGAAATTGGTCCAATTACAATATTAGTGTGTGGCGTGCTGATCTCTACTGGTTTTCTTTGTTGTCTCTACGTGGGCTCTTTCTTCTCTTATCCCCAAGACTGCAACTTCTGTTAACCGAGGTAGTGGCCTTTCTTGATTCTTTATCTTTTGGGATCAATTGGCTCTGAGGCCTTCTTTTACTCAGGTAGATAAAAAGTTCAGGGTATCTAGGTGAAATTTCACAAGTTGCTGCCTCAATTTAGTTCTTCCTCCAAGACTCCAAACCACACTGCTGCTTCCTTGCTCCCTTTCTTGACCTCCATTCTGCTCCTCTCCCCATGCCGTGAGGGTGGCCAGAAAGGAGAATTGGAGGCACAAAAGGCAAGGATCAGGGGTTGAGAAAAGAACAATTTATTGAAAACAGCAATGAGAGCAGAAAACAGACAACAATACTAATAACAAAAATGTACAAAAAAGGGTGATTTACATGTGAAATGCTCACCAGGGACTCCAAGACGGTGAACAGTGATGGTCAATTCTGACATTCAGTTTTTTTGACCAGAAGCCGAGCCCTTCTTCTCAGAATCCAGAGAGAGTCCCTTTCCCATGCCACTGGCAATGACATGAGGTGGTACTGAATGACATCAATGTCCTGGCTGAAACTAGGACAGTAAGTGACACTGAATAATATATTTACTTTTTTTTCTTTAGACAACGCAAACTAGATAATATACAATCTCTCCATATCATGGCATTGCAAATCTGCATTAAGTACTTCAGATTAGAAATTATGCTGACAAGTTTCTGGAAACAGTTGATCAGGTCTACTTTGGCAGATTTACTGTCAACATTGTTGCACCATTACATGAATATCCAGACCGGCTTAAGTACAGTTGAACTTGCTAGTGCTAACCATTTTCCTTTCACTATTAAAAATAATGAATTTACAGAAATTATGCTCTCAGAGTACATGAGAAATAAAGTTGATAAACTCTGAAAACATCCATCATCCAAGAACAATTAATTTTGCAGCTAATCTTTCAGTGTTTCATACTTGCCTGGAGATGGCCAACAATGTTAGGATTTCTGTGGTTGAAGGAAGAATGCTTATTTGCTCATGTCATAGTTCTACACCTGGTGTCTAATTACCTCTTGAAAGAGACAATAAAAGACTGGTAATTCTGCCCCAGCTTCACTGACAATCATACTGTGCTGTCTTTGGTACCTTGCCTTCTGTTTAGGTAAGCATGTATCAGTGGGAGTGCATGAACTAGCCCAGAAAACATAGTTATTGATCATATATGATTTGCTGTGAAATTTTTTTTCTTATTGTGTTTTCTGATATCACGTAATTTCTTTCTTTAGGAGGACACAACTTTTAGGTTAAGGAAGATATGCCAGCTGATCTACTGTTGTGCCAAGCATTAAATGACTAATATAAAGGCAAGGTTGTTCATTTAAGCAGAAAGGAGTTGCTTGTAGCTTTGATGGAAGCCTGTCTTCCAGCACCTCCTCCATGTGACATTTCTGGCTCAATTTTCTCCGCTACTCTGAGTCTTCAGTTACAATCCTTTCCTTTAACTACTTTGAGTCACAAAAGGAAGCTTGACGATGGAAATTAAAATGTCAGAGAAAGAAATATTGAGTTCTCATGATATACTTAGAAAATATTAGTCATTTGGAAGTGTATTTTCTAAAGTCTGAATTCAAAGATTAAGCCCTCAGCTGCCATGAAGGTTAACTGTTAGTTTAAGGTAACTTAGTTTTAATTAGGATAATTGCATTCATTTACCCTAGCAAGAGGTGGCTCTGTGTTTTAGAATGAAAGTGTGCTCCCAGATCTCAATAGATAATACTTCAGCAAGCACTTTAATTCTACTAACTAAGCCCTTTGCATCTTAGAAATCTTGGGTCATGCTAAAGTAATATTAGGCTGGCTGTATCCTGGGGATCAGGAAAAAAAAATTTAAAGAATGAGAATTTTCAATGCTCACAAGTTTTTTTTCAACTCTAGCAGATGAATCTAAATCACTCAGATTTTCAGCAAAAGGGCTACTATGTTAGAAGGACCAAGAGGCTATCATAAAGGTATATGATATCATAGTTATTTTAGTTAATTAAATACACCTCAGCAGCAAAACTGTGCTATCTGGCAGCATTTGGAAAGAAACCTTAAACTGATATAAAGTGACATGCTTACTGCTGCTTTTCCACATTGAACAGAAAATTCTGTTTTTGAAAGCTGACTGTCATGGTTTAACCCCAGTCAGCAAATAAGCCCAAAACAGCTCCTTGCTCACTTTCCTCCTGGTGGGATGGGAAAGCGAATCAGAAGTGCAAAAATGAGAGAACTCAAGAGTTGAGATAAAGACAGTTTAATAGGTAAAGCAAAAGCCACACACAGAAGCTTAGGACAACAAGGAATTCATTCACCACTTCCCATGGGCAGGCAGGTGTTTAGCCATCCGCAGGAAAGCAGAGTTTCATCACATGTAGTGGTTACTTGGGAAGACAAACGCTAGAACTCTGAACACCCCTTCTTCCTTCTTCTTCTCTTCCCAGTTTTATGTGCTGAACATTAAACCATACTGTATGGAATATGGAATATCCCTTTGGTCAGTTGGGGTCAGCTGCTCCATTTGGATTTCCTCCAGCTTCTTGGATACCACAAACCTGCTCATTGATGGGGTGGTGTGAGAAGGAGAAAAGGACTTCATTCTGTGTAAGCACTGCTCAGGAATAGCTAAACATCTCTGTATTGTCCACACTACTTTCAGCACAGATCCAAAATGTAGCTGTATACCAGCTGCTATGGATAAGATTGATTCTATCCCAGCCCAAACCAGCACACTTACTCAATGAAATGTCCTACATTCTTTGATTCAGAGTGTGAAGGTCCAAAGAGTAGCTGCCTTGTTCTAATGTATTCAGAAATTGTTACATTTTTTGCAAAAAATGTGCTTTGTGGTAAATTGTATTATTTGCCTTTTTTTTTAGAAGTTCATTGCCTTTTTTTCCTGTTTCACTTAATTGTTTTGGGTTATTATGCTACAGCTTCTTTTCCATTCTTTTCTTTTCTGGGGATTACACTTAGCCTTTGTCAATTTAGTTATTCTTGACTAATACTAATACTCCAGCTGCCTATTTCTTGTTGAGAAATAATCTGTCCCCCTTTTTGCTTTATTTATCTGCAGTTACTGCTATGATGGTTAGGTCTGTGCTAATTTTGCAGCAGTGTCTCCACTGCAAATGATCTTGTTAATTTAAAGGAATAAGATTCTGAATTAATATAGCAGAGTATGTTTATGCACAGCACTTCACTAATCATCACGTTATAACCACTCAAATATGTAGCCAACATTACATTTCCATCCAACACACGCATAATAATAAAAAGATGGAAATTTTTTACTTTATCTTAATAGGAACCCCTGAGTATGTAACAGAAGTGTTCAATAATTTAAAAAATGAACACTTATAAACCATCCAAAGCTTGGTCTCTTTTGAGCTATAAAAGGAATAAAGTTCTTGAACGGGTGAGTGAAAGTAGCCTGATGTGCTCATATATCACTGATTCTAGTCAATGTTCTATTTGAAACAACTTTTCTTTTTGTGTTTTGATGAGACAATCTGTTCACCCACAGTGAGGTCTCAACCAAGACACCATGCTCTTATTTGGATATACTCCTGTTAATGACATAAGGGTCTTCTCATGAAATAGAAGCCTAACGTCCAAGAAATCTGTTTGGTTGCAAAGCAAGATAAGAATTTTAAAAGAATTACTAAATCAGCTAGAATTATTAAATCAGCTAGAATTTGAAGCTAGAATTTGAATAAATATTAAGGGTGAGATCTAATTTATTCCATAATTTGACTAACTCATTGACACCTTGATCCATTCCTCAACAGTACAGGATTTGAAAAAATAATTAGTTTCTGCCACTCATTTATATATGGTGATGTTATTACAGCAAGTCAAAATAAGGGAAAAATACCTTGCTTTATATTTCTTGACACTTGTGGGGTGTCTGCCAATAGAAATATGAATCTAACATGTAAATTCATTACTGCCTTTGAGAGTTCAGTCAGATTTTGGGTTTGCCCTATTCAATTTCCTTCCTTTCCCCCCACCCCGCTTTGCTGTTTTGACCTTTGAAACAAGAATGGGAACTGACAGACTGACTAGCTACAGAAGAGAAAATAATTAAGCTGACCACATGCAGCACTGTCATATGCAGAGACAGTAAACTGAAGGAGGAAAAAAAAGGAGAAAACTCCAGTTTTTCCTCTGATCTTTTTCCGTCATACTTCTTCTGGGCCATATATCACTCTTTAAAGATTCTCTATTTTATCCATTAAAAATGGCATGTTATATAATATGTTCTTAAAATAGAATAGATATAGTAGAGCTCTCAATTGTTTTGATGCATTTCCAAAAAGAATCTGCAGTGCCTCATAACATATTCACTTTAGAGAGAGAGCATTGATAAATATTCAGTGTATTATACTGTCCTTCCATGCATTTTAAATTTCTGTAAAACCTATTTATTTAAATGATCAGGTACCTGTGCAATTAACAATGGCTGCTACATTATGCATGATCCTTGGCTACTAGTAGTGAGGTTCAACTGCAGTGTTCCATTAGTGATTTTCAATTTGTTGCTAAGCTTTCTGTAACTGATTGATGCTACTTGAGACAGTCCTCAAAGCTGCAAAACCAAACATAGCGTGTCTCCCATCTCCAAGAAAACCCTTTCCCAAGTGTTCCTTTTCCTTCACAACTACAATGAGAGTGGGCTAGAGAGACTGAGCAGACATAATTTCACATTCTCCATCATGTGTCATGACAAAAATCTTTTCCTCACTGCCCAGCAGGCAGTGACATTCAGTTATTCCTGCCAGTTCTGTTTGCAGCCCAGGAACTTGCTCAGTGGGCCGTAAAATGGTCAGCATGTTTTCTGTGATTCTGTGACTGTACTTCTGAAAGTGACTGTACTTACCCCATCATCCTGATAGGAGCAGCTTCAATCTGGGCTACAGACTTCTATCGCGTAATGTGAGAAACATTTCACACCACACGCGTAGTGTAACACACCGAAGTGTGAGCTGTGAGGAAATGGCAGACAAAGCTGTACATTTAATTTGTGATCGGGGCACTTGGACCAGCTGTATGAACAACACAACAGTAGGTTTATGGATAGCAGGTGGGAGTGTGCTCATGGCTAGCTCTATCGCTGATGACTGAGGGGATCTGGGGAGCTTTCTCATACCTTGCTCTGCCAGGCTGTGTTCTGCATACCTCTACAAAACACCACTAAATCAAACTGTATTCTGACCAAAGTGCTGATGCAACTTTGGGAAGCGTGAGGTAACAACTTCTCCATGTTAAGTCGTGTTTAAGAACAAGTTCTGCCAACTCCGAAGATGTGCCTAGATGCCATGTTACCACCTGCATGTCTTCTTAACATAAACAACTGGAGGGACACATGAGAAAATATGTTCATAAATCCTCTTCAAGGATCCCCAAATGTCACCCGCATAAAGCTTAAAATAGTGGTTTTGCTGCCATATTTATTCCTGACACTTGCAGAAACTGCAGGGTCCTTCCAGGCATGTCCCGATAATGAGGGCAGCTGAGGATTCCTGTGTGGGTCTGCTCGCAGAGCTGAGGTGTTCCCCGGGTGTGATAGCATGCTGCCAGACATGTCAAGTGGGAGAAGGGGGTAAAAAATCACAATAAGGGAGGAGGAACTCTGGAATTAATGTGTGTCAAAGTGCTATCTGGAGCTGGGCATTTTCAAAACGGACATTGCACAAGGCTCTTTCCCCTTGGGAAACTGGCTTATTACTGATGGTTTCTGAAAGCGGTACCTCCATCAGAATTTGAATATCTCTAGGGTCCACCCTTGGGAGAAAGGCTTTTTATCTGTCTCTAAGAATCTTGGCATTATTCAGCACATATGATAATGCGAAATTTAGCATGCTGGTGATATATGATCTTTCCCTAAGTTATAGCTAATGGGATTCCTGCTGAATCATGGATGTCTTGAGTCAGATTTTGATTCTGTGAATGTGCTGGTTTTAAGATCACTAGGGAATTAAACTCCAAATAAGCCACTTCCCTTTCCCTGACACTTTCAGTAAGCAAGGGACAAAATAAAAAAGCAGGCGATACTAGGACTTGAAGTAACAATTTACTGAAAGCACAAAGCAATGGAAAAAGACACACAGTAACAACAGCAACATTAATAGCAAAAGTATACAGAAGAGAAGCCGAGAAGCTGAGAAGACGTTTTATCCACAAAAAGGTATTCTTCACTGAGAACAAAACCAAGATGGCAGATGCTCTCTGTAGGATGCATCCATGGGTTTCCCCAGACAAAGGCAATATGGCAACAATTCCCATGCCCTGCGTCATGTGGTATTTGGGAAAAAAAGGCAATATGGTGACTTTTCCCTTGCACCACCCATGTGGTATTTGTGAAACAAAGGCAATATGGTGGGGGACCTCCCACAGCTAACTTTCCCCCCTTCCCAGCAGGAAAACAATGAAAAACAAGGACAAAGGACCCCCAGTAAGACAGGTGGTCTGAATAGTCATCGTGCAGCCACTTCGCTGAGCTCAGACCCGCGCAGTTGCTTGAGCTGCTACTTCTACCTCTGAAATGTTCCCACTCCAGTGCTGTCTCCGTGCCACCCCGGGCTCTGTGGGTTCAGCCGTGTCTCAGAGCTGTCCCTTCAGCACCATGCCTGGGAGTGGCGCCGCGGTCCCTTTCAGCACCAAACGTCTGTAGTCACACTGGAGAAAAAGCGAGGGGACAACTGGTGGGTGACAGAGGAACCGAGTCCACAGGCGTTGATGGTGACAGTCCCTTCGCTGGAGAGAGTGAGAGCATGACTCACTTATGGTCCAGCACCCTACTTCTTCCTGCTGAAACCCACAGCCCCAGTGATGGTGTGCTTGGTATAGAAAAAACAACTCAGTCACACACCGAGCACTCAACTCTACCCGTTTCTCTGTAACCAGGACAGTAGACGAACTCTTTTGCACAGCCAATTTTTCGTTTGATGTCAACTCTTTGTTGACATAGCATTTGCAGACATCGAACCAATACATCTATTAACTTTGAAAGCTTAGCATAACAAAGCAATCTCTGCATAGAAAATGTGTGCTGGCATGCAGAGTATAGAATTCCACAAACCTGAAACCCTCACAGCGTGGATCAGAAGTTACAGCTACATGTAAGCCCCCAGGAATTAGAATATGATTTCTTGGGAACAAGACTCAGTCTGAGATCAATAAGTGGTGAGATGTTAAAGGCATTAGGCAGTAAGGTCGACTGCTGACAGAGTAGTCTGGCACCATTCCTGTATTATTACAGAAATATTACCAGTATATTGCTTTCATCTGCACACAGACCTACAACATCTGGTTCAGTTATTTCACATATTTTTATAGTGTAGTAGAGCATTAAGGCATATGGTAATAAAATAGCCAGTTGTTCTACACATTTTGCTTCTTTTGTTGGTCATGCAGTGTAATTTGCAATATATTCTGTAGATCCATAGAAGTAACGTATTTGTGTTTTCTTTGTGTTTTCTGAGTTGGCTGAATTTGTGTGGGTTTGTTTGTTTTGTTTTGTTTTGTTTTGTTTTTTTTTCAGGACTGTGCTTTTACATATCAGACTTTAAACCCCACAAGAAATGGTTGCAAGAGAAGAGTTTAATTTGGCAGGGTGGCCAAATTGTGCTGTTCAGGTGCAAGACACTGCACAGCAGCCCTCTGGCTGAAGTTGTTCTTGTGGGGATTGTGCTGAGAGAAGGGGCTGGTACAATATTGTTGTCCAGGACACAGATACTAGGGAGAAAAAGGGTATTTTCACACCCCAGAGCTGCAGAACATATAAAGTGTTCTGGATAGCACTGACTACTGCTGGGAACAACAGAAAACTTGCAGCTTAGAGCTGCTGCGTCTGGAAGATCCTAAATCTTGAACAGCAGCAGAGCAAACCCTGCTCTACCTATTTATTGAAACTTGATGATCCTGAAATTCCAAGACACTGATTGGCAAAAAATGTTGAGATACCTGACATACCTGAATTTGCTTCTATCAAAATGAGACAAGGATAAACAAGAGATACATATGGCTTGTGGAATGGACATGTATGGATCCAACTGAGGGGCAACCTGCACATCACACATCCTTGGATCATGAAAAGCAAGGCTTACCTATAGAGAGACACCCTCATAGTGCAATAGAAGAGCCCCAAGCAGAAGCCATAGAATGATATCACTTACATTATGGTGTTATATTGTCTGTAATTTCAGGAAAAAAAATACAGTTGTTCTGGTTTCAATTTATGGATGATGGCTGTAAGTATCCAAAAGCAAGAAATAAAAATGTTATTTAAATGCAAAATATTATCTAAGGAAAAGGGCTGAGAGATTGATAATAATCTATACAAATGTAATTGCACAGTATAAACATATATTTGAAGCACTTCTTATACAGCCAAAGGGTCTCCAGAAAAAAAGACAGGCAAGTGCCTTCTGGCCCTGCAGGAAGCTATTGCACTTAAAACTGCAGCACAGGCACAGCAAGGAGACATAAGCCATGTGATCAGAAGAAGGACAATAGTTCTGTTCAGTATTCCTAATGCCAGGAATACATCTGGCAGCTGCTGCTCACCTGCAGAACAAAAGTGTACAGAGTACATCTGGAATAGAGTGAACTTATGAGATGGACTGACTGATGGTGACCCGCCCTCACAGTAGGTCCATTGTGTTCAGTAGGCAGTGACAGTCTATTCTGAGCACATTGCTTGTCAGTTTGCCATGTGAGTAAGCCTGTGTAGAATGGTCCAGATTCACAGCACGTGCAACACAAGGTGTGTGCACCTATTTGCATGCAGGACTGCATGGAATTGAGGCGATGAAGTCCAGCTCCTTCTGTTCATTTCTACACTAATCTAGTGAAAGTACCCCAGGCTGCAAATCTGATTTTCCTTATGCAAATTATTTTAGGAATTTTAATTTTCTTAAAAGCTATGCACTTCAGTAAAACAAACATACTTTAACTCTTGGGAAATAATTGGCATGTAATAGGTTACAGAGCTTGGCAAGGTAGTTTGTTTGTTTGAGATGAATAGATTTTTCATGTGCTGATGTGTCTTAGAGTCCTCACAACTTCTGTGTTACATCAACTGAAATGTACAAAGTGCTCTGTTAGTGAAAGGGCTCGGTTAATTTGAAAATATTTACTTGCTATCCAGCATTCCTTTTACAAAACAGACAAAGAGGAGTTGTTCAACAGAATGAAGAATTCATTGTAAAATACATAATTTTAAGGGAAGATAATGAAAGATTTTACTATGAAAAGATAAACAGAAGACAGTTTTAAGAGCAAATTGTGTAAGAGGGAGGCTGTCTGGCAGACAGAGCATCCAAATTATATCTGATAGTTTTTTTCTAAAGCAAAACCACAAAACCAGATAGCAACCGCCAAACTCTGCAAAATTTTGGTCTATTTTTCAGAAAAGCATTTATATATTAGATGATAAATGATTATAAAGCCAGGCAGTTCTTCATACTACATTCCTGCTGCTGGGTAAGTGTTGCTTAGCAACACTTGAACAGGAAGAATCCTGGATTGGCTTGTGCAGTGTCAGTGCAGGTTGTATTATGTGTTCAGAGAAGATGCATACTGAGATCATGAGCCATCTTTTAGGCCTTTCCTTGAAACATAATTTTTTTTGTAAATAGGTATTTTGATTTCTTTATTTAGCTACTTGTCCATGCTAGACATTTCTGTATTTCATATACATGAGGAACTCTTTGACTGGGCAGAACATACTAAGTGAAGTTTTGGAGCTATGGAGGGAGTGGTCTATATTTTCTGAAGGTTTACTACCTCTTTCTATGATATTTGCAATTATATCCACTCAGTAACGCAAAATCTCACATTTCCATTCCCTGCTATGCCACCCAGACCACACATATATTATCTGGCTTAGTGGGATAAACCTTTAAAGTACTTAGTGGTTAAACAGGCATTTGCTTTTCTCTCTCTCTTCTACCCCTTCTCATGCTCTCACCCCGACCCCTCCCTGGCTCACTCCCTGCCCTGCTCATTAGTTTTTTGAGACCCTTCCTATTCACATGTAATACTTATCTAAAAGTAAGAAAGGTTCTTGGACACTGCCTTTCTTTTCATAACCTATTACAGCAGTAAAGGTGAACAGGAAAGTGCTTGTTTTTGTATATAAGTACTAGTTCTTGGTCCAATTCGGTAGCAGATTGCATTTATAACTTATACCTCTGCAAAATACATGTAGAAAGCTACTGTTCTGATTTCATGGCACTTTCTACATGTTTATGTTATTTATATCTTGTAAAGTGTTTCCCAAAATCCCTGTTTTATGTCCATTTTACAGAGGTAAAAATTTCAATAAAAATTGCAGGGCAGTGCTGGATTTGACATGAAGTATCTTTATGGAAACATACGAAACAAAGATACCAACCCAGAAGTCTTTAACCAGATAAAACTCCTACCAAAATTATGGTTACATAAGGATTGTAGGGTACAGTTTCCATTTCCTGCGAAATGTTTTGCAAATTTTAATACCAGTCTCTATCCTGAATATTTGCACAGATCTACCACTCAACTCTGGACTTACTCAATGTAATCCAAATTAAACTAAAAACTGGGCTGATTGTGAAACAGGGGTCTCTTGTGGATGTCTAGCCATAAACCCAAAATATCTGAACCAGAACTCTTATTCGTCTTCCTTAAACCCTCTCTATTCCCTGACTTCTCACTCACTATTGATAATAGTAACAGTCTACTAGTCATGAAGATGCACTATTTGACAGCATCTTTTTCTTGGTCCATTTGCCCATCTGACATATCAGCCTTTTACCTCTGAAATTCAGAGGTATTTCAACTTTTATACTCTCCATCCTAAAACCTTTGTCCAAAATATTTGTGTTCCAAGTATTGCTCTCTTTTGAGGCTTGACACATGTGGTATAGTCCTCTCCCATCCATCAGAAAGTTATTGCAAAGATCATGTCTTCACAACCATTCACTGACTGTGCCTCTCTCCTATTAAACATAAGGTCCCTCTTTCCACATGGACTTTTAACTCATGTTCACACTTGCATTGTTGGTTTCCTACTCTAATTGTCTATCACTTAATGAATTCCTCTGAGATGTATTTTAGTTCAGGGCAGGAATCCCAGTAGCTGTGAAGTTTCTAAATTTGTCAGACTGGTTCATTCATATTAAGGCCACTAAAAAACTACTAATCCTGTGGTTGCTCTCTGTGTTTGTTGTCTTCAAAGCTGACACTGAGGAATAAAACAAAGCTGTTGCGCTATGTGATGTGGGTGGCAGTATTACAGGGATCCCTGCTCTCATTTCTCTGCTACTCAATTCAGAAACTTATGTCAGCTGCTTCTGTTTTGATTATTTCTGACCTGATGACTAAGAGATTGGAGTATCTGACATTTGAGTGGAGGCTGACATATGAGGAGAGAGCTGTGATTGTTAAGTCTAGAGAACTGAGAGGGAATCTTGTAAATTTATATAAATATCTGATGGAGGAAAGTAAAGTAAACAGAGCCAGAGTCTCCTCAGTGGTATGAAGTTAAAGGACAAGAGGTAAAGAGGAAAAAATAGTAGAAGAAATTCCCTTTAAACAGAAGAAACAACCATTTTTACTGTAAAGCTAATTAACATTTGAACAGGGCACCCAGAGAAGCTCTGGAGCCAACATTCCTGGAGAGAAACTTGTTCTATATGATCATGGAATTGAACAAGATGATCTCCAAAGAGCGCTTCTAAACTCAGTAATTCTGTGTCTTTCTGAATTTCTGCTCAGAAGTGCAGCCTGCAGCGATGAAAAAAAGTGAAAAGCAAAACCAAAACCCCCCAAAATCCCTAAGACTTTTTTTCCCCCGTGTTGAGCGTGTAGTTTTTGAGGTTTTTTATTTTCGGACCCATTTTGCTCTTGCCATTCTTGTTTCACCACGGATACCTATGAATCTTGGGTGGTCCCTTCTTTGTAGGGGTTGGATGCAACATTTTTACTGGGCTTTTCTTGAGAAATATTTGCCCATTCTCTGTAAGCAGAGATGAATGCAAAGACCGTGGTTCATTGGTGAGAGGAGTAAGGTATCTTGCAGGAGGGATCACAAAACTGTTGCCATGTTGAGTTGAAATCCCCAAAGCCTTTTGGGGCAAGGCAGCCACTTTGTTATCAGTAGATCACCTTGATGTCTAAACTCTCAAATGAATACTGGCCTAGCTGCTGATCTTCACTGGGATCTGGGAGCAGAAGGGAAGCTGGATCCTAGTATGAGTCTGGGAGGAAAGGGTTTTCAGACTCCAGGGGATGTGCTGGTTACAGGGTGAGTGAAAGGCAGGTTGGCCTTAGCTGCCATGGGGCTTTGACCCAGTATGCTTCTCACAGTTGCTGCGTGTGCTGGCAGTGCTGTAACTACTTATTTTAGCCAGCCAAAATTATCCTACTGAAAGAGGCAATAATATAGATTCAGTTTTGTAATTACCACTTTTTTTTAAAAGAATTTGTTCAAATGCCTGCTTCTGTAGGTTGTTTTTAGAACATAACTGTAACCACGAATTCTCCCACATTTTCTTCAGAGTTGCTGCTTTTATAATCTATTTCTTGAACTGTATTCACTGCATATGGCTAGCAAGCCTTTTTTTATCCAGAGTAGCAAACTTCATGCAGATTTACTCTCATAGACCAATCTAATTTTCTTCAGTTTTCTGTGTCTAATGCCTCATACAGATTCACTGAATTATGCAAGAAAGCTTTGATTTTTTTCTAAAGGCTCTAAACATTGAAAGATAAACCAGAACATTTAGTGACATTTTGGCCTTTGGATTCTTTTAAAAAATGGCTCAATGTTTTCAGCTAGACTTTGACAGCATTTAAAATGGAGTGCCAGAAATGAATTTTCTTGTATCTTAAACTCTTAAAGAGTTTTAACACGGTTGAGGAGAGAATAGTATTATAATTTCCAAGATCACAACTCCTGCTGCAAGGACTTCTATTATGTTTATGAGCTCCCTTATAAAAGAGTTGGATATAAGTTCAGTCTTAAAATTTTCTTTGCTTAGATAGCACAGGCACAGAAAACCAGACTGTGTTACAGTCATGGAGTAGAGACAAGTCTTTCAAAAATATTGGCCTGAAGGTATATGGAGCACTTATTTTCTTTATTCTCTTTATAGATGTAACTGATAGCCATCCCAAATGTACACTTTCTCAGAAGACTGGAACCTTCATACCTTGGGCATACATTGGAGATGGATGAAGTAGAACATGTAAAACGATCCAACATGGCAAAAATAGGTTCTTTTAGGTTTTTGTAGGTTATTCTTCTGAGAGCTCACAATTTCATAGTTGCTAGCTATACCCACTGTCATCTTTACCGTACAATCACATTAAAAAAGCCACGAAAGCAGAAGGTGAATTTTGCAAAGACCGAGAATACTAAAACTTTTCTGTTACTCCTTTGGATGATTTAAAAGAGGGGGTTTTTTTCCCTTCTAAACAAATACTGTGATGTAGCTATTAACCACTGCACAGAACAAAGGGAAACTATAAATAACAGGGAATTTGCATAGGGAATTTTAGGAAGCATTGCTGTATCTGGTTAATAGATATTATCTTTGGCACAAGGCTATCTTTTATAGCACTGAAAAAGACACCAAATGCAGCCAAAATCTTGAGTTTTTCAATGCTGTATGTCTTGTGTTTTATTTGTATGCCACAATCCATGAGACACTGTTTCTACTCCTAGGAAATTTGTTTTTCAAAGCCTAAGGGAAAGTTCTGTTTTCCCAAGAAGCTTTACTGAGGAAAGATGCAGTGTGATTCAGTTTCAGAAGTTCAGTTATCAAAAAAATTTGACTAATGTGTTTTAGACATATGTATAGATTTCACTAATACATTATTTGAAAAGAAATGTGCAAATGAATTCAAAAATTTTGAAAAGGAGAATGTATTTTTTCTCATGCAACGTCTTGAAACCAATTCTTCAACAATATTGTCTGAAAGCTTAGGCGTCTTCAAAAGAATTTTGATTCATTTGCCTAGTCTTTCTACATATTGAAATCCTTCAGCTGTATTTTCAGAATTGACAATAATACATTTTTCCACTTTTTAATGTAATACTTATAATTACCAAAACTTCTGGTTTCTCAAAAGGAAATCTGTTTACACTTACCCTTACACAGAAACTAAGATAAACAGTCATAGAAAGTATTTTCTTTACTAGTCCTATATTTCTCAGTTTCAGCAATATTACTTGCCAAATGACATTACGAAGGTATTCTAACATGACTGCTGAGTATGAGGAGAAAAATAAGCTCTGTGTTAAACTCTCCAAGTGAAAATGGACTAGGCTAACGGCCCTTCCACAAATGTGCTTGGGAGAGGCAATTAGTACACTTGTTTACTAATTTTTAGATAGTAAAAAAAGAAATTAAAGAAAATAAATAAATTACTGCCCATCACTTTTTAACCTTTTTACTTCTTTTTCCTAAGATAGTTCCAAAATTAGTTTTTTCTTTTTTACTATTACAAATACTACATAAAAAATCCCCTCGACACCCACCACCCGCCCAAAAAATTGTCATTAAAATCAAATGCAAAACCCCAAAACTTAAGAGAGAGAAAGATGTTGAAATAAATAAGGTATAACAGCCAAGTAGATATTGATCTCATCATCTAATGACATTTGTATCTAATGGACAAACATGGCACAATTTGTTGTCCGTGTAGAGAGTTTTATATTGTGCCATTTAGCACAATATGAGCCTATCAGAATTTATTTATTTTTCATTCCCTTCTAGATACCCTTTTGAGTCCTGCCACTTTCAAAGAATAATTTGTAGCAATCTGATACAATAAAACAAATCCATGGAATGGACAAATTCCATTTTTCAAGGAAATAGGGCACATCAAATGTTATTTCTGCCTGCTGGCTTCTGAAACAAACAAACAGACAAACAAACAAACCTCAAGAAAACTCCAAAACCTGAGATTAAGAACAATCCTACAAATACCCTCAGTCATAGGCTTTGCCTATGTGTATAAAGTCGCCCAGGCTTGTAAGCATTAGCAGAATAAGTCCTTAGTTTATAAATCTAACTTGCCATTCAGAGGATTTATGGCTTCAAATTCATAAAGTATTACCATTTCTGATCATTCTCGAATATACAATAAGGTAAAAAATGGCTCAGACTGGCATTTATTCAACAGATGTGTGTCTTGTGCTCGAAGGAAGCATTAATGAAAGCCCTCAGTGGTGGCCTATCCTTACTGCATCTAAAGCCAGTGGGCACTTTGCGATTCATTTCAGTAGAACATCTGGGTAAATACTGTGCACTTCTGAAAATCTAATACTGATGTATAAAAAGAATCAGCATTCTTAAGCTTTTCTAACCATATGCTATCATATTCAAAAATGAGGCAATTTTAATAATGGACAGGAAATAGTCAAAACGTCAGTAAGCATCCTTGTAGATTCAGATTCAAATAATAGTTCTGCTAGAGAAGTATCATCTCCAAAGCCTCCTGCAAAAATACGCTATATAATTAAAAGTTAAAAAAAAAATCCAGATAAGACCCATGTCGTTAAAGCCGGAATCAGAGTAGAATGCAGAGTTATAGCGATCAGCAATATGATCAGGCAGTGATTGCAATTAAAAGTATTTTATATTTTATATTCATGTTATTAATGTTTCCATCATCTGACCTTCAAGAATGCTGAAACAATCACATGAGGAAAAATTTATTTCCTCACCTTGTAATGGTTACCTCTTATTTTGGCCTTGAGAAATGCACACGGTGTTCTGGGACCTTTGCCATACGTATGCTGAATGGGGTGTGTAAATCATGAAGTGCAACTCTGTTCTACATTTCTTTTGCTTTCTGCAGTTCTTAATGGATGCTTGGCTTCACTTTTTAAAATTGGACACAAACTGGGTTAAAAAACCCCCGATACCTGTATCCTTAGCAAGCCTGACAGTTCAATTCTGATAATGCAGTGGAGATTTATCAACATTTTCTCATCAAATAGATTTGGGTTACAATCTGTTAGCTACTTGAAAAGATGAAGCAATAATGACCCCAATATGAAATTAGGTAATTGGAGCAGCTTTCATTTCTACATCGGTCCTGGCATAGGGAATTTGACTGGTATCTGATAATTTATAATCTATGGATAAAAATGCAATTTCCAGGTTATTAAAATATGAAAAGGTCATACTTCAGTAACTGAAGAGTTATTAAAAGATTTTTCAGAGGACACTGTAAATCAGTGCTGTTGACAACCAAAGAGACAGAACGGTTTAAAAGAGAATGCTCTTTGCCCTCCTAAAACCAGAGCTCCTGCATTCTTTGATCTTGCATTATACCCATTCAGAAGTGTTGTACTCCTGTATGTCCTTCTTAGAAATGAAACTAGAGATGCACTGCATTTTAAATATTTTTTGTTTGTTTTTAAAATCTCTAAGTATTTTATTAAGTTCAGAAATATTTTTTTCAATTTCTTACTGATTTTTTAAAATGTAAAGGCTATAGCAGCAAAGGCAAATTTTGAAATTAATAATAGCCATCTGGCTTTATTTACCCAAGTAACTTCCTTTAAATCATATTGATATTTCTGAAGAAGGCAGTTTAATTTCAAGGCTAGTAAAATGAAATGAAAATATTAAATAGAATATGAACTGTTTTAATAAAAGTCATCAGAAATGACTTTGAAAGCCAAGGACACATTGTTATAATCCATACCTATTACAATTAATGCATTCATTTTCTTAGAGCAAATATTGTGAGGCATTAGATAAGAATATTTTACGATAATGGTCTCTGAAGAGCAGAGAAGATGTACACTATTCTAGGGTTTGTTTTAGGATTTGATAAAGTGTTGCTTTGGTATTTTGCCTGTAACTGACCCAGAATGTGAAAATGCTCCCTACTTGCCCTGTTCACATCAGTAAACTGATGTAGGAGGTTGGAGGGGGAACCCAGATGTCACAGCTGGTCTAATCCTTTTCAGTCAAGAAAAAACATGAAATGGCTGCCCTTTTCTGCTTAAGGGATCAGTCAGCAGGAGGCCATGGTGGGGGCAGTGTCTGTGTTTGCACAGACAATGTACAAAGTTCTACAATGACAGGCCATTTTTGAGCATCCAGCCTGTGGACTCAAATCACACTGGCTCGAAGTCGTATGTCAAGTTATTTTCCAGTGGCAACTAATGCTGTACTTGGCTGGCATGTACAATGCTTGATTAAGCTCAGCTTAATTAAGATCAGTGGCACTATTGCTACTTTGAGTAATATCTGTTTCATGAGCCCTATTTGTACAAAAGCATGGAGACCTTGAAACTTTCTTGTTCTCATTGGCTAATGACAGAGGCCAATTCTTGGGTGAGGAACCTAGGAGCAATATTGCCAAATCCCACTACCAAGTCTCAACAGGTAGTTTTCTTTCCACTGGCAACTTGTCTTTGAAGAGTTGAAGTTCTAGAAAACTTACTGAATGAATGCCTTTAAGGCATAGGCCAAAAAATGCTTCATCAGAAGAAATCTTCACCTAGGGAGTATAGCTATAGTCCCTCTGAGACACTAAACCCCAGCAGAAGGCTGAGTAAATAAGGGATTAGCTATGACAGGGACAGCAAGGCAGTGAAACTGCATACAAGAGAGGAGTTGCTACCTCATTAGTTTCAGGTAACTACAGGCAGGCTGTAGGTTATCAGATTTTCCCAGATAAAGTCGTGGGCTTAATCACAGAGATTTTTCATAATGAGAATTAATACAGAGGTTCATAACCTAGGTATTTGGACAGGCAAAAGAGAAGGTAGAACGCTCTTGTGGATAGCTCTAGTCTAGGTCACTCTAGCACTGTTTGCAATTGCAGTCAGTGTGGCAGTAGATGAACTTCCTTCATCTGGGAGTGATAAGGCTTTCCCAGCATGGAAAAGTTGTGATGGATCTAAGTTTCTCCAGCAGTGTTGAGATGATGACAATTTGCAGAAGAGAAAATGTTGCATCTTTTATGTTTCTGCTTTCTTTCTCTGCTTTTTTATATGCTTATGTATAGTTTTAAAGGAAGACAGAAATAACAGTATGGGCTACTTCAATATTTTTATTTTCACCCAAAGGGAAAGATACTGGTTCTTACCAATTAAAGGCACCTAAAATGAAATCATTATCAAGGCATATTTCCATGCAATCAAAGTGAGAGTGGAATATTGTTAAAATGAAATAATAATATTTTACAGTTCACAGATTTCTATATTTTAAAAGGTTAAGATATTCAAAAAGATATTACAGTTGAATCTAAGTCAGAAATAATTTGAAACATGTTTCTAATGCATTTAACTATTTGGTGTGGTAACAGAATTCTTCTTCAATTCTAGTTCTTTTGCTTGTGGGAGATCTAAAGGCAAATAACCAGTTAGTCAATTTCTCTGTGTTTTGAGAGTTTGGAAATCTAATATACGTTGTAGTCATGCCTGTATGGGCTTTGATTTTAGTGGGCCAATGCTGCAGTTCTTAGACAGCAAGAAGTTTCTAGTGAGGACTCTCTTTATGTTCAGCAGACATCAGAGGCAGGCTGTGGTCTTGGCTGAAGCCTCAAAGTGTTGTGTAAAGTGAAAACTAGGTCTTTAGCAGTGTTTGGACAAGGGTGGCTTGTTATTAGTCATAGATTCATTGAGGTCACCAGAGGTCACCTAGTCCAGCCTCCTTTGACAATGTCTACGTTAAAATAATCCGGCAAACAACAAAACAAAAGCTATTTCCTTTATTCAGACTGGAATTTCCCATCACATCTCATGTCTGTTGCCTCTCCTCCTTCCAAAGTGTGTCTCTGAGAAGAGGTTGACTCCATTCTCTCTGTACATTCCCACTAGGTAGCTGTAGAGAGAGATATGATCTCTCTCGAGCCTTCTTATTTTTAAGAATGAATAAACACAGCTCCCTCAGGCTCTCCTCACTTGTCACATGCTCCTGGACTTGATGCACCATGTGAAAATCTTTGGAGAACTGGTCTCATAAATGCCACAGAGAAGGGAATAATCACTTCCTTGACTTGTTCTCAGAGCCCAGGATACATTTGCCTTAATGGCTGTGAGGGCACAGCGTCAACTCGTGTTTAGTTTTTGTTTTCCAGGACCTCCAGGTCATCTCATCCAAGACGTCCCAGAGCCTGTACTGTTGCATAGAACTGTTATATTCCAGATGCAATATTTTGCCTCTATTGAGCTTCATGAGATTCCTGTCAGCCCACTTCTCCCATCTGCCCAGGTTGCTCTGAATAGCAGCCCTGCTCTCCAGCATATTGACTGCTCCCTCTCAATTTGGTATTATCAGCAACACTTCTGAGAGTGCATTCTATAGGGGGCTAAGGCTATGTTTCACAACTTGGCACAATCAGATGGTCACACCTATGTGCTTGTGCTGTGCAAATAACTGTATGCTGATGACAACAGGATGCTCTAAATTGTGACACAGAGATATGTAAATAATTGCTTTTGTTGCTGACCTCTTTTGCATTGAAATAAAGCATTCTAGAGTCTACTACATTGCAAGTCTTCTTCATATTAAAGGCAAATCACAAATAACAAGAAATTTTATGTTGAGCTATTAGAATATTATAAAAGAGACAGTTGAGAAGTAATTTTCTCCAAGGATACAGGGGAAACTTCTAAACATTTGTGCTCTTGTGAAGTTGTTGACAGCTTTAATCCTTTTAGAGTGAATTTGCTCTTCCTACATAAGTGAGCAATTGATCTCAATGATAACACTTGCTAACTACAGTGCTCCATGTGGGCTATCAAATGATACAAAACTGCAGTGATATTTGGGTAAATCAACACATACAGGTAACCAGGGCCACCTCCAAAACATGGCTGAAATGCAAAGAGTAGATTTATTTCATTGCCTCCCTAATAACGCCGGGCGGCAAAGACACACGGGGACAACCCTTAGGCTTAGTTCATCCTAGTGAAGAGAGATACAGGGACACAGGCTCCGTTAGGCTTAGGTCACTCTAGTGGGCAGTGGCAGGCGGGGCACTGCCTGCCCCAACAAATCAAAAGGCTTTACCATGTGCAGTTTATCACAAGGCTGCGCTTTTATGATCTATCTCTCTCCCAGTGGAAGGCTCAAACCTGTCTGTGAGAGTTCCTCTACGCAGGAATTCTACTTCTCAAAACAGGTAGAGGATGAACAACACTACACATAAAAATTGAGTTTTCCCACACCAACATTCTCAGCATTCCCTGCTGCAAGGTCACTTTGAGCTTGAGCCCTCCTCAGTAAATCTTCAGGTCTTAACCCTTTCCTCCCAACATTTTATCTTAAAAGGACTTTCAGTTCTGTGTCTTAGTAAGATTTGATTTTTAATGTCATTAGGCATTTAATGTATATTTTCAGCATCTCTATTTTATTCAACATGTGAAATGCTTAACCTGCCTTGATCTGATTGGATCCTGACCTAGCTGTACAGGCTAGGAAATGTGACTGTGTTCCTCAGAAGTACAGCACATATTACCTTAAATATGGTCATATTTTAACAAGGTTGTATGGTTTCTTTTTCATTCCTTATATCCCATCCTGTGTATTAACAGCCCCTGGTACACAGCAGTAATGACAGAAACACTGTCCACTGTCCCAAACCACAAAATAACTCTGATTTTGGTGAGGCATCCTTAGGAGAAATGAACTAATTCCCTTCTGGGGGGCTCCTCACCTGCTTTCTCACTGGTTAGGACATTTCTTATTAGGCAAGTATGACATTTATCCTACAGAAGCCTACATACTGTTATGGAGAATTAGCCCTCATTCGCATAGAACTTATTTGTATTGAATCTTACTAAGTCTCAATGATGTTTCTTCACAGGAGGTTTCATCTAGGAGTGTGATTTCATTTTATTATTTCCAGTTGTGCTATTATGTATTTTAACTATGGTAAGATTTTTTGTACAGTAAGAAAATAGTTAAAGCCTTCTTCAACAATACAGTACTTTGTGAGCTGCCTCTGGGGAGCCAGTGCACTGAAGGAATTCATTGTACTTTTGTGATTTGTCATGAGACAAAAACCATAAAGCTTCTTGACAATGCTTGTAAATTACCCATTCTGTGTACGAGGGCTGCAGTAGTCCTATGGGTGTTGTACTCAATGTCAACGAAAGAGACTGAAATATTGACTATGTCCTAGAAGGTATTAAAAATATTCCACATGTGAGGCCAGCTCTCTAATCAGTACCAACTTTAATTGCTGACATAGCAATCTCTTGGTTTAGTCAAGCAGGGGCTTAAAAGATAATTTCAAAGAAAAGAGTAGTGAACAATCATAAGGCAACAGCAGGGAGGAAACTTTTGCTTCAAATGGGAGCAGCAAACATGCAGAAAGGTTTTATATAAGCCAGAAAAAACCTGAAGTTTTATTGAAAAGATGAAAGACATCTTTTTCCTAATCTAAAATAGTGGCATGACCCCCATCTCTCTGAATTTCCAGCCAACTTTTGATATGATGCCCTTCAGGAATTACTCTTATCAGGGAGATTATGCCCAGAGCTGTAAGGTTGAAAAGCACTGTCTCTAGGAAATTACAGCCTGGAGGGAAGTTATCATTAAATCTCTGCGAGAATAGAGATTTTTTCTTTTTTTTAACTCCTTGAAATCTTTAAAAATTATACTCATGTTCTTCATGCTAACCTTTGGTATGGTCCTTTCTCAAATGAAATAAGTATTGCAACTTTAACTCATTTATTGCAGAGTAGGGAAGCATAGGATATCAAAATTGTGTTTTATAAATTTTTGTCTCTTATCCAGACCATAAGTCCAGATAGTGCCTGAACATTGGTCCCATATTATTTGAGGCTCTCCAAGAGACTAAAACCAAAGATGTTATAGGGAGTGACTGTTCACGTTGGAGAAAGGAAGACTTGTATCTGGATTACACTCTCAGGCTTATGAACTCTAACTTTTCATATTTATATGTAATATGAATTATATTCATACTGCACACATACCTACATATGTATGTACATGTAATGCATATATGCATTCAATTACATTTGTTAGTGGTAAGAATTATGTAATAAGAGTTTAACTCTGCACAACAGAGCCCTCATTTGTAAGTGGAACTGCTCCAGTAAAAGCACAGACTACTGGGAGGTCTCTAGGTTATTTTTTTCTTTTTCAAGATCCAGTTGCCTCTTAGTTGCCCATTCTTGGCAATAACTTCTGCTGGTTTTGCCCAACTCAAGGCTCTTTATGATGTGTTGTACAAACACTGGTTAAGGCAGGCCTTGGAGTTAAGCTTCTAGTTAGAGTTCTTGAACTATGATCTACCCTAGTGCAATAGGTTGTCCCGTGAATCAAGGTGCACAATTGGGGCTTAGGAAAGCAAGAAGCAATAGTTCTTGTTATCATGTTTCAATTCTGTGTTGCTACTTTAGGACCTCTAAATTTTACCCCATGTTCATACATATTTAATTTTTGATAACCCAACATTAAGCTTTTATTCTTGAATTTCTAATTATTTTTTCTAAATTTCTGGAATGTCCATAGCCTATCTGTAAAAGACTGTCCTTCAAACTCTAATAATGATCATGATATCTGAGTGCCAAAATTGATTAAAGAACATATGCTTTTAGGACTTTACAGGATTGGGTTGAAATTTTTGGGTGTACCATATGTCAAAATCTCAAATTTTAGAGTAGCTGTAGCTGTCAGTCAGACATGTGAGGAGTACAGCATATGCCTTTACATAAATCTCCAGGCACTGGCTTTAAAACAGTTTTGCAGTTATAACAAAACAAACAACAAAAATAAGAGGACAACTTGTGTTCCTTTGTGTGAAAGACAAACACAAGGTTGCAAAGTGATTGTTGTCAGTTTGGCCAGAGTCTGTATTTTAGGAAGTAGAACACTTTTGAAAGAGCAAAACTTCAAGCTTTGCTACAGAGACAGCTCATCGTATGGGTAAACATGCATGTGCTGTCTGCCTCCCGAGATAAACTGTCTCTTCAGCTTCCTCTCAGCTGTACTCATTTGCCATCAGTAGAGAGCTGGTGTTGCTGTAGGAAAAGATGGTAGAACCTTACATAACAATATATATGTGTTTTATAGCATTGTAACTTCTGGCACAAGTATAAAGAGATTTCTGTTACTCTAATCAAATCCTCTTGGAATGATAAAATTAGGTATGTACATACTGGTACATCAAAGGCCTCATTTATCATTTATCAGGAAACAGAAGGGAAAACCCAATTTTTATGTAAATGCAGAAAAAATGTTAATAAAAAGTGCTTAGTGAAAGTCTCAGTATCGCTATGGGGTATAATAACTAGCTTGACTTTTTTTATTTCACTGTTTGCAATGTATTATTTGGGATATTCTAACAAGTATTAGGTGTTAAAATCTGATTAACACTAGCTGGACAAACAGAATTTTTGTTCTGATATGAAATGAAAATAAGAGTTGTCACTGGCATACAGTAAAATAGAAGAAAATATATGGTGATTTTTTAATGTATAAAGCAGAACTGCTGAAGGATAATCATGTATTTCAATTTGCAAGTCAGGATGGAGCGAGGACAAGGGATGTTCAGAACAGTAGTTCTTTGAATCCAAATCACAGAAGACTTGTGCTATGTATTAGGCAAAACCAGAATGTGGTCTTGAATCTCTAATCAGTGTGTTGTTGGCTATTAAGTTGTAATTTTTTTTCCCTCAAATTTTAAATGGTTTCATTTTTATTCCAGAACAGAACAAATTTTTGTTTTCTTACTAATCTCCATATTTCTAGTAATTTTTTTTCGACTGGTGACTTCAACAGTGCAATAAGACTCACTGTGTCAGGTAGAACATCCTAATTCTGTTTGTGCTCAGAAAGCATGCACTTAGCCTCTGGTTCAAACAACTCATCAAGGGACAGTGATAACCTTTAAATACAGGGACACAGCATCTCATGCTATTCAGGTAAATGAAAGGCAAGCTATCATCCTACCTCTGTTTCAACATGGATGTTAAAAGTGCCTGATTTTGCAGTCACTACTCCAGAAAAGAGATGAAGAGCTGATTTAATAAAATGGATACTATTTATGATAATATAACAGAAATTCCTAAACTGCAAAAAAGCCAGACAGCGGAATCTTCCCTCACTAGACACAGCACTTAACTGCCATGAAAGAAAGCTGTCAGTACTGTCTCTGATTATTCTAATTTTACTTTCAAATTTCTTGCATATCACCTGCTTATGGATCCTTTATCCCCTTTGGCACAGAAGATGATATTCAAATAAGATATTTTTTTTTATCATATTCAAAGATGCTATTTATGGTATAATACTATGACTCTGAAGCTCCAAATACCTTTTGTATGGCAGTTACTGAGAGACCCTGGAGTAATTCTGGTGGCATTTGCAGCCAGAGCTCAGTGAAGGACAGAATGCTTACTTCTCAGGAAGCTGCTGTTGCTGTCTGTCCCTGTCTAGAGAGAAAATAAAAGTGTTTTAAACGTCTCATGAAAAAAATCAACAAAATGCGATTTCCGAAAACATTTTAGGAAAAAATAATTTAAATAAAATTTTTGAAATTATGTGCTTTTTAAAAACCATTTTACTAATGATATAGTAATCTTGTAGGGCACGCTGACATTGCTGTTAGCAGCTGTATTGTGTAGCAATATTCTTCCTGTTGTTTATAGTTTCATTCAAGTCCCCCTAGAATAATTGTGTGCAGCATAACATGAAATATAAAAATGCTGGTATCAGACAAATATTAATTTTGGAAAAAAGGTATCATCTCAGAATCTTCATAAAAGAAGAGTACTTCAAAAAACCCCATAATTTAATTGTCTCAAAATAACAGTTCCAAAACTGCTTTGATGATCTCTAATTTAACACTTTATTTGACTACACCTCGATTCATCAAATAGACCCAATTCAAAAATCTTTGTTTCTAATAAATAGTATACAATGGTTTCAAAGAACCTGTGGTGTTTTGTATCCTCCATTTTCAAGAAGTTTTCTGTTGCTTCCTGTTGAAACCCAAAGCCCCCTTTATTAAAGGACTTTTACACTAGATTAAAATTTTGTACTGAGTGTACTTCAAATTTATGTGCTTTTGATTTAGCCAATAGAAACAATAAGCTTTTTTGTCAGACTCCTTAAGATAAGAAGATACTGACTCTGAAAAATCATCTGGTGTTTTCACTGAACTTCCTCTGAAAGCTCTGTGTGCTTGTTTCCTGTGGCTATCTAAACCACTCTTACTTAAAACCCCTTATATACAGACTTGGAATGAAACGGCCTTGCATAAACCAGAATTTTGTGTAGAATAAAAAGAGTACAAAGCTGAGCAGTTGGAAGGTGTTGAATAATTGGAAATCTTCACCTATTTACTGCATTTCTTCTTTGCCATTCTGGAAGTTCTAGAGGCAAATAGTTGGGTTTGAAGAGCTGGCCCATGAAGACAAAAGACCAAAAACTTGAACTAAAATTCCTGTTAAGGATTTTAGCTAATAGTCCCTAGAAAGGACCATCAATGCTGCCTTTCAATTACCATCTGGTTTACTTGTACCTTACTGCAGGTGCTTCAGTCCTCTATGCCTCATGCATCCTATCCGGAACCTGTGTGTTATCAGACTAGGAGCCAGCCGTGTCGATATGGACTAGAGTCCTGTGGGGCTCTCTGTTTTGGCATTTAGCACATGCAAAGAGACTGTAAACAAGTATGCCTAAAGGTATTAGCTGTCATTTGTTGTCTAACAATGGTTTTTTTCTCAATCTAATGAATGTGTAAATGCCCTTGCAGTATCTTTGCATGCTTTCACTTTGTATGCTTTCAGGTCATTCTTGAAGTTTCCTAACATCCACTGTACTGCAACATTACTACTGAAGAGCTACAACTCTCACTTGATCTGAGGATAAATTGGTGTCCTTGTGTCATTCATTCCTACTGTCATCAGTCTTACGATTACTTTGGGAAGTGTTACCCTCACTGACTCTTTTTGTGCAGGAAAGCAGTGCATTGCTGTGGCAAGCTGCAAGATATGACCTGGCACAATCTGGATTGTGTCAGCTATTTCAATCCCTGTCACAAGTGTTGATGACTCCTGTGTTCTGCCTTACTTACACTGCATCATTTTTTTCCCATGCTGAATTGTCTTCTAGCATATTGAATGACCTGATTCACAGCATGGTCTAGCTTTCATCATTAGTTTTGGAGTTGATCCAGTCTCTTTCAACTCCTGACCTAACTCCTTGGTTAAAATTTCTATGATACTAGGTTTTCTTGCTGTTCACCATGTTTTGCCTGAACTCACTTCATCAGAGACACTGACCACTAGAGACCACCAAAGGGACTCCCAGGACAGAAAAATGCATTTGTAAAGGGGAGGGAAAATACATTAATGATTTCAGGAAATTGATTATCATATGTTTTTATTCAGGGACAATAAATGTATATGTATGTACAATACAGTATATAAACAGGAACTGTTCTGTACTCATCATGCACAATATTTTGGAGGAGATATCCCTTCATTCATCTGAATAAAGAATGCCTACTTCTTAATCCTACATTGGTGTTATGGAGCTTCTTTGATTTTTACCAAAGTTTCAGTTTCATATAGATTCTCTTCTCTGGATGCACACTGTTCAACATTATACATCTTCCATCTTAGCAGAATGCTTGCTTTTTCTTTTCTCTTAGTTATGCACAAAGTTGCCATTTTGCCTCTCTCCAGAATCCTATCTGTACTTTCAGACCCGTTTTCTGTTCTTGCTCTTTTGTTCCTCTTTTCCTCTCCAAGTTTTCCCTTCACTCTTTTACATAGAACAGGCAAATTAGCCACAACCCTTCACAAAGCTCATGGCAGAGAAGCTCTTATCACTGTCATTGGTTGAAGCTCATATCATGACAGATTTGTCGTTTGTATTTTGTTTATTCAGTCCTTCTGTTTTCTGATGTGGGGCTAGCCTTAATCATATCAGTTGCTCAGGTGCTAGAACCTGGCCAGGCTTTGTCCTTTTCCCATTCCAACTTGGATATAGCACTGGTTAACCAATTTCTTGGAAGAAAAATGTAATGGAGCTACAGTCTCTCTGTTGCACTTTAAAAAGTGCAAAATATAATTGACAGGTCTAAGGACTTGTTAGGCATGTTAGGAGAAGATAATGTGTTTCTGAGAGGCTTGGAGATTTTTGATGTTTTCTACTCCTACAGTATTTAAATTATAGATCCATTTCAAAAGATTCACCTGATTTATGTTTTCAAAGCATTTTGTTCCTTCTAAAAGACATATGAGACTGCAACAATTTCGTAATTTTTTATACAGCTTGTGGACATGTTGTAGGAAACTTTAACGTTTTTCTCTCAAATGAGCACAGAAAGCAAATGTAAAAATCTGGCAAATGATAAGTTCAGAGAAACTTTGGCTCACAAAGACATAATTGATTCTTATGAGATTGTAATATTTCTTCACTGGAACTTCTCAGTTCACCTGGGAAAACATCAGTCCAAAAATGTGTCTGTCTAGGCTGTGATGTTGTCCTGCAAACAATATAATTTAAAAGACAATAATTCATATATTTTTCTTACAGGCTGAATTAGGAAGTTTTAGTCATGAATTATACTCCTTGAGCACTTTGAATAATATATTAAGCAGTGCCATCTTCACACTATTTAAACAATGCTGTTTTGCCAGTGTGCAATGTCCTTTCCAAATGACCTTTTTAATAGAACATGTTGAATTCTCCGAAAAGTCCAATTTAATTTGAAGACTTGTCTGTGCACATTGAACATATTGCCATTTCTTCCTGGAGGAAAAGTACCTTGTCTTCTGCTAATTTATGCCCTATGCGGCAAGGAGGTACAGACCTTTTTAATAAATCCATCTATGATATTGAGAATATGCACAAGTCTTTATAAGATCATGTTTCAAATCAAGGCTAAATCCATCTCTACAGCCCTTGTTGAAAGTGAATAGCTCTGAAAGAAGCAGGCTCAGGAAAAGTAGCAGTATTTATTATGTAAGAGGGACAAGTTATCTTAATTAATATTTGATAATACTGAACAATTAAGCTGAAAAATTTATGCTTTTTACAAGAAAATAATTGTAATGATAGAGATATGGATCGTGATAAATGTGATATTATTGTTTATTTTATGTATTCTAAAACAGGTATAAACTTTGCATTGGAAAAAGATATTTAATGTATTATGATTAGTCTATAAGACTCTTACTCAAAAAGCAAACCCAAATACAATCAGTGCAGTGCATTTTATGTGTAAGTGCTCATCGCTGGCGTCATGAATAAATCATAATTAGATGCACTTTCATGACTGTATAGTATGTTAGGTTTTTTCCTGCGCAAATTTGTGGAGGAAAGGTTACTATGGTGACAGAATACTCATTTGAATGATTTTATCTCAATTTCTGAACATTTTTATTCCTGGCTTCTCCAGTATACCTTTTAATTTGAAACTAAAATTTTGAAGCTATGAGAGATGTTTCAAATCCTGCTGCAAGGAAATGATGACCAAAAAGTAAGAAGTCCCTCAAACAAATAAGCAAAGAGAGATGAGAAGAAAAAGAGGCAAAATGTGATTAAACTTTATGCAATAGCTAACTCACTCTGTAGAATCTGTTTTCTCAAAGTAAAATAACAATAACAGGTAATAATTTAAGAGTTTCAGTATTTCCTCCCCCAAACTAGCTTTGCAAAACTAGACAATACATGGTCTGCTTCTAAGAAATTTGGCGGTCCTTACAGCTGTTGAGTCATGAGGTTTCTTCAGCAATTTCGTAAGACTGTTGCTATAAAGCTGCAAGAATCCCAGCTCAAAGCAAAATGAACATGGCATACATTTACCAGCTGTTCATGGCACAGGAGTATTATAATACTTGTGACTAGAATCAATCTGAATTCTCAAACCCCAATCTCATTACATATTTGAAGAAAGACTTTGTCTTTCAATTTTGGTAACTGGTGCTGAAAGAAGCGAGATCAAGCGTCCACCTTAGTGCTCAGAGCCCAGGTTTCCAGGTTCTGGAAGGAAATCTGCTACGTGGATTAGATTACAATGATTTTCAGGCTCTTTAGCCTAGAATTTCAAGCCTATGTGCAAATTCTCAAGACATTCTGTATCTACTCTCCAGTTGTGTGGTACTAAATCATGTAGTACTCTTCTGGTGCCAGAACATCAGATAAATAGCTCAAAGCTAGGCTGTGACTGTGTACATGAGCTTCAGATACTGCGGTGTTTCTAATATGGACAGAACCTTGGTTTGAACCAAATTCTGAAGAACTGATGCTTTAAAAAATCCCATAGATCTAAATGTTCCCCTGGGAGAGAGCTATTTCTAGCCTCTATGGGCTGGAGATGCTCAGACCAGCTTGGGATATTACTGTCACCAAATGCATGTTTTATTGTTCATTTGCACATGCTGCAGTTCTGTCCTGTTTGGTCATAAGTCCTCCTCATCTTCCCCCTTACTGCGAGAAGGAGAAATTTTGACCATATTGGGCCAGTGCTTAGATTTAAGTCACTGTAAGAAGCTGGTCCTTCTTCCTCTGTTAAGAGGAGGGAAAGGGTTAAAAAATGTACTAGAGCTCCTGCCTTTGCTCGAAGCAGTATCTATGTACTTGGATCTGATGCCTAGCCTGCTTGGAGGGGTGTGAGAGAAAAAGGAATAGCAGTGAGTAGCGTTACTACTCTCAAGTTAGCTGGAGCAGCTGGAACTGGATTAGAAGTTACTGTTCTTGCAAAATTGCTGAATCAGCTGTCATGAAAATGATACCAAACCTTTTTTTTGTCTATGAAGTGCATTAGCTTAGCAGGTTTGAATTGAGGGGTCTTCCTCTTTTTGTTTCAAATTGAAGTATTTAAAATTGAAATTCTATTTAAAAGGAAGTAAATGTTGCTTAGTTTGAAATTAAGTGACGCTTTCATAAGCAGATCTGATAGGGGAAAATAACAATCATATGGAGGTATGCAACTAAACTCATCTATCTCACAGCTGTTCCTGGAGTGCACATCTGTCTACACCCTCAGAACTGTCCTCATGATTTGCAGTCACAGTCTAGGCCAGGGCTTCTAATATCTTTGTCTTTTGTGGAATTACTCATGAAGAGTTTGAAGTTGCATGGCTGGGTACACTACATTTGAACCTAGGATATCTCCTGGAGATCTCAAATGCCACACTTTCAAAATCCTAGGAAAGTCTAATCCAAATTTTATTACCATTTCTAGAGCAACACAGAAGTGAAGCTCCAGCCTGCAATTTGGTAAGTCTTAATTTTAGAGACACCTTCCCAAGAATAAAGCATCTTGGCTGATAAGTCTTTCCACATGACTCACAAAGCTAAATATGCTTTTTATAATCATGGAGCTGAAAAACTGTGAACAGCTGAGTGCTTAAAACTGTACGTTCAGCAGAGAGCTACAGACTAGGAAACTCAGAGAAGTTGCTTAAAAAAATATTAGTGACTAAAGGAGAAAAGTGGGAGATAGAAAAAATTTTGTCTGAGCTATTCCATTTTTTTATGGCCTAACATACTTTATTTCTATCTGTAGAAAAGCAGAAATAGAAATATTGCTTATGCAAGGAGAAGGTGAAAATTGCTGCATCAAAAACTAATTTGGCAGAGTTGCCTGCTACTGAATGATGTACATGGCATAGAATCACAATGTGCCCAGCAGGCCAAGGAAGGTGATTAGTCCTGTCTACACAGCACTGGTTGTACCCTTCCTGGAGTGCTGGGATAAGGTCTGGGCCCTCTAGTAGAAAAGAAACATGGACAAACTGGAGTCAGTCCAGGGAAGGGCCATCAGGATGAGTGAAAGAATATGATGTAATTGGAAGCTCTGATGTGTAAAGACATGTTTCCATAACTAGAATCAAAACCTGTTTGTCTGTGGGCTTTGTTCTGTAGTTGTAGAATAAGATTATTATTTGGAATAATCCTCCCTCTTGTATGTTCTGAATTTCTCTTTTTGATATCATGGCCCTGAGATGCATTTTTTCATGCATGAATGATCAGCTGGGAGACCAGGGTAGGAGAATTAGGTTTGCAGAAGCATTTTAAGAGACCCACTTCCCTGTAACTTGACCAAGGCAGAAGTGTCCCGTGTCATTGGGTTTACTCCTTGATGTCAAACAGGGCTGGGAGAAGACCATAGTCTCTTGTCAACACATCGTTTTCAAGTGATTTTTCTAGTGAAAAATGTGTGGTTTTTTCTGCATCTGTTCTTGCTACAGCAGGTCAGTCCGGCAATATGTACTAGAAAACTAGAGGAAAGGCAGAGCTTGGGGCCAAGTGCTGTCCCAGTCTCATCCACAGTGTTAAACTCAGCACAATCCCCAGTGAGGTTTAGGTTCAGGTGATTCTCAGGTATCACAACATGATCCCCTCTCTGTTTATTTAGAAGAGAAGCACATGTCACAGAACTGCAAGGTTCTGCCTGGACTGGAGTACTTCTGAACTTGGCTGGAGTTGGTTAGGTTTTGTAAGTCTGTAAACTTACATTGTAAGCCTTTTTCCCCCTCCCTTTCCCTCTGCACCCACCTCCTCCCCACTCCAACTCTCTTTACCAGGAAGCACAGGCACAAATATTTTCTAGATAACATTGCAAAAAAAATCTGGTGGCTGGTTGGGTGCAGCTTTTGCCGAGTGCAAAATTTTTTTCAATTTTTTATTTTTCTGCTATTGATACTATGTTGGTTATGTGAATCATGTGGCTGAGTCCTAAAACTCTTTTGCTCCAGGCTGATATCTTAACAGTTCAAAAGGAATGCACATTTAGTAAAAATCAGTCCCAAACAATTAATTTGTTTTAACATTCATGGCATTTTTTTAGACTGACTGACTACTGCTTTTGTGAATAAACTGGATGCAGTCCAAAAGCTGCCAAAACTGTGTGCACGTGACTTTGGGAGTTAACAGTGGGGAGGAGATGCCCCGCTTAATTTCAAAATTCTTCATGAATATGTCTTTGATTGTTCAAGTCTGCTGGAATTACTGCACTGATTTGAGTCTTCTCCTTTTGTAGTAATGTCTGTTTTATTTCATGCTTACAACAGTAATATTCCATGATGGAATACTATACCATAAAGCCTACTGGGATTTTATCTGGCCTCTAAATGCCAGTTAATGAGGGGGTTTGCATCTTGAAAAAACTTAATGTCTATTTTATGGTGTGGATTTATAGTGCACCCTGTAATTTGACCAGAGCTTGATTGAACTGTTTTGTTTAATTTAGATTTAGTATTATTTGTATGTTTATTTTTCTTTTAGAATGTATAAGCCAGACATTCCTGTCATTTCAGGACAGGCAGTGCAAACCTTCTGTGGCTCACTGGACCAAAATGACATTGATTGTGATTGGGATGCAAATTGGTGCAGATCCTCTGTGTAAAAAAAGGAAATTATTTACTAGGTGGAATAGAGTCACTTTGCTGCTCCTTTTTTTAGTTTATTTTAGTCTGTATCTCTAGAGCAGGGATTGCAATCCAGAACATTGATGAATTTGTGGTGAATTACTTGCCTGACCTATAGTCAGTTCTTCTTAATATTGAATATCCACAACCCAGACACTAGCCTGGGTAGATGAACTTGAGCTTTTCTTTAGTGGAAATAAAATAGCCTTTGATTTGGCTTTGCCATTCTAAAATATATTCAAGGTTCACTTTTCAGATTTTACAGGCCTAGCTTAGTTAAAGCACAAAACTGGAAACCATAGGCCCATAATCTGCTCTGTACTAGATCCTCTGCCGTCTCATCAGCTGGACTTGTGCATCTGCTTTAGGGATTTTACTGATACAACTGATTTTAGAGTCTTAGCCACTCTTGGCAAATTCTTCAGGTTTTGGAATCAGAATATTTCAAACATTTAAAATCACCAAACTGCAGATAGTGTTCTGGAGGTGCCATTGCTTGTCACTGGTACTACGGGATACCTGGGATGCCGGGTTCAAGCACTCCGGTTACTCGGCTCAGTGCCGGTTCTGTTCAATGCTCCTGTGAATGAGATTTCCCAGTCCCTGTTGGCAGGGCAGGCAGTCTGGCTCTCCCTTCCCCTGGTCTGTCTTCTTCCTTGCTGTTGTGTAGGTTCTGCTCAAGGATTCCTAATGCCCAGCTGGAAAATACTGAGTCACTGTAGAAGTCTATCTGGGGAGAAAAACGAAAAATTGAATCATTTTGCTTCAGTTACCAACACTCTATTTAAACAGTTGTCAGCACAAACCAGTGTTACTCATTGTTAAAGTTCTAAGATCAATTTGTGTTGTCAAACATCTCTAGGCAATTACTGATGGTGAATTTTGACTTTGCAATGACAGTCATTATGTGATATTGTCATAATGGTTTAACATGTATTTGCTGCTGTGGCTTATTGATCCTTTTTTATTAGAGGAAAGTTTAGGCAAGTGAAGGGAGGGTTATTAACGACAATTTTTGTGTTTCTTCTAAGTAGTTGGTAGGGGAAAAATCGTGAACTTGTTGAGAAACTGATAATACAGCATTTTAATGAGGCTATGAATATGTATAGCTCCCTCAAACATTCATATGTACAAAAAAGGAAGCCCAATCTGTCATAGAATTAGTTCTGCAGGATGGACATGTCTCAATATCTGCTTTGGAACAGTTGAACAATTTAACTATTGATTTAGAAAGGCACAGGAGTCTCAAAGATGTGCACGTTTCACTACATATCAGGACCAGTTCCTGAATCTAAATAGAAGGAATAATTAACCAGCTGCATAGAAGGGAGGTGAATGGTGAATTCTCTGTTCTCACTCGGCCAAAACATTTGGAGTTTGTGATGGGAACGGTAGTTGACTGAAAAATGACTAGTTCATACTATGGCAGTATTTCGTTCGTAGACTTTTGTTCTGAGGGAACAAATGGATTACTTTTAGGAGATAAATCTATATTTGATGTCCATCATTTTTAGAACCTCATTGAATTTCACTTTATTGATTGTTTATATATCTTAGCAATATAATACTATGTTTTAAGCCCTCCAGATAATATTAGGGGAATAGTTCTCTCTCACTGCTAAAGCATACAGTATATTTTAGATTATGTGCTTATCTCTGTTTAGTGACACAATAAAATATTCATTTTATAGAAGCTGTATTTTTATGTTCAAACCTTTGCAATTACGCAAAATTGGAATTGGCTTGCTATTGGCTCATAAAACTACAGATTAATGATTCCACACCCTATTTGCTGCTTTCTCTATCCTTGTCACTCTTTAGAATAGAAAACATTCTCTCTGATAGTTAAATACCAATTAAAGCATTTTTCATTTGAAATTAAATTTTATTTGGTCTACCACTCTGATCTGAATAATTTTAATTTCATTACTGAATGTAAAATCATTTTTTCCTTCTCCTAATCATAAAATAGTGGTTAAATTCAAACAAATTTCAAACTTCTTTTTTTTTACAGTTATTCCCTTTAGGAAAATCAGTACTTTTAAAATTATAAATTTAATCCTACTTTTATATAAAGTATTTGGATGGATGTCAGGAAAACATTGTCTATTTTGTGGTGAGGGCTGAGTGTATGTAGTGGCATTATGATTTTTGTATATGATTTTTGATTTATAACATTTTTTTTTAACTAACTCATATTTTAGTGTTTTTCAATTTATCCATTAGATACAACCAAACTATTGGATCCTTAGATCATTTACCTTTGACATCTGATACTTCCATCAGGAAAGAACACATAGTTTTTTTGAGACTTCAGAAAATTAATTAGTTATTTTCAATCTCTTTTTATATCTCTTCTCTTTACATATACATGCACACACGCAAAAATGTACATAAGCCATACATGAAAAAGCTATTCCACAAAATTTCTATTAGTTAAAGATGAACCAGTGTCTTACCATTTATCAGAAAAAAGTTAAGGTAATAGCAATACTAAAGATTACATCTTTAATGACTTTCTCATCCTGTACAAATGGCATTAAAAGACAATTTTAGCTATTATGCAGAGAATTTGTCTTGGCATTTTCACAGCATTACTGCCATTTCAGTTTTATCTACTGCATATGTGACACAAGTTTTCAATGAATTTCTACCCACTCTTAAATTAATGAAGACAGTCTGGTACTGGGAGCAGAGTTTCTGTCAGACCAGAAAATTCAAAAGCACCTCCTAGAAACAGTGCTGCTTATGACATAGCTTTTGCAGAATAATGTTTTAAATGTTCATGTTTTATCACTGTGATTCATTTTGTAATGGACACTTTTCTCTACAACGGTACAATGAAACACCGCCTGTGGATGGATATCTGCGTATAATGATACGTTGATTAATGTTTAATAAAAATACCTAAATCTTAGCTCAGACAGGAATTCTGACATGACTGAAACTAAAACCAAGTATTGTATTTAGATTGGTAGAGCCAATGAATAATACCAAATATTATTTAGGATTTTAATTCTGTAATTTTTTGGGAAAAAATAATCACGTGGACTGTCTCTTGTTCATACAGTTGTTCAATCTTATAATTCACATTTTCTTGCGGAAAAAAGTGTTGAAAAGGCAGCCATACAGTACTAGAAATGGGAGTCCCCTAACCTGCGTAATCTATTCCTAGGATTGATCAGGAATTTGCATAAAAGTTAGAGGAACAAATATATCAAAACTCTTTGACAGCAAGAGGTTAGAAGTTCATTGAAATGCATCAGATGGCATTGACAAAAAATGCTAATAAGGAGCAACGGCCCCAGGCCCTCCCCTGTTTTGGGCTTCTTAGTACAGCACAGCAGTCAGTTACATTTCGCATTAAATCTGAAAGGTGAAAGAGTATTGACACTTAGACTCTTCCTGATTTTGCTTGTGACCAAAATTCTATTTAAAAATGCAAAATATTGTGTTAGCTTTATTGCTGAATTTATAATTCTGCACTAAAAAATTATTTATGTGGAAGAATACAATGCTGTTTTAACTTCTCTATCATTAGTACACCAATTATTTTCATGAATTTTGCTGTGTTGAAGCCTTGGCAGAAATTCATGACTGTAGAGAAGAAATTCTCCGGTCTTCTTCACTTGTAAGTGTCTGTAAGGTAATAATAGTCCTGAAAACCCACAAATGTCAATGCCTGCTCACCTTATATCCTTCAACCCCATCCACCTAATATCTTGAAATCTGAAATTCATTAAGAATTTGTTCATAAGTTAAATAATTAGAAGAAAGATGCAAGTTTGAGAAGTCTGATTCTTAGCCAGCAGCTGTAAAGACTACACAGGAAAGAAGATATTTTAGTCTGGTTTTAAAACTAATGTAGTGATATATTAATTGTACTAAAGGGCTAGATGAAAAAGTGAGTACTTCATCCAAGCTGATGAGGTTGTGACCACAGACTAAAAGAAAGTAGGTACTTCCAACATGAAGAATATGTCCAATAAAACTGCTCAGGAGATTATTTAAAATACTGAATGCTCAGTTTTTAGCTTCTCACTAGTTCCCTTTTTCCTTCATATATAGCTTCTCTTTTTGGTCCTTATATGGAGACTTGACAAAGATATGATTATACTGCCTCAAAAAAGGCGTGCCCTGCAGCAGTAATTTAGACTGGGAAATAGCTCCACGTTGGAAATGCAGGCAGAGTCAAAGGAAGACGAGAGGGCAGCATATTTAGCCACAAGCAGAACTTTGTACAACGTTAGCAAAGAGCTCTTTTTTCCTCTCATGATCCAGCTTCTCCCATGCTGTTCAAGTTCCAGCTGCAGAGCGTGTCCCACTTAATTCCTGTCTTGCTTTCTCACAGAGACCTGCTCCATCTCTCTGCCATGGACAGGTATTTCTAGTCCTCCCTGATTCCTTTTTGCTCTCCTCATTTGTTCTGCACTGTTTGATGATCCAGTTTGCCCAAGTTATCTTCTTGTGAAAAAACTAAGTTTTTTTTTTTCTTAAGGAAAAAAAGTAAAAAGAAGAAAATGTTTTCCTTCGGTGCCTGAATTCCTCTAGTTTGAGGCTATGATTTCCAATGCTGCTACCAAGGCTCTTCACCAAATGCTGTCAAAATACTTTCAGATGATGTGCTGTCAGGTTGTGAATTTTTTGGACAAAATCTTAACCTCATTTCCTGAGGTGAAAGGTTCCATGTCTTATCTTTACTGTAGAAAATTATCTAATTCTTTTAAACGATGATGTTTTGTGTTGCCACTGCTTCATTGTCACAATATCCTGTTGAGTCTGGTGAAAACTGCACTCGCCAAAGAGAGTTAACACTTCACATGATTTTTTTTCTTCACTTCATAGAGAGAATATTTAAGATGCAGGATTTGTATGAAATCTTTTTGTCATTTACTTTACTTAAGAAGATGGGGCAAGGATAATAAAAAAATCCAACAACCGACCAACCAAAAACCCCCAAACCAACACCCTATGAAAAAACAACCTGTGTGGACTTCAGGAGGGAATATCTAAATTATTGATATTGTACATCAGGATTGACATCTGATTTATTGCTCAATAGTTCTTTATCTAACGGCTTGAATAGACACAGAATTCTTGCTATACAACACTAGAATTGAACTCACAAATCTTCTCAGAAAGAGAAGAGAAAGTGATTGCACTTCCAAAAAAATCAATATCATGTTAAGTCTCGTATCTTTTGAGAAAAATATCCTTATACATGTATCTGGCTTTAGACCATAACTTCATAACAGCCACAATTCTAGGATTACTAACAATTGTACTTAAATTTGAATCTTCAATATTTTTTCATTTACTTTTTTTGTGTGTCCTATTGGATTTGGATTAAGGGCTGACATGATTAGTATCTCTTTTTCCTACTGTAAGTTTGTATCTTATTTTAACATATGAAAATTGAAATGGGCTTTCTTTTGCTTAGTTTGCATAATGCATGGATTATTTGACTTCAGATCTTTCAAGACCATTTTTCTTGAATATGTAGTCCTCTTAATTTTTATAGTATAGTCATAGAGACAAAGTAAACATTGTTGATTTAACTTTATGAATTTACTTTGATCCTTTCCTGACAGAAGATAAGACTTTCACAACACATGAATAAAAAAAAATTAATAATCCTGTGGCAGTGAACAACTTTCTACTAGGTGATTACAGTCAAGGTCAGCGAATTCTTTCCAAAAACATAGACAGAAACTGCAGGGAACTGCCTCCTTTGGGGACAAAGTGATTTTATTGTATGTACCTGGAAAGTTTGGTATAACATGGGTTATTACTCACAACCACCTGAAGTGAAACTGAATATTAAACTAGACAAAAGAAAGAATCAAAATGTGTATGTTGGCTTTGAACCAGGTGTGAGTCTCTAGAGCCTCCTTTTACCTCACGTCCCTTGTTGATGGTTTGATAGGTTCTCTCTTACCACCACTGTCAGCAGTGTTGTTCTGTCCTTATTGCTCCTATCTTGCCTATTTAGTGACACGAATTATTATGTTCTTTAGCTTGGTGGAAGACAAGAAGAAAACTGAATAGATTATCAGGGGTGTAGAGTTGAGACAGGGAGGGAACAACATGCCTTCTTGTCTCAAAAATCCAGCAGATGGGAAAGTGTTTATTATTATTCACTGTAGTGGCCAGTCTCTTATTAAAATGAGTAATTAAAGTGGTCATCCAAATGCAGTATGTCACAAAGTATTTGCACCTCACAGTGAGGATGATAAGGCACACAAAGTGTTCTCTGTGTGAGCATTGTAACAGTTACTAGGCAGAAAAGTCTAACAATTTCAGACTTTTAAAATGCTGGTTTGGTGGGTCTTTCCATGGAAAAACTTTTCTCATATTTGCTACTCTTTCAAAACTGGAGAGGCATGTTTTTAACCTTATATATGTTAGAAACACTAAACTGAATATTTTAAAAATTTCCTGCTTTTTATTCAAGGCTAATAGCAAGAGTTTTCAAAGCTTCATCCATATTTCCATGTTCTCACCCTGCACAGAACCTCCACTTTCATCTTTTCATATGCAGTTCTTTGCAGGGAAAGGTAATGACAAAAAATTGTATCCACAGTACAATGCAGACTTTATTTCACTGCCTATAATACTGATTGATGCAGGTGACGAGCAGTTCCACGACCTCTAAAGAAATAAAACTCGAGTTTACACAATTTGGGATAAAGAAAAATGGACAGTAGCAGCATCAGAGATTGCTTGAATCATGCACGAAGAGGGAGCAGTTGCACACACTCATGGACAAATGGATGTGTAAGAAGCTCTGGCAGAACTCATTTAGGGTGATGTACAAAACCGAACGGTTAAGTGACAGAAAGTGAAGCCAACTCTCTGACTCCTGGCTTTGAGTGATGCCAGTTTCAGAAGTAAACTGTGAAAACATTGTGGATGAAGAAAGGAGCAGTCAAAGCTTTCAAATTGCAGTGGACACAAGAAGACAACTCAAACTAACTTCAGGAATTTCAAGTATTGTTGCTAGTAAAACAAATGCCCATGGGCAGGATATTTTTGTTAATAGTGAATCCTAAAATGTGTGATTGTACTTGGTGGTTTCTTCTAAGCTTATTGAAAAATACGAGTCTAGATATATCAATATGTCTCTGTATTTTAAAGTTCAATGATTATTAGGGAAGAGACATAATCAAATGTGTGATGAAAGGACTGTAGATTTGTTACTGTTTATACCTATACTTTGTAAATTACAAAGGCACTTACAGCATTTGTCTATGGATAAGATTTTGCTCAATAACCACAAATCAATGGGGCAATCATGGCAATTGCTGGGATTAGCCATCAAAGTTTGTCCAGATGCTTAAATTCTCTTTTAAGTACCTAGATAAGATTACTTTAACTCAGATAAGGTAAGGAAAACATGTAATTCTTTCGGTTTACATATCTGGTAGTATTTTCAAGACCATTTTTCACTCAGTCATAACAAGTGGCCATTTCCAAGGCCTTAGAAAAATTAAATTCCATTTTATAAATTATCTCTGCTGTTTAGAATTCATGAACTTCAAACTACCTAACTTCTTCTTACAGTATGAGGGACATGCTTTGTGGAGAAAGAAACAAATTCCACACATAACTTGACTTACAACAGAATTTGACTCTCTTGCACAGCATTTTTATAATGGAGATACAGAGAAGTTAGGGAACTGGTGTAGAATGTGTAAACAAATGGCTGAAAATTCATACTGAGTGTAGCTATCTGTTGTTCACATACTGAAAAGAGGAGCAAAGAAAAGTTTCTCAAGTTAAGTATTATTTGTTGTTTTCAAGAAGGTTTTGGACAGCAGAATAGAGAATGCCCGTATTAAATTTTCAGACAAAAAAAACAAACAAACAAACCAAGGGCAGGAAAACTACAAGCACTTGGGAAGATTAGAATGTGAAGTGTTGATTGATTGGAGCAATAGGAAGATTCAGACACAATGTAAATCAATCAGAGAAGGGGAAAATTCCCACACATGATTATAATAAGCTATGTATATGCAAATGGAAAATGCTAGAAAAGTTTAAGTTCTAAAGAAGGGGATCTGCAGCTTTTAGAAGGTCAACAGCTAAGCAAGAGACAACAGTGGCTTTGTGCCCTACCTTGTGATAAAAGGCAAAAGGTTTAAACTGAACCAGGGAAAGTGCTTGCTATACTGTAGAAAATGGTTTTGGGAACACTAAGGGTAGTCAAGTCCCCAAACAGGAAGATTGTCACTGTAGATTTTTTTGGTATACAGTGACAAATGAAATACAGCACTAGTTTAAATGCTCATTAACCATTCATATTTCCAGTGGTTCTCAGTAAAGGTGTTATTTCTTTTTAAGTGCTGTTCATATATTAAACATATGTTCTCCTGGACTGTATGTAATGAAAAAGAGACAGATTATATATCAGTATATAAGGCAACATATCTGGAAAAAACATTTTGTCATTGTTTCAAAGATCATTGATAAAATACTTGGATTTGACACTTCAGATATTTCTGAAATTTCTTCATATAGAGAAGAAAAATTGGGAAAGATAAAACTGGCTCATAATGCCTCTAGGTGCTTAGCCCCATTGTTGTGGCACCTGTGGGTGCTGTATACCATGGCCTAGTGTATCTGTATGGACTGTAAAACTGGTGCTTGAGCTATAAGGATAGGTCCAATTAGACACACAAATAGTTTCAATGGAGTCAGAAGAGCTGGTTCACAAGAAAAGTCATTAGCAGAGCTTAGCTCTGAATTCTGGTATTCTAAGTCTTGGAAAAGCCCTTAAACCACAAATTCTTTCTGTTCCTATTATTAGAATGAAAAGTTCTCTTCTGGCTTTGTTAGACGATGCTTAAGTATTAACAATCAAAGAACTGTAAAAAAAAATCTTAGGTAGCTGGGTTGCAACTGCTGACAAGAATTCCTGGTATTTACAGGGATGTTCATAGTCTTACTCTTAAATTATTAATTTAGGTTAAGAGGTTTTTTTTTGGCTGTTGAAGTTTGCAGAAATCCTAAAGATAAGTTTACTCTTTCACATATGAATGCCAATAGGGGTGAAGCAATTTGCTCATTTTTTTCAACGAGGATTGAGTTGGACTTTGGGACTGGTTCTACTGTCTTTTTGGATATATGTGTGTGAAGCTAAGTGTGCAGGCAAATCATAGCCAAATTTGCCTCCTGTATTCACTGTTGTAAATGGAAAATGGAGCATGCTCACAAAGTCCTTTTAAGATTATACTTTAAGAGTTTAAACAGATGTCAAAAAGATGCTATATCAAGAGAATAACACAAGTATAACAATCACATGTAACATTGTCAGAATGATTTTCTTTCAAAGTAACCCTGTCTTTCTTGCTATTCTTCTCTGTCCTGCTTCTGTTTGCTTCAGATGCAAATGACCTCATTATCAGTACAGATGGAAAGGCATTCAGAGTCATTTTACACAATGGCTCCATGCACTAAATACTCGATACTTTATAGTATCAAGCAAACTTACCTAACAGGGCTCTGGACAACAGAATATGATTGTGAGATATGTTCTACCCTTGCCCAAAAGAAGAAGAGGTTAATTAGCTGCACTGGGAATAGGAAGGCAGACCAGCGTTTTCCAGTAAACACCATCTAGTGCTTACTTTCTAAAGGGAAGGCATTATTGCGTTGGCTAATCAGAAATAGGAAGCAAAAGAAGGAAGCCAGTTAAATTTGTGTTTGCACAGGAATGGGCAGCAAAAACTCTGTAACTAATTATGGAAGAAATAAATGTTGCTCTCTAGCTGCAGAGTTTAAGTTTGTCAAGAGATGTTATTTGGACATAAAGAGTAATGATCTGGGAAAAATTAAAAAAGAACACGTAATCGGGTCTTAGAAAAAGTTCATTTGACCCTGGAGTAAAGACCTGAGGCTGATTGAGAAGATTTTTTGGTAAGGTTCTTGTTTCTTTCTTGTCAAACTATATTTGTATGCCAAGAGCACAACCACTTTTCTTCTCCACCTGTAACTCTAAAGGTTGAAGTACAGAGTGTTCTTCACTGAACATGGAAACATTGTGCATGCTGGCATGTGATTTAATGCAGAAATATTTGAAGGATTTATGAACTTTCTGGGAAGCTGCAGACAAGTATTTGAATGAATGCACACTTACACATGCAGAAACCCTTGTGCTGGCCCTTTTTATTATGCTTCATTTAATAAAAGCTTTAAGATACATGTTTCAGTCCTAGTACTTTGAATAATAAGAAGCAGCAATATTAAATTTCTCTTTCCCTCACCACTCCCAGGTCGTGTTACAATCTGGTGACATTGCCAGTAGAACAAGGAATCTTGTTAATTTTCTTGGGCAGTTTTGATGCTGGTGACTTCATTACCTAACTTTCTAATATGTCCAGAAGTTTCCTATTCCTTAAAGGTGATGGAGTGCTTCCTATTATAAACCACCTAACTAGCCACATCTTAATGCTTCAAGATAGCACCGGAGAGGAGAGATACAGAAACCAATGCCTTATTAAAAGACTAATGGTTCTTTCAGTGCACCGTAGTCAGAACATGCCTCTCCTGCAGAACTGTTTTATTTTCCACACTGGCCCACACTCCCAGGCTATTAAAAGACCTGTGGTCTGTTTGTCATCTTCTACAAGTTACGTTCTACATACTGTGCATAACCCTTGAAAATACTTTTTGACTGCAACAGACAATGTGAAAGTAAAGCAATTCAATCAGCAACATGTTTTAGAACAGGTCTGTTGCCATCTGAAGTGTTAGCAGAGAAGATTTTCCTGTCTCTTCTGACAACTGAGGACAAAAGCCTGGTTTCATAGAAGTCAACACACTACCAGCTGCCTCAAAGAGCTTTTCTTTCTGTGAATAGCGTCAGACTTTTTTTTTGAGAATTCTTTTCCTGTTGCTAATAATTTTTTTCTGTGTAATACTGGTAAAACATCCTAACTGTGTAAGATAGGGAAAAAAAAATTAAGAATTCTACATGTTTAAAAATAGGCAAAATCAGATCCAGTGATGAGAAAAGTGTGATTCTGTTCATTACCAGCCCTACTTCCATTCTTTTAACTGGCTTGTGTCCTCAAGTTGTCATAGCTGACATGAGGTTCTTGACAAAATTTTCTCTTCCAAATCTGTCTAGAAGACTTCTTTGTCTTAAGGTTGCATTTAACACAAATGATACAAAAAGGAGATAGCTAACTGAGAGATAGTGGCTTGAGATCCATAGCTTATAAACCAACAAAAAATCCTGGCTGAGCAATGTGCAAAGTACCCAGTTGCTGAATGAATGATTCAGTTAATGGGGCAGTTTAGCATTAGTGGCTGCCTTCTACAGAAGTACTGACATGGCAGTTGGTACAGAGCTAGCAGATGGCAGCTCTGGAGTAGGATTGCCCAGAACATAAAACAGTTCTTCAAAAAAATGGTGAGGTTTTGACACTTCTTTGGTACTTTGAAATGAAAATAATACCTTCAAAATGTGAGCACTAAATGTCTGAGGGACTGTGTGGAAATTTGTTTGTAGTTTATGCTAGGGAATAATTATGTGGAGAATTATGGTGGCAAGTGTCTCTTAATTGCAGTCAAATGTTGTCCACTTTGTACAAACTAAACATTAATTTTCTCACACAGAGATAAAATGTTTTAATGAGAAAGCAGATGGGAGTCTGGGTCTCCTGGGTTATGGGGAATTGTCCCAGACAGCAAATTTACCAGCTGAGGTGAACAAGTCTCTTATTTGTGAATAGATCTCAAATCAGGGAGCTAACAAAACTTTAGCTACGGCTGGTACTGCATTTTGAAATTTTGGATTATTCTGTCTGTATGGATGGCAAACAACACTGCAAACAGGTATTTTAAAAAGCATTGATCATAAAATTGAAAACATAAACTATAAATATATGTGTAGTTGTGAGGTGTTAGTCTTCCAATTTTCTCCTCTGTTCTTTACAAATGCTTTGATTTTATTTATGATTCTCCAAATAAGGATTACCTTCCTCCTCAAAAAAAAATCAGAGTGAACCATCCTTGGCAGTCTGAGAAGCTGGATCTGCAAGAACCACCATGTGCTGTGTAGATTTACTTTCTGGCACAGAACTAGGTAATTTCATAGAATCTTATCTTTTATATCGCTTTTGGATGTAAAAGAGATCTCCATCCCAACATCAAAGCTCTCCAGAGCTTTACTGTTAGCTTCAATGGTGCCGAGTTTTAATTGTTGTGTGTTTTTGTTGTCTTGCCAGACGCCAGATGAATGAGCGAGTCACTAATAGTGACTCTGGACCTTTACCATTAATTCCACTAACTTTTGATTTTTGAGCTAAAGATTTTATCGGGTTAGTTAGTAGGCTGTAGCAGGCTAATGCACCACTTTTAGTGTCTTCTGGACTTTAACAGGCATGATGACACTTCCAAATGCAGTCTCATTACTGTCAGGCTTATTACTACCAAACACGAGCAATTTAACATCTGTTTGAATTGCAAACACGGCTGCTGTGAACAGTTGTTTATAAAATGCTACTTTCTATTTCCCATGAGAAATGAATGGTTACACAGCAAAGATTTAGAGGTACTCAATGTTTGAATTCTGAGGGGAATGCTCATGTTTATATCTTTATGTTATGATCCTGCCAGCTTTCTTGTTCAAGGTCTTCACATGGGTGAATTTTCCAATAGTAGCCCAAGATTGAATGCTCATCTGTGTGAACCATTCATTAGAATATTTATGAAAAAGCAGTTCAGTATGGAGCTAGCACAGAATGAGCTAGTTTAAAACCTCCTATGTCCTGTATGTGTTATGTAGTATTTATTTAGCACTAATTCTGATCAGTGTTTCAAAAACATGACTTAGCAATCACTCCGTAACTTAGTGGGGTTGGTTGGAAACATGCCTATTTATTCTATTTTTATTTTGATTTCTAGTCCCGAGGTGCGCTCACACTGCATCTTGAGTAAAACCATACAGCACTTTTAATAGAATATCGTATTGCCCTGACATGAACAAGAGCTGCTACACATTTGCATGGTTCTAACAGTAAACATGGTTCTTAGCTACACTATTCAGAACTGAGTCTGGCATGGGAAAACTAGATACAGACCTAAAGTTTGTTACAGGTTTTCACTGTTAATTTATCCATCTGTTATGGCTTTTGAAGGGGGAATCTCCAAGGATCCGTTTGGCAATGCAAATTAGTGTAGAATCTGATTTTGCAGTTTTCAGTTGCTATTTTAATGATCATTGTCCATCACTAAACAACTAAAAATACTATTAAAACAGTATACTGAAATGTAAATTTTTAGAGTATAAATTGACATTTAGATATCGTACTTCTGTATAGGTGAAGGCTACTGAATACAATTAGTTTCCTTGAATTCTTTCACATATGTTTTGTTTTTCTTCAGTATTTAACATTCCAAGTAATTGATTCTACTTTCCCAGACTTTCAAAGCTTTTCTGTGATAATTGTACTGTACTTAATGACTAGTAGACTACCAGGTGACTCTGATCGTGACCTTTGGAAAATGTTTATGGAGGGAAAGAATTTTGAATGATATACGCAGAAAATGGTACATGCTGAAAAATCCTACTTTGAGTACACAATGCTATTGACTCTTGAATTTACAGCTTGTATGAAAAAAAAAATTTCTGATGTATAAAAGAGTTTATTTATTAAATGCATTTCTCTGACTTCAGTATTTTGCAATGTGCTGTATTTATGGTATATCAACAATTGTTCATGGTTAAAGTAACCCTGTTTAATGTAAGAATATAAAAAGGCACAAGATACAAAACACCTAATACATGGTGCAATTCAGTAGCATTTCAATGCATCCTTACCTACCACTGAAGAGAAGAAAATTACTCTGAGTGCAAATCAGAGGCTCTTTATTTTGCCAGTATTCTTGGAGTTACTGATTGCATTTTGGAGTTACCTATATATTCCACCATTCAAATGACTGAAAGGGCAACTATAATGTGACAAATAATTTTAGAGCAGAAAGAAGGACATGTGATAGGATACCTTGCACAAGGACCTCGTACAGAGGTGTAGAGCTGGTATGTTGACCCCAGCTGAACTAAGAATAGCAGAGGACCCATGAAGAGTCATCCTGGAGGTCAATCCATATAGCACAGTATTCTGTCTCTGGCAATGACCAAAAGCAGATGTGGAGGGGAGATTGTAAGAACAAGGTAAATATGGTCCTGAAGATTATTCCTCTAGCATCCAGTTATTTGCAGCTCAAAGGCTTGTGGAGATAGCTGTAGTTTCTCTTTATTTTATAGCATGTCTCTTCTGTAAGTTTTGCTAATCTCTCCTGGAAGTCCTGTAATTGTTTACTCTACAGCACCCTGTGGCCAGCAGTACTGTAGCTAAAGTGACTGTATGAAGAACAACTCCCTTTGTTCTTGACTGCCTTCTTCATAGTTTAATTTCACATTTCCATTTCGTTTCTTGGGAGAGTTAATGGCAAATCAATCCTTATACACCCTCTCTACGACACTTCTGATCTTAAAGATCTATGTCTTATTCCCCTCAGTCTTTCCTTTTACCCTCCAAAGGGTCCTATTCTACTTAGTTATTTCTGATGCAGAAGCTGGTCCTTGACTTTGATTGTACTTATTATATTTACTGAAACTTTTTCAGCTCTACTATAACCTGTTTGAGATGGGTAGCTCAGGAAAATCTGCCTCTACATTGTCTGCTCCTTCCCCAGACTACTTAGTAGTATGTTGAACAACACAGATGCCAGCACATATCCTTGAGCTCCATTCAAAACCTCGTCCCCCCCGTGAAGACTGAGCATCTGTGGCCCCTTCCCTTCCCTTCCCTTCCCTTCCCTTCCCT
>VWPU01015428.1:0-72223 GCA_013398955.1 Callaeas wilsoni | reverse complement strand
CCCTGCCCGCCCCTGCCCTCCCCTTCCCTTCCCTTCCCTTCCCTTCCCTTCCCTTCCCTTCCCTTCCCTTCCCTTCCCTTCCCTTCCCTTCCCTTCCCTTCCCTTCCCATCCCATATACCTTCCCAAGCTGTCTTTTTCAGAGGACTCTGTCAAAGTCAACAAGATTTCTTTTACACAAGTCCTTAGCACAGTCTTCAAAGAACCCCAAGGAGTTTGTAAAGCAGGCTTTCATTTCACAAAACCTTTGTCAGTCTAGCAATGTGCATTGGTTTGATTTCTTAAGTCATCCAAACATATCCGTCAAATTCTTCTGGACAGGACCACTGGGTCATTCTTAGGGAAAACTATGCTGGCAAAATATAGAGCAGTTCAAATCTTCCCACTCTGGAGAAATACAAAGTTAAAAAAAATCAGCAATTTATAAGGATGTCACATAGAATGTTTTATTGTGTTATTTGCACTGTGTTGATTTGCCTTGTGCTCCAACACATGCATGGTCTTGGAGACAGTAGTCAAGTAAAATCTTACATGTGGCTCTAATTTGAACAGCCTGTTTCAAGGTACAGGTTTCCAAAGAGACCATAATTATTACAGTGTCTATTCAAATCTATCATGGTATGATACTATAACAACCATACTGTCAAAAGGACACACAGTCATGGGGAAAAAAAGCAAAATACAATCCTATGTGAAGAGGCAATATTTGTACTGACATTAAATGACATGTGTTTGACTTCTCAGCACTCACTGTCCACTGCTGCAAGGGAGAGTATGGAGAAAGCCCTAAGAAGAGGAATAGAAAGGAGGTGGTTTCTTAATTGAACCTGGGAAAGGGAACCACAATCCATGGCTGTGCTTTCAACTGTCATTATGAGAATGTCTCCTGCAGTAGACCATGCCAATGTTGGGTGACCGTGTCAGAGTGAATAATAAATCTGGCTGACATTATGGGCAGTTGTTCTAGTTTACAGCTTTAATAAAATTGCAGCGAATTCTAGTTATGCTGTGTGTGTTTATTTTTTTATGTATCATCTATCTGTTTACTTATTACAATTGAGGGCTTCAATTGCTGACACTCAGTTCCTTGTCTGAGTTTGATTTATGGACTGTGGAAGTAGGAACAAAAGGGTCAGCTTTAATCTCATGTAGGCGGTTGAAAGTTTAACAGATGTCCCTTTCTCAAAAGTGAGAATGTTAGTTTCTGTTTTCTGAAGCCTGTGTGTCCTGAGGATGCAGACCCTTTGTGTCCTTTGGGGTGCTTTGATATTCCACTGAAAATTGGTGCTGCTCCTGCGAACAGTGCTGTGTGTTTCTATCTTCCCATCTGAACTCTGCAGTTTAATTTCACCTTCCTGTAGCAATTCCTTCTACTGTTGTGATTGCTGTATTTGCTCTCGGTGCTGCAGTAAAGTGATAAGGGAGATCATAATGGATTGACTGCTACAACAGATAAGCGCCTGTCCTCCACTGTCCAGGAAAATCCCGTGCCAAGTGCTATAAGATACAGATATGGAAACATCCCTAAATGCTATGGATTGTTTTATGTAGAAGTTTGGAGTAGGTGATTGCAATGATCCTTAGCTGTACCTTGTTTTCTTCACAGACAAATGTCAAGACAAACCTATGGAAAATAGGAGAACATTACTTTGTCTTATAAGTGTGCAAAAAATCTCTCCTTTTCATTTTGAAAAGGATCTGTTGTTATAAATCAGAATTGAATTCGAGTGTCAGATTAAAGAGGTCACGCAGTGGTGACCTGAATGATATCCTATCCATCATGAGTTCATTATGGCTTGTCAGGACCAATGTGTTGAGCCAGCATGCAAAGAGTTATTGAATTAATTGTCCTGCTAACTGTTGAGCAGTTAACATTATTCAGAACAATGATCTTATTCAAGCGAATCCAGAGCTCAACTCTGAGTAGCTCTTGATTAATTTAGATGATTATCAATCTAGACACAATGCTCAAGAAAGGAAAGGCTCTTAAAAACATATGTTTTCTGTAAAGGGAGTTCAGCAAACTGGCACAATTTAGTTTTGATACATTTATATGTGAAGTTGTGTTTTAAACAGTTGCTTTCAACAATAAATGTTCTATTTGTTTTGAAACTAGAACAAAGTTTTACAACTCACTTATAAATCAGTGGAGAAACTAGACATGGTAATCATGGTTGCTGTCTTCACTGCAGTGTGAAAGGCATTACAACCACTGCATATCAAAATGTTTATTAAGAGTGAAAAACTAGAGCCACTTTAGGAGTAAATTTGATGCACAAGGAAGCAAAAAAAAACCATCTTCAAAATAATTTTAAAAGTTTTGCCTTTTATCATACATGGCACCATCTTGGCCTTGTAATTTTTTTAAAAATGGGACAAAATCTGCCCAATCTGACACCATTCCTGCTCAGGAAGTCTCTAAAGGTGACAAATAACTTAATGGCAGAGAGGCAGTTCCCTTGGACTCAATGACACTATACTTAATTTCTTTTTACCTGTGCATATGTCTTCCTGTACAGGAGCTGTGTGTCTCTGCATCCAATGGGGAAAAATAAATGCCATTTAGGTGCAAAGTAAAGCCTTCCAGAGCTAGAGTGGCAGACTGAGGTCGGAAAGACCACATATAAATGAAGTTACATATGTGGCCTGATGTCCACAGAGCAAGAATGGTCTGATGGCATAACAGGTATAAAGAGGAACCCAATCCTGTAGCCCAGAGGACCTGACCTCTGGGGCATAATCAGAAGATGCTGAATGCCCGTGGCCAGCCTTTGGTTCAGTGTCAGGAACAGCAGAATGTTGCTGCTTTATCCAGAAACACAGAGGAAGGAGATGGAATTGCATGGCTATCAGCATTTGGTGAGACAGGTTACTGGTTAAAGCCCTCTGGGGAATTGTCAGACTCAGGTTGCAGCATCTCCTCCACATACAGGAACTGAAGCATGATTTCTTACAGAATTGCCCAGCCCCAGAAGAGTCCATGTCCATCGATCAGATAAAGAGCCTAAAAACAAATGTCCTCTCAGGGCTAGGTGCCTGTTTTCTAGGTGTTCTGATGTCACTGCCACAAATCTTCAAGGAATCTGAAATCCTTGATTGTCTGTAAATGCAAATGCTGATATTTTTTCAAATATTGTTGGTTAACAGGCCTTACATCATGGTGTTTTAGAGGGAAGTCGAAGCCTGCAGTAACCTGAGAGCATGTTGCAAGATATAAATTTGCCCTGTCCTTCGTCTTTGTAGCATAATCTACAGTGTGAAGTGCTGTATTTTATATGTAAAGGAAAACTGGCATTTTAAACTGAGTAGGTTTGTTGAGGTAGACTTCTTTCTGCTTCACTTGTGCCATTGATTCCAGTATTCTTAAGAGGGTCTTGGGGACATGACCTTATTCCAGAAGTAAACCTCCATTAACCTTACATGTTCAAAATCCTAGTAAGAAACCAGCTTCAAGGCATCATTGGGGATATGCATAGTGTAATGATGGAAGAAGAAAGTTTCATAAACACCTTTCAGTAAGCAGTGTTGTTTTCTGTGAACGTGAATATACCACACACTGCCTTTATGACAAGCTTTTTTAATGTGTACGTAGCAGCTTAATCTTCAAAGCACTCCAAGTCCTTGAAGGCACTGGGTAGTGGGTAAGTTAGCCAAGTGACCTTTGCAAATAAACTGTATTCAGTATTGGATCAACTTGAGTAGGAGTTGGCTGAATAATTTGATGGCTCAATTCTGCCAATCCTTTTTTCTCTGTCCAACCCTCTGATCTTCCTACATGCTTCAGTCTTTCAGTGTGGTCTGCATGCACTGTTCCATGTGCCCACAAATAGCTCTTTGAAGGATCATGGTTTCGTGAATTTCATGCAGAGATTTTCTTTCGGAGAATACTGTTATCATTGAAATACTGGACTGTTCTTCATTTTCTACTTGTAGTGCACACCAAAATGGCACTGTATTCCTCCCAAATTCCATAAACAGAAAATTCTCTTGATCTAATAAAAATAGTAATGTATGATACATTGAATTTCATGGGCATAATTCAGCACACAGCTGCATAATGTGGCTGTTTAATTAATACAATATATTCTTTTCTGCATGCTGCTGTATGATTAACAGTTCCTGCTGAGAAATGTACTGCAGGTACAATTGAAATGAATGAGCCTAATGAAGAAGGATATTTGCATTTCATTACTATGTTGTATAATTTCACTCATAAAATTTTATGGAATTAATTTAGCATTATTTTCTGCAGATGATCACAACAATAACTTTTGAACTAATGCAAGAAAAGTTGATTCAAAACACAATCAAAAAGCACTCAAGTTCTTCAAATCACAGAAGCTTCAGATTTTGTGTGAAACCCAGCTTTTTGTCACTTAATTCTTTTAGGGGGCTTTGATGATCAAGTATGGCTCTAATATACTGTTAGCTTAAGTGAAAGGCAAGACTCTTGTCCACTTTATTCTCTCATAGCTCTAATCTCTAATGATTTTCTAGAAGAAAATAAGGGGAATTTAATTCACAAAGCAACCATTAAGTTGATGGAAAATGGCCCTGGAAAATTAATTATTTCTTGTATAGAAGATGATCCCAGCATGCGTTGGATGTAAATGTAATTTTCAGTTCTGTTGTTGGCAATTATGGATGTGATGTGCTGAGCTATAGGACATAAATTCTTATTTCAGAAGTAGCTCTTAGAAACAAGATCACAAATGAGAAGGAAGACGTTCTGAAGAGAATCAGCTCTGTCCAGAATAGTCGAATGGCTATTTGCAGATAGGTGCACACACTTTGTAGCAGACCAAAAAAAGGCATAATAACAGAACAAAATTACCCCCCAAATTTTAATCTCATTCTCCCATGTGAGAGTTTATAAAGTCTCATTTTGTCTTTTGGTAAAATGACGCTTACCTTGACATGAGGTTCCTCCTGACAAAATTCATCCTTTGCTAGTAGCTGCCCCAAAGTGTCATCTGGAGACAAAGCCATACTAGACAGTAACAACCCTCCAGGCTTACCCCTTCTTGGAGCCTCCTCCAGATGTGTGCCCACTGCTCAGCTGGATGCCTGCGCCTCTGCCTTCGGGACCGTGGGTGAAGGCAGCGGTGAGATTCAGTAACACGTTCACGTGTGACATCCCTCCAAAGGACATGCTAAGTTTGCTGCAGCTTTACTTCAAGGCTTTGAGCAAGTGGACTTGTGGGTCTCCCATCCAATAAACATCTTGCCAGAGCCAGCTGAATGACAGCGTGGATGTCTGGGTGATGTCAAAAAAGCAACAACAACAGAGCCACAGATGTCTTGTCTAGACCTCAGCAAGAGGTCTGCTTGCTAATGTCACCTGTCAGCATATTTTCTATTGGGAAAAAGGGAAAAGATGGGAGTTAGCTGTTCCAGCATTTCTCATTACTCCTGACGGTAATTTCTCTGCCTTACTGGCAAAGATTCCTTCAATGGTGCAGCTCTGTCAATGCTACAGTATATTTAGGATTTGTCTGCACTGCAGAGGTTAAATGAATAAACGTACTTTTTGTCTAGTGGTTATGTGCGTGTTGCAACTAAATCCTGCCCTCTGGGCAAGCCAAAATGCTTTATTAAAGTGTAGCAATCCTATATAGTGGTTGATCTCTCTGTGGGAAATTCCTACACAAAACTGCCCACCCACCACCACTAGCATGAGTAGCTTAATACCATATTTGTTCTAACTTCATTTAAACTAACTTGTGTGGATTTAATGTGAACCTACATAACTCAAACTGATTCTTGAGTGATGATTTATTATTAGACAGTGGTAGAAGAGCTCCCATGTGAAATGAAATCTCTTTTTATGACTAAGTGAAGGCAGATTTTTACAGTGTTGAAGGCCAAAAAAGACATTGCCATTTTTTTTTTGAGTTCAATGCACTAATTCCTTAATCAAACTCCACACCGTCTGAAAGAACTAGAGCATAGATGTATTTCAGACATGTAAAGTTTCAGCTCACAGGAGGAAAAAGAAGTCAGAGAGGCTTTTAGGCTGATGGCTTTTGAGGAGGTTTAGCAGATGTAGAAAATTAAAAGAGATAGCAGAGCAGTCCATTTATTAGATATGCTGAAAGTTTGTAAAATTTTCTGTCTGCATTCAGCTGTCAGGAAGACAGAACTGACATGAGCTCCCATTTAATGTGAATTTTGATTGACGAGGTTGTTTGTTGTACTTAACTCAGGTGTCATATCTGTGTATAACAAGGCTTTTGACTGATTATTATGCTGTATCTCAGAGAAGAACTTAGAAGACTGCAAAGATCTGAGGATCATTCAGGGCATACAAAATCTTGTGTTTCAAAAGGGTCTCCCCTTTACAAAAGAAAGCGGAAATTTGACAAGCCAGCTTGATTATGTTTTAGCCCTTGGTTTGATTTGTGTCTTGGAAAATAGTAGTGCAGAAACAGTGTGTGAAAGGGCTGAATCTAAAGCAAGTTTTCGGAGCAATCTCTGAGGATTTCCTGTTACTGTGGCCATGGTAGACTAGCACGGTCTTATAGAAGAGTGGATGTTCTCTCCCTCAGCAGCCTTAGCCACTTAGCTTTTTAAAAATATAACCTATTCTTATCCTTCTTGAATGTCAAAAATTGAGAAGCAAATATAGAGCAAGTGTACCCTGTCCTTAGCTATAACATGGCCAGTACCATGAAACACCACCGCCTGCTCCAGGATACATGCCTGGTGAGGAAAATCCACCCAGGCCTCACAATTTTGTGTCCTAAGAGAATTCCTTTCCTCAAATATTAGAAGTCAGCCAACAATGTTCTAAGCTTTCTGGAAACACTTGTTCTGGTTTCCTCTCCCATGAGAAGCCAGTTGTGATTGTCTCCTATATTGCTGGCCTTTACATTCAACTCATTGTTTTTCCAGTGTGTGCTCATTTCCTTTTTGTAATTTGAATGAAGAATTTGCTAAAAGTGTTTGCATCTGTTTTTCAGGTTTTCTCCTTTTTGGCAAATGAACAGCTCTGTGAAAAAAAACCCAAAACCAAACAGTTACATTAAGGATAGGTTTAATTTCTTGGATTCAGTTTTTCATTTCCCTTTGGTGTGGTTATTTGATTTTGCTTTATAGCTATCAGCTTCTTAACTAAATTGGGCTATCTGCATTCTGGTTTACAAAGTTGGAATGACAGAGAAAGAAGGAATATGCACATCTTGAGACCAAAAAATGTCAGCTACTAAGGCCGTATTTCATCTTCCTTGATTTATTTGAACACTTTTATTATTAGAATTCAAGTTCTTGACTTCTATTTTTTGTAAATGACAGTGGAAAGAAGCTGCTGTAGTAACCTGTAGCCTTCATTTAAGGTTTGCAAAATGTGCAGGAAATGTAACTGAACTATTTAGATGATTCTTCCAGTGAATTCATCCAAAAATAACAGACCAATCGCTGTAGTACTCAATTTGAATGAGGGAACATGGATTCCTTTACTTATTTTGCCACAGACAAATGGTGTAGGCTTTTAAAAATCAGCTCTCAGAATCAGTTTCATCCTCTGCAAGACAGATATTTTGCTACCTTTTTCTCTGAAAACAGAAAATAAGAATGCCTACAGCAGGTAATGTGCTGACGGACAGGGACAGTGCTCCTAGTCTGTTAGTGCTAAATCTGAGACACACCCGATAAAAGACATGTTAAAACTTGACACCTTTCTTTTATTATTATGGCATTCTCTGCAGGACAAATGCATTTGTCACAAAAACCTCTACAAACTTGGAGAAACCATGTTCCAATCTGGTCTTCAATTTTAACAACTGAAGTGAGAAAAATTTCTAAATTATAACAAAACCACATTTTTGTTCTCACATAAAGATAATAGTTGTGATTTCTGGGGATTTTGGTTTGGATTTTTTTTCTGTTTGAAGCTGAACACCACTTCTAGTGAGAAGAGGAAATCCAAGCAACTCTGAGTTACATCAGTTCCCTGAACTTTCCAGAATGCCTTCCTGCCTCTTTGGTGTCCCCAGAACATGGGATAATGTGAAAGGTTGTCTTGTAGATTTGAGGAGAAACCATCTCATCTCCATTATATGCAGTTAAAAAATTTACTCTTTCAGTTTGTCAGATTTTTATTTTATTTTAACAGCTATATTTTCTGAAGACAGCATCCTCATTGGAAGCTCTCAAACCTTTTACAGCTCTGAATGATCCAGCTCATATGTGTTGACATGAGATGAAGGATGGTACTGCCAGGGGCTTCAGGAGCCAGATGACATGGGAAGACTTTTTTGCAAGTGATGTTGCCAGATTTTAGGAACCCTCTAAACACAGACTAAGAGTCAGGTTTAGAGAGGAAATATTATTTATTCTGCACAGGGTGCAAGGTGGAAGTTTTCATCAAATTAAGCACACCAGGAGGTAAAAAGCAAAAGAATTTATACGTTGAAATTTGCATAAACTCACCTACCTAATTCATAGCTGCCATCCACCTAATGCACAGTCATTCATCTTGCATGACCTTATACAATACTTGATACCATGCCTGCCTGGGCCTTGTTGGGGTCTCTGGTGGTCACCTGGGGATGTGTCCTCCACTCAGTTCCAAGCAAAGTTCAGCTCAGGCTGCGCAGAACACAAGATTGTGTGCCAGATAAGATATGATCTGCAGCTCTGGAGCCATGCCTTCCTAAATGATTGCCAAGCAGGACTAAAAATATAAAACCTTTCCATAAGCATTAAGCAACACCCGCTGAACACAGCCAATAGCATCTATTTGCATTCAAAAGAGGGGTTAGAGGTGAGAATGACACCATCAGCTTCCATCTACAAGAGAGACCAAAGGAAGTGTTGTGGTTTAGAAATGGTACTCCCCTGTTTGGTTCTCCCAAACGAGACTCTCCCAAGCCAGACACTGCTTGCTCACTCCCCCTCCTTCCCCTCCCCTTTCCTGCTCCGGGGATGGAGTTGAGAATCGGAGGCACATAAAGGTGAAAATCATAAACTGAGATAAGCACAATTTACTGGAAACAGCAATGAAACAAGAAAATGAGCAGTAACAGCAACAATACTAACAACAAAAGATATAGGAAAAAGAAACTATTTACACATGTCAAATATCAAAATCAGACCATTTTGCCTGCCTAACTCCTGCCCCTGGCAAGTGACAGGAGATGGTATTCAAAAACGCCAGGGTCTGGCCAGGTTCCCCTCCTGCTCTGTAAAACAATTAACCCTGTCCTGGCCAGAACTAGAACAGGAAGGGACGGAAAATTGTGCTTAAAGACATCTGTGGGACGGAGCTGGACAATGGGCTGTCCCTCCTACTCCTACCTTTTCATTACTGTCCAAATTGATAAAGGAAGGAAAGGGAATGAGAGAAATGAGATTTTTCAGGCATAGGAAAAGGAGTCTGAAATATGACAACCATGAGTCTAGTCAGGATTGGGGAATAAGGAGGATTATGAGTGAGAGGAGGTAGTAGGACATGTTTAGAACCAGGTAACTACAGGAATAATTAATCAGATGAGGCAGGGGAGACTGTGTCACAAGGCACCGTAAGCATAGCATTGCTGCTGAGGACAAGTTTGAGAAGTTAGTGGTAAGGATGATGTGGGAAAAACCAAAAATGTCCATTTAAAGACTTTAATCAAAGAGTCTGGTAGTGAATGGTGCCTGGATAGTGGAGGTAAACACACTAAGGACAAGATCCAAAGATGGGAGGAGTTCAAAGCAAGGAGAGGGATGAGCTGGAGGGAGGCTGAAGAATGAAGGCTGAGATTGAGTAGATGAGGACTGGAACAGATTGGAAGTTCTGTCAGAAATCAGACAGGTCCTGATAGACAATAAGAAATGCTAAATGCCTGCGAGCAAGTCCTCTTCTATGTTCTATCATGTCCCATAAGCCAACTTTTTCCCACTCCAAAACACCTTTTCCTCTATGTTTCTCAGGTCCAAAGGCCATGGTAGAAGTTATAATATGTACATGGGAAAAGATGGAGTGTCTAGCTGTTGCTCCAAAACTACAGTCCTATTCATTGCCCCAGAGTTCTGTGGAATCTGTGTCTCAGAAGGAAGATTTCTACTGGCTGTACTGGGAGTTGTGATGAGGACAGGAAGTCAAGATCTGTGCTGTTGCTCAGAGGAGTCATTGTATTCAAAAAGATCTGATGGCCACATAAATTTCTGTCTCCAAAGTTAGAGTAGATTGTAATAATTTCATAATTTAATTTGGTATTTTCAGCTGGTAAATATAGATTTTCTTTATCTGCAAATGTCAGCTACCCATTACCTTTAGAAGAACACAGCATATTTCCGCTTTCTAGTCAGTGATGGCATTTCAACAACGTATTATAGGATAATTATTTAGTTTGTGAGCTAAGTTATTTATGTAGAGTAGATAAGTGGAAAACACATGGCTGTGTTTCCAGAGGAACTCTTGTGCCTGTTTTAATGTTTTTCCTTATTTTTAATTGCATCTCTTTTCTGGATTTTCATAGAAGTTATAAATTCATGTTGTTCCTTTACATCTAATTTATTCTTAGTCCAAAGAAAGTGCTTTGAAGAAGTTGCTTAATGAGTCTAAAGCTTACTGCTTGCCACATGTCCAGCAATCACACAATGTGTGTCTGTGATTTGCAGATGTTGCTGGAGATAAGCAGTCCTTATGCCGGAAATTTTTTTTTACAGGTGGCAACATCATATCCATTGAGTGTCAATAGTGATTTTTCACTTACTCAATTTTTGCTTTCTTATAATGTTGTGGGTTTTGATCTGTCTCTGTCTCTAGCTTAAATTCTCCTAAGTCTTAGGAGATTTCAATTTATATTCACATTATTTCTTTCTTGCCTTGTGTTTCATTTGATACATTAATATAATTTTGTACCTTGTTCATTAATTTCAATCCCTACTAGCAAAAGGAACATTGCAAAATCATTACAGCTCTTCTGTTTGATAATTAGTACTGTTGCCGATTTCTTTTAAACAAAGATAATAGACTGGTAGATTCTGTCAGTGGTTCTACATAATTACTAATAATTATTAAAACAATTAGTTTTAAAATTAAATTTAAATAAAATTAAAACAGCCAAACCTGTAATGAGCCCTTACTGTATAAATTGACACTACATTTGTGTGGCAATACAAAAGGACGAAAATAAAAGGAGAGGTGAGAATAGGAAGATAAGAACAAAAAACCAATCTCACGCAGTAAGAGACAGAAAGCCAAGGAAATAATGCACAGAGAAAGGTACTGTTTTATCATAAACAGCATTTTTTGGACTCAGAAAGAGAGCTGTGAAAAGCAAAGCCCAAGAGACAGGCTGTTCAGTTTAAAACTTCAGGGGTGGGAAAGAGTTTCATAGAGTGATCTTTTTGTAGCTATATACAGATAATTTTTCTCATATACTTGATACTGACACAGAAGTGGGACATTCAGAAAGCTAGAATGATCTCTTTTTTCTTTTTTCCTTTTCAATAGTGCTTAAAGCTGCTCTTGAAAAGCTTGATTTTCTAATGTTACCATAATTGTCTCAAGTGCTGCCATCTTCAGCTCCTTCCCTTCTGCCTTTTATGCTGAGTTAGTGGATGCACTGATAAGTACCATGAAGATAAGCCATGATGAATTTCCCCTGCTCTTGACTGAAATTCTATAAAAGTCATATCGACACACTCTTCCTGCACATTTGTGAAGTAGACAGTCTCCAAACATCATGTTATCTGTCCTTGATGTATATAAATGCAGACAATACAGATGAATTTGTAGAACCTTGTTGCCTTTTATATCGTGCCTGATCTTTCAAAGAACTGGGATAGAGGGAAATGAATAAGAAACCAAGTACCCATTAGCCACTGCTGCTAACTGAAAAATACTTCCTCAATACATGCAGGAGGTTGGTTCCAGGCTGAGATGCCTCTTTGCTTGTTTAACATTGGTGGTAAAGACTGCTCCACAGAGGCCCTTTCTTCTCACGGAAGAATTTGTGAAGAGTGAAGTGTGTCAGGCTAATACATCTCAGAAGGACAAGAATCTGGAAACATTTAAGATCATTAATGTTTAGTGGGTGATTTAGAGGGGCGAAAAACAGTGATGTCAATGGAGGGATGATGGGAAGACCAAAAGGAAACAAATAATTGGTGGAAAATCAAGAACTAAAAGAATTTATGAAGGTAAAAAGTAAAATTAAATATAGAGTGGAGGACCCATGACACTTCATTGGAAGGAGATATTGCTACTGTTCGGGACCCTCTTATTAGTATGCTGTCAAAATGGTTTTTACCGTAATAATTGTCATAGGTAGGGGATCTTTGGGAAAGTTTGGCATTTTGTGGACCCTGTCAAAGAGGCTTGGGAATCTCCAGTAGTTTTGCAGGATCAAGGAAAAATTAATTGGTGCTTTTTTATGTTGCTTCACTGTCATGAAAACCTATGTAATAATTATCTTCCTCAGCAACAGATACCTTATGACTGGAAAAAAAATAAGCAAATCAAGATGAAACATATACTTACATATTATTATATTTGCAAAGCAAACAGACAAGGTCATGCAATTCTATTTACTACATTTTACCCAAATACAGTGCATCTACAATAGCTTGTAACTTAGGTGAGAAGAGCCCTTGGAAAGGGTATTGTGGAAAGGCAGAAAAAAGAAGCAATAGAGAGAGAAGCTGTAAGAGAACAGAACCACAAATGTTTTTATGTACCAAGCCTTAGACATCTGTCTTCATGATTTTTGCTTTAATTCAATTTTAATAGCTTTAATTTTTAAAAAAGTACTCCAGTGCTGTTTTATTCAATAATAGTATCAATGTGTATCACCAAAGAATATAATTACTAGCTAATAATTTGAATCAAAAAGGCTTTGCCTGTTTCATGAAATGAAGAAAAGTGATGCTCAGATCCTCCAGGACATTCAATATTGTTAAACTGAACTTTGTGAGCATCAGACCAACAGCTTACAAGGAGGCATGGGAAAGGCAGGAAATGCTCTTCTTTCAAAATAGTAAAAGTGCTCTAAAAATGCAGCTGCAGAGAAAGAAGGTTTCAGGGCACACCCAAAGCAAATCCATGCTGAATTTCAGCAGGGGAAAGCTACTGTGAAGAGAGCTTGTGGAAAAGAGAAAATTTTGTTATTAAATCTCATTTCTAATAAAGATGGATTCAAAACCTTGCATCTAAACAACCTCGAATTACTTTGGTTCTAGAAATCAAATCCACCATTCGAAATTCTGCCAGCCCAAATGATAAATGTGAACAGTCACATTAATCTTTACTTCTCCAGAATAGGTATAAAGCCTCAGAGAAGAAAGTAATTTATATTCATGGAAGAGGAAGGAGGAAAGAATTCATGTAGGCCAAAGACTGCTCACCAATTCTTAAAAAAAAAGGGAAAATACTTTTCATTAATTAACTTCCAACATTAATTTTTGACTCCAGATCATATACTAATGTTTTCTGATTTTAGATATGATACTCTTGATATTAGAATTCAGAGGATTTTCTTCCCACAAAGTTAATATGCCATCAATTACAGATTACTAAGGGTTCATTGAGCACAAACTAACCTTTAAAGATCTTGCAGCATTTTAAGGATGCATTACCTCGGAATATGCATTATTTTGGAACACAATATTAAAACAACAGAATCAGGTATGAAAGTTGCCAATGTATGTGCCTTTTTCCACATCTTAAGGCTTGTCTAGATGTGTTGCCAAGATATCTAATATATGTGTATAATTTTCCCAGTTAGAGAAAAACCTAGAATTCAGATGTCTTGTTTTCAGGAGGAGCACTGATTATCCAGCTGCTGTCACCCACCCTTGCCTATTCACTCCAGACTTTTTACAGAAAAGCATGAGAGATTGAATTGCAGAATTCTTTCAAAGACATTTTTAGTTGCCTAGTCTCTGTGGAAGACTGGGGTGCTAAACTGAGATGTTTGCTCACAGCCCTGACTCAGTAGCATAATCTCTGGAAAGGGCTGGGTTGCTGATATTCTTTTGCTTGCTCTTTGCTTTTCCTGTTTCCTAGGGGTATGTCAAACAAGGATCAGTCTGCTCCTTGTTTGGCTTGTCCCTGTGAGGCATTGGTTAGGGTGCTTGGACACTGGGATTTTGCTTCTCAGTTAAGAACTGAGCACTGAATGTATGAGTACTGCAGCCCCAGCAGAAATGAACTTACAGGTTAGCATGAAATGGTCCTTCCCTAACAAATCTTTCCTGCCCAGAGGCGTGTGAACATCTGCCCTCTTAGCAGAGTGCCTGAATATTTTATGACATCTGGCTTCATCATTATGATGTAAAAACTTTCTCTAGTGGCTGTAAATCCTATTCATTCAATCAAAGTAACACACAGTTAAAATATTTTCCTACTATACCAAAGTGCTATTGGATTGGTAACAACCAATATGTTAAACCCGATCTATATGATACAGTAATGACTGCAACTTGCCACAAGAAAATGGCCATTAGCAAAGTGGACAGCTAACCAGTTGAACTGGTCTATAGTGCCTTTGTCTATTAGATATGATTGAGGTACTGCAGAGTCCCCAGATCCATAACCAGGATATAAATCTTCTGTGTGAGGAACAGTTAAAAGTACCAGACTGTCTTCATACAATATGTAACACAAAGCAGGGAAAATCAATAAAAACCCAGAACTTAAAAGATAATTTTCTATTTAATTGTTAATTAGGTATTATGGATAAAAAAAAGATACTTTACAGGTGAGAACTCCCAATCTTGGATAAAGCCTATTGTTGCTTTGTCTACAGCTATTAGGATATAAAACATTCCTTTCAGATATGGGTCCTATGAAATAGGTCTGAAAACTAAAGTCACAATAGCTGGGGCTAGAACAGCTTAGTATTAAATGTTACTATGAATGTGCACCTGAATTTTTTCCACATTGGCTTGATTTCCAAGGGAAATTAGGTCTATGGGATGACATTGTATCTGTCTTGGTATCTGCCAATCTGTCCTTCTGTATCTCCTTGAGCCTACCAGCTGCTTTAAACCAAACTTCTGGACAGAGGTGTAGTGGGCTCAGTAATATTAAATTCCTCCAAGCTGCAAGAAAATAGCCTGCTGAGAAGAGGAGGAAGAGTCAAATTGGTATTGTATCTTTGGGGACTCCACAGAGCGAGATCAATTATGTTTCTAGAAACAAAAGATTCCCCTGGAGAGAGACACTATGGACACTCCAGTCACAGGAAAGCTTCAAGAAGAACTTGCATTTTATCAGACATTAATTAATCCAAGCAATACTCATATAAAACCAGACTGAAGAATTTTTACTGCTAGAATGATTTATTTAGGTATTGAACTGTGACTCTAACAACAGATCAATGAGAGAGAGCTGTTTATCCCATGGTATGTCCCTATTCTATTCACCACATGCAGTGGAAGGGAAGTGTTAAGAATTGTTTTTCTGTGTGTGGTGGGATTGGCTTCCGTCCTTATATTTAACTGGCTTTTTTCCTTTTGTATAGGCAAACTGTTTCTCTGTAGACAACAGGACATACACACTGATCTACAGAAAAGGTTTTACAAGCAGAACTGATCAGCAGACACCTTCAAAATATTTGTAAGAATCCAGCAGCAAGATCATTAAGTTCACGTGAGAAATAAATATATAGCATAGCCTGAAAACAATACCCCCAAAATTACATTTGAAATAAAGTTCTAAATCTTCTGTGTGACTTTTCATAAAAACCACTGGTTCTTGTAAGTTCTGGCCTAAACGAAAGTAACAATGTTTATTAAAAAGCATTTCAGGGACAAATTTCAAGACAGCCTTTTCCAGAAGGGTGAGGATTCCTGAGATAAATCTGTGGCAGGACATTTAAGCAAATGGTTCAGAGAAGCCATTCCTGATGTCAATAAACTTATCTGATTTCATAATTTTTCACAAGGGCTTAATGTAGCCACCTGCATCTATACTACAGTCAAATTCACTGTAAAGAAATGTCAAGAAGATGAAAAGATACAATGACAAAAATGCTTGTCCTTTTGCAGGAAAGCATGAAGTTTTTATGTTCCTTATTGTGGTAGCACCTTTGATGGGTTTTTGTGTGGCCCAGCTCTCCTCTGTGTGTTATACCACACAGTGTGGTATGTGGGCTTTAAACACGCAGTTTGATAGATCTTACATATTTCTTTTAATTTGAAGATCTTTACAAATACATGCTTGTCTCTCAGACTATTAAAGATGTGAGAGAATATTTACAAAGACTGTCCTACATTAGTATAAATACGCATATATAGAACAGGATATACTAGTAATGACAGATCTTTGTTTGCTCCTTTGCCCTTCTATCTTCCCATTTTATGCTGTAAGTCTATAAATGAGATTTTTCTTTCACTTTTATAAGCTCATAATTAACAAATAGCAGAGCATTGATGAAGTACTAAATGGTGAATTCTCTAAATTTCAAAAGAAAAATATTTCAATTCCCTGTATTTTTTTCAGAACTCAAAAGAAGTAACAACCTGTTAAAGAAATACTTTCATGTCCTCCTATGTATTGCTCATTTCTTTTGACATGCTATGAGTATCATGACTTTGCTAAAACAAGTAGAAGATAACTTATCTGTTGGCCAGGAAATGTGCTCCCAGTAGAAAGCAGAGCTCTGTGAAATGTCTGACAAGTCTAAAGACAAATCTTTGTGCAGAGGAATAAGATCTACAAAACTGGAGGGTTTGATCTATATTTTCCATTCTTGGAATTCTGGTTTTGCTTTTAGAATTAATGAACCTTGGATCAGTTTTTTCAGATGTTAAGTTTTGCCCTTGACTGTGTTTGTTAGATCTTTGTCCATGCCTGTAGGAAGATTTTTAAATACACGCTACTGACGTAAACTGGAGTGAGGTGAAGGCCAAATGTAATCTTCTGAAATGTGCAGAATATGTCTGTTTCGAATCCATTCCTGTGGGTATTGCATTGCCTTTGACACAAAAGCTCTGCTCTGTTCTGAAGTCGACTTCTGTGTTATGTGCTCATGCTCCCAAAGGGAATTGCCAGCAAGGGCCCCAGACATTTTATTTACTGATGAATGCTCTTTGCTGCCTACTGCAGCAGAGATTTACTGAAATATGGCATCGCATTACCAGGAGACGTGGGGTTTACAGGCCTGTCACTTGAAAGGCAGCACACAAAAATCCGGAAAGGTCTTCGGAAGGGTGCCCTGACAGATTTAGCAGTTGAGGTCCATGAAAGCTGAAGACAGGCTTGGGGTTTTTTGCAGGTGGCGATACTTTCCTTATCAGTTATATCTTCCTCGCCTCTAATTAAGAAGTGAAAGCTAACAGTGACTGTAATATAGTATTTGGGGGAAACTCAGAAGTTTTATGTTCTGGCCATAAGCCAGAACATGCTTAAACAGTGTCTCTGGTGAAACACGCAGCTTCTAACAGCTCAGACTGTAGCAGGATTTCAGTTCCTGTACTTGTTTTTCTCCATTCTTTATTTCACGACCCCTGTTTACCAGCAGTGCTTCTTGTCACTTTTTCTTGCTGTTCATTTGGTTACAAAGAAGAACCTTTGGCTCAAATAAATAGCAGGAGTCAGCAGAGTAGGGAGATAGAGGGCACTCTAGACATAAAACTGGAGATTATTTTACGTGGTCCCTGTTTTCTGAATAGCACTGTGTGACGAATGTGCATGTACTCAGGCATCTGCACTCAAGGAAAATAACTTTTAAATTTTTTTTCCCAGGTCTTCATTGCCTTTTTAGATTCTTTCCCTTATTTTTGCCCCTGCTTTATTTTAACCACTACTTAATTACTATTTAATTACTTATTACAAATATCCACAGTCTAAAATTAGGATGGCTTCACCTAACCAAATTTATCTGGAATATCACATTAAGTGTAAAGTGAGGCCAGCAAATTTTCTCTCAATAATAAGGCACTTGTGCCCATCTGTATTGAAGGAAATTTAACTCGTGTGTGGATTATCTTTGTTCATAGCAATATATCCATTCTATTAAATCTGACATATACTCCTGTGCAAGACATTTAAATTAATCTGCCAAAACACAAAAGGGTTCTGTTATTTTTAAATCATAGTATTATTCCTTTTTCACATTTATCTCACTCTATCACTGCTGCAAATAAAATGGGTTCCTATGTTCATAATACTTTATGAATTAATATCCATCTGTTTAGGTTTGGACTACTATAACAACACTTTATAGTTTACTTCTTCTCATATACTTTCCTAACAATCAGAAATAATGCAAAACTTTTCCCAAAGGCTGATGAAACTTAGCAGAATTTGCAGCTTGTTTTACACGTCTTAAATTTTCCTTCCTAACGGAAAATATTCTGTTTGCTTGTCGAGTTTTAAGTTAACACAAATAAAATGTACAATTCCCCACTGATCTGCTGGCCAGTGTTGCTCTCTGAATAATAAGTCTTACCAGTTCCAATGGCACTCTTATGATGTATTGCACTAGCATAATTATATGAATATCTACATCCGGAACTCTGCTTATCACCCAAGGAAATCAGAATATCCACAGATCTGTGGTGACAAATTATGTACTTGGCAAGAGCAGGGCTCACCTGAGATGCTTAGGAATGAAGACAAAATGCTCATTATCAAATCGTTTGTTCTCATTTATGTGAAAGAGAATCCCACCTGACTTTTGCAAACAAAAGCAGAATTTCATCTTTGGAAAGCGATTATATTTCACTGTTACAAACATCCTTTTCTCTTTCTGAAGTCTTGTGTCAATGTTTATTCCCTGTGGTGTAATAAAAATGGACTTGTTTAATTTTCCTTGCCCCACATTTTGCCACAGATGTTTCGTCCTAGCTATGTTTTAGCATCTATTTCACTTGTATGGCCTTTGTTCTATCCTGGAAATATGAATCATAAAATTATTTCAGAACATGGGTTTAAATACTGATTTATCCTGAATGCAAAGCACATCCATTAATCTTTCATTCTTTGTTAAAGTTAAAATGTCTGCCCCAGCAATCCTGTGTGGTTCTAGATGAAGAGTCCAGTGGTGCTGTTTCTATATCTATGCTACAGCCAGTCCTATTTCACTTAAACTAGAAAAGTCTTATCCCTGCCATTTATTCTATAAAAAATAATTGAGGATATACCTATCACTAACCCTGAGCTGTTTAACACCAGTATTTGTATCGATATAGACATGATAGAATATAGATAAGTATAAGCTGAAAAATATGTTGGAAAAACAAGATAGACAAGTTTGCATTGAGCTACTTCTATTCTCTGAACAACTAGCTCAAATGTGGCTGGTTTGTCTACTCTGTCCTGCAGTGATCACTCTGTCCTAAACCCTTAGGAGTGAGCATGTAGAATAAATATTACTGGCTTGATTCTTTTCCTAAGGTGTACAAAATAAGATTTATTTCAGTATAGATATGCAGTCATGTTTAAATTGTCCACCTGTGTTTTATTTCAGTAATACTATACCTTTGCCAACTTTATAGTGAATAAAAAATGAGAGCAGGGCAGATTTCAGTGACTGTTAAAGCAAAAGTGAGCTTCTCACTTGTTTGTGCAGCCAACTGGTTTGTCAATGAAGTTATGGAAATCTCATGGGAAAATCAGCTAGAAATATCCCTGGTTTTGTTTCAAAACTGATCAAAACTCTACATGTTTGTGACTTACTTAATGAACAATGGACTAATGGAAATATGTAGATAGGGGCTCTGACTATTGCTGTGTTGTGGAAAAAATATAGAGGAAGCAGAGTAAGAGAAAAACAGCGTACAATACTAGAGGGGTATGGCACGTAAGTATGTACCGTGCATTAAACCATTGTCTTATAACTTCGTCTTCAAGGGAAAGAAATGTTAAAAGAAAGTGCATAGTGAAGGCTCATTAAGTTTGAAAAGACATTGCAGGGATTTTTGAGTATTTAAATTATTTTCAGTGGAAAACATATTTCATTTTATACACTGTTCAAGATGACAGTATCTAGGCTGAAAGGAGTTGCACTTCAGATCAAGTTTCTGGTTTGGGGTTTGCATGGTGAGTGCCTTGGACTGATTATCAAAACCCCAGATATGAAGCTTCTACTGACTTCTGTTTAAGGAAATTAGATACCAGCCATTCAGTGAAGCCTTTATGGGAACCAGCTTTGAGCAAGTGATGTGGGAATGGCTGGGGAGAATCTCCATGCTGGTCAGGGTGAGATCCTTCCCGAGCAAGGAAGGCTTTTTGTGTGACTCCTGACTTGCAAACTCCTCAGAGCTATATTGTGAAATCCAGCCTCAGCTGTACCATTTTAAAAGGCTTACTTTCAGCTCAGTCATCTCTCAAGCGATGGCAGGATTAGCAAGGCAAGTGCGTCGTGCTTTGATACAGCACTAAATAATATGCCTCAAACATGATTTAGTACGAAATTCAGTGTCTCAGTCCAAAACACCTAACCTGCTCTATGCTTAAGACCATCAATCAATGTTTTAAAGTTCACCATTTTCATCTGTCTCACATTTTAGATATGAACTTTATCTCCAGGAAATAACACTAGAAACCATTCTTCTCCTATTTCCTCCAGCCTGAACTTGTAAAGGTTGTAAAGGAACTCAGGAAAACAAAAAGGGAGGAGAATTCATAACCCATGTAGAATGAACTGAATCAGGAAAATGATGCCTTTATTTCTGTTTCAGTTTGGGTCTATTTTCAACATTGCCTACATATGCTGAGAAAGCTGAGGTCAGAGAACCAGTAGTCAAGGAGGATAAGTACTTTTATCCATCCTTACCTGTAATTTCTCTCTTGGCTGTTGTTTTCCAAACTTTTCATATCGTGGATTTCCAGGCTGCTCTCTTGACTGGTAGAGGTTGTTGTAAGGCAAACATTTTATCCATAAACTTTCTATTATGTCTTCATGCATAAGTTTTCACTGGTGCTACAGCATTTGCAGCTGGTGAGCTGCCTGAGTTCTACATCATTCTTTCCTTGGCCCACGCACATATCTCTATCTACCAATCTATCTTTCTATCTGCTTTCTTTCTTTTCTGACTTCAAGGTTCTTGGGGCAGAAGCCACCTTTTCATTCTCACAGAATATGTATTCACAGAAGCTTTGTGATACTGCAAATAAATAAAGGCGAGTCAGGTGTGCTGTTTTTGGCTGTGAATCCTATTGAATTTGAACAGCACAAATAATTTTAACATTCAACTACTGTAGCAAGTGGTTCTCGATGAGAAGAAAGCACACACGTTTTTCATGTCAAGTGCTAGTTAGGTCTAAAGGAAGAAGAAATTTTACTGAAGACATGACCCTGACAATATGACACACAAATGCATTCTGTAATAAAGATGTCACTGTTCTTACTAACAGAAATAGCACTTGTAAACCTATGCTTTCATCCAGAGTCACTTTCTACAAGGCCTTCAGTCCTGTGAGAGAAGCAGGAGATCAATAAGGACTAAAAAAGTGTCTAAAACCAGTGTTACTTTTCTGCCAAAAGTTCTCCTGTTATTGGTATTTTTAAAATAATGATTCTTCTAAATGTTTTGGGGGCAAGGAAAAGGAAAGGCTACATTATAGTAGTTACTATATGTAAAGATCAAATTCTCCTTTCTCAAAGCTCTTTTAATCTGCATAATTTTGGACAAAAAGCCTGAAAACATGACTCGGATAGGTGAACACATCAGTGGTTTTGCAGTTGTTACTTGCTTCCTGGGTTGATTGGAAACCAACATCATGAAGCTGTGTGGAACCCAAGTCTCCTGTTTTGGTGTTTGTGGTATTGGCAAACTTGGAGCCATGAAGAGCGTGAATAAAGTCAATCTGCAACATACCTCAGTCATCCAGCTTCATTAAAAATGAAGACTGATGGCAAAACGCAAAAAAATTGGATAGACACTCCTTAACAACAGTCTTGGCCTCTGCCAAATCTCCTAAAATTGTCTTTTTATATCAGTAATTCACAGAGTTCATTTCTGAAAATTAGCACTCTGGAGTCTTTTAATCACAGTGCTGCTGAGACTGCTTTTCTGCTTGCACTATTGTTTCTACCTGATACTACCCTAACACTATCGCATTTTCCCTTCTTATTTCCAAAGAAACAATGCAGCTTCCATCTGAAAAAGTGTTCTCCCCCTCCACCTCTTTCACCATTATACTCCATTCCTCCTGTGTCACACACAGGAGGGACCCATTATGTTGCAGATTTGAAGCATTGATCCATCACCCCTTTCTCCTACAGAGCATTGCTCTTCCTTTTATTGGGTTTTGTTAATGGGTTGACTACAGTGTGGCTGCTGCAAGAAGCTGCTAGAAGTTTCTCCCATGTCTGACAGATCCAGTGCCAGCTGGCTTCAAACGGACCCACTGCTGGCCAAGGCCATCAGCTACAGTGATAGCACCTCTGGAATAACATATTTTAGAAGGGGGAAAAAATGGGCAGGAGCAATTGTGGTCAGAGAGGAGTGAGAGGAACAACTCTGCAGACACCACGGTCAGTGACGAAGGAGAGGGAGGAGGTGCTCCAGCCATTGTAGCAGAGATTCCCCTGCAGCCTGTGGTGAAGGCCATGGGGAGGCAGCTGTGCCCCTGCAGCCCATGGACATCCACGGTGGAACAGATACCGAGCTGCAGCCCACAGAGGACCCCACGCTGGAGCAGGTGGATGTGCCCAAAGGAGGCTGTGACCCTATGGGAAACTGGTGCTGTACCAGGCTCCTGGTGGGTCCTGTGGTCCTGTGTAGAGGAGTCCATGCTGGAGCAGGTTTGCTGGCAGGACTTGTGACCCTGTGGGGGACCCACACTACACTTCTGTTCCTGAAGGACTGAACCACAGCAAAGGTTCCCAGCTGCAGCACTTTGTGAAGAACTGTAGTCCCTGGGAAGGACTCACACTGGAGAAGTTCATGGAGGACTGTCTCCTGTGTGAGGGACCCCATGCTGAGGAAGAGTGTGAAGAGTCCTCCCCCTGTGGAGGAAGCAGCAGCAGAGACAATGTGTGATGGACTGACCAGAAACCCCATTCCTATCTTCCTGTTCGTCCGAGTGGGGAGGAGGTAGAGAACATGAAAATATAGTTAAGCCTCAGAAGAAGGGAGGGATGGGTGGAAAGTGTTTTTAAGCTTTGGTTTTATCTCTCTTTATCCTACTCTGATTTGATTGGTAATAAATTAAATTATTTCCCCCAAATTGAGTCTTTTCTACCTCTGAAAGCAACTGGTGAGTGATCTCTCCCTACACTTATGAGGAAGGGAGCCCATGAGCCTTTCATTATATTTCCTCTCCCCTGCCCACTTCAGGAGGGGAGTGATAGAGCAGCTTTGGAGAGCACCTGGAGTCCAGACAGGGTCAACCCACTGCATTTCTTTTGCTAGCTTGTCCCCGGTGACAAAACACATGTTTTCTGCAACACAATTCTTTCTAGGATTTGTTCACTACCACTGCTGAAAAGGGCTGTGTTGTTCAGGAGAGCCCAGGCTGCTTGCTTAGTTAGGATATCTATGGCTACAAGAAAATATTAAGTGCTAATAAGCCTAACTGTAGGTCTCTGCTTAAGAACTGCTGTCAGCTGGCACCTTTGAGTAGCATTTCAGAACTTAAATGGCAAGGTAGATATTTCACGATCAAATAAAGAGAATTACAAAATTGCTGGTGTTGGAAAGGACCTCTGGAGATGGCCTAGATTACCCCATTGCTCAAACTAGGGCCAGCTAGAACTAACTTCCTTTAGTTCAATTCACCTGACACTAATTATTCCAATGTAAACTTGTGAACTGGAAACTAGACATGTTTTTCAATTAACATTAGTGTGTGATGTTTATCTTCTTTTTACAATTGTTGATATAAAATAAATTGTTTAGAAAGTGCTGCCTTCACGGGAATTAATAAAAAACATAGCATGTCTGAATCATCATTTCTGTGTTGCTAGGCTGAATGTAGCAAATTCTAGTTCTCATCTGTGAAAAGGGCTTCTATGACCCAATTATCCCAGTAAATTCTGTGCACTTGCACGGAGATCCTCTCATTGGTAACTTGTATGTATATTCCAGCTCTCTTGAGAAGCAAGCCAACCATACAAGGAGCTGAAAAGGTCTTAAGACCTTTGTTTGAGGTTGCAATGGAGCAACAAACATTTTCAGCATAGGAGATAGTAATGAAATGCAGCTGGAAAGAGAAAGCAAACTGGAAATAGAAAATTCTTTCAGCTCCTATGGCTGAGCATTCTAAGTAAAGAATACAGGCTTAAAGATCAGAAGCAAAAAAGGTAACAAAAAATCCACCTGCAAATGCATACACATGTCATCTGTGCACTCCAAATAAGGAGTATTCAGGGAATCTAATTTTAGAAATAGAAATTAGGTTGTAGAATTACCCAACTCTCCTAAGGAACCATTGCTCTTAACTCAGATTCGGCAGGACTGCCTTATTTAGCCTACAGAAAATATAAGGTAATTTCAGTTACCTTGGCCTTCAGTTACAAAGAGCCTGGCCAATTTAAATAACTTTAAATTTGCTAAGGGCATGAAGATGAATATCTTTACACATTGGCTGTTATAGGGTCACTTTTTGCTTTGTGTTAGTTTGTGTGGCTAATAATTTTGAGTCAGAGTTTTCTAATTTTCTCTGGGGTTTTCCCAATATAACTTTTTTATTTTTAATGGGAATCAAGATAGATTTGTAATATAAAATTTCAGATTTTCAGTGTCTTTTTTTAAAGCTTTTGCTGCCATCTTTACATAAATACCTCCATAATCTACTTATATAAATAGGACATTTATGACCTGCATGAAGAGAAACAGCTATAAAATTTCTTGGCTTACACACAGATTAGATAATTTAGCTTGTAATAAAAGGGAAATATTTTCTACATTATGGTTGATGTTTTCTCTTTGATGGAAAATTGTGTCTTTCATTTAGATTTTAAATGAGCAGTGTATGTTAAAACTGTCTCTGACAATTATCCCTTTATATTCTAAATCTACCTACTAGAAACACCATAACAAAATGACACTGAATTTAATGTATAACCCTCTAATAGCATGTACCAAAGACAGGGCTGTTTTGCCAGCTGTCATAACAAGGGATTGCAAAATGGCAGCCAGTTAATGTAATGAAGATCTTTGCCTCCCAGGTGTTTATATATTTCCTATCACATTAGAACAATGTCAATTGAACACTGGATGCTACCGCAAAACTAATCGTTACTGCTGCAGTTATCCATGCTTAGCTGGCACCTTAACTGTTGGGGCAAACCAGCACTCATCACTGGTCCAGCAGCCAGTCCAGCAGCAAGGAATTAGCAGCCAGCCCCTCCCGCCTCTCTCCAGCTCTGCAGCAGCGTGCCTGCTTGCTGGCTGCTCCCTCGTGCAGCTCCCAGCAGCGCGCAGGTGGATGTGCAGCCAGCACAGAGCTGGGCGCGGAAGAAAGCCTGGTGACATTAAGGTTTGGAATGCTGTAAGTGAGGCTGTCCCTAGCAATCTGCTGCCCCACCGTCGTTGCCTAAAGGGCTGATTTCTGTAGCTGCCAATGCGGAGGTTTGCTGGACCGTGTTTGGTAAGCAACTGGAGCCAGGGGCATAGGGAGGCATTTTCCCATGTCCTTCCCAGGGGGTTAGCACAGAAACCCAAAGCACAAGTTCAGTTTCTCTGGAGAGAAAGGAATGACTCCTGTTGGATTTAGTGGCTCTGGATCCGAACTCTAACTCACAACACTGTATTTAGTATCTGCTGGAGGGATTGGGGGAGGCAGAGGGGGCAGTGGCCACATCAGCTATTCCGAGTTAATCCACCTGTGATCAGGAGCAAGCACTACTGCATACAGCGGCCTCACACAAAGTGCTGCAAACACTTCCAACCTACAAAACCCAACATCTGATTTGCTTTGCTTTTTTGGAGGAAGTGGTAATTGCTAGTTATAAGGTAGTGAAAGTCATGTTGTCTTGAAACAAACTTCGATAAATTTTTTTCTGATCCAACTCTTGATCCTCTTCTGGCATCACCCTGTGTAACAACTCATTCATACTTCAGCCAGCGTGACACAGCACTGTGTCTCAGGCAGTGCTGAAATGTCCTTCTCTCTGAAAGCAGCCTCTTGCTTTTGCCCCTGAGCTGTCTTTCACTCACCCACAAATTGCACGGTCAGCAGGTTTCCGCTGTTCAGGTTGTATGAGAAGTTTTGGGTAAAACTACAGGCTCAGACATATCTCCTTTATCAGTATCATGTATAAAGGCCAGTGGCTTAGGCCTATGAATTTAAAGCAGTTTGAATTGCATATTTATTCACTGAGGAAAATATAGACTGGCTCATTTTTTTAATGTCTAGCTAATGTACCCACTCTTATAGTACCCAGTAATACGTTTCTAATGTTGGCATCTGTTTGTACCAAGAAAAAACTTAGCAAGCACATAAAAAAATCACGTCAGGTTCTGCCCAAATTACTTCTGTAAGCTGTACCATATGTTCAAAGATAAAATCTAATATTGGAAATACCAGTTGTTTAATTGCTAGGTCTAATACACTGGGGAAAATAAGATATTTACTCTGAAGGATTCATAATTCGACTTCATCTCTTCTGGTTTTATTGCACGAATGTCAGTGCTGCCTTTTCTGATCATTCAGCTACTCATTAGCTCCTTGGCAGATGTAATGTTCCTGCTCTCTTGCAGTAAAATTTTAACAATCAGACTTTTCCCTACCTACCACAGCCCTCAAGCAATTAATGCTATTAGAAGGAAAAGTGACTTTTCAGATAACTGAACCAGCCTCACAGCTGAGCATTCTAAATAACTTCTCCAGTAAAAATGATTTTATAAGGATTTTTAGATCCCTTCTGAGTTGCATGAAGATTTTATATTCCCAAATCTACTTTACTAAACAAATTTACCTAAAAGTTTAGTCAAGTCTATTTCAAAAAACTAAGAACTACATGGTAGTTGATGACCTTTTATTCTCAATATTAAATAGTCCCATCAAATGAACAAAGGATGTTGCTATTTTATATATATATGAAGATAAAAATATGGTGATTATATATTATACACATAATATATGGCATTTAGCAAAACACAGCTATTTAAACGCATCTTAGCTCCTGAAGGTATCATATATGACTGAGGTACTTTTTAAATTCCGCATGAATTTTAGCCACCAAAAAAGATTATCTATTTTTGATCCCTGTGAAAGCATATCGGTTTGTAGATAGGTTTGCACAGCCTTGTAAAGGACTGAGAAATGTTCCATCACATACATAGATACCACACAAGATTGTCCTGAGATTTTTTTTAACTGTAATCTTTTTTCTTCCTAGTTTGAGCATGTTATGTAAGACAAAAAAATTTACATATGGAATCTACTGCAAACTGACATCACTATTTACCATTTTTAATTAGCAAGTCACTCAGATTAGTCTATTTAGAAAGTACTAGAGCTGTCATAACTGCTATCTCTATTTTTATCTTGATCTAGTTCAAATGCAATAAAAACCTATTCTTAAAAGATTGATTTGCTATCACTCTAGAGCAGTAGTTTTAAAACCAATTTACTGATTTCAAAAAAAGACTTTTAAATTATTGGATCTGGTCCAGCAGAAAGGTTGATTAAATATACCTATTCAGAGTCTGAGATTTGGGATTCTATTTTGTTTTATTTCTTTATTTTTATTTCTAAGGCAGTCAGGATGAGAATCACTTACTCCTTTAAGAACAAGAAGAAAAATGTCCATAACTAGTTCATGCCTACTGAGGAGCTTTCTTTGAAACCCTATTTGCTAATGCTTAAAAATAAATAGCAGGTAGCTGTTTGGAGAGGTAATCTGCTTTTCATTCTAGGACAGGGGGTGCACAGTACTCACTTTATTCAAATGATTTTCTCAAAGCTTGGGATATCAGTGTTTCCAAATATTTCCCTTGAGCTGCATGGAAGACATGAGAATTGGAAAAGGTAACACTTTGAGCTACTTAATTTTAGGGGCATTGCCCATATATTTGTGTCAGTACAGCTCTGTGTTGAAGCAGGAGATGTGAACAGCTGAATTTCTCTGAGATGGCAGTAAATGAGATAAAAATAGCTTGAGAAACGCTTATGTAAAATATCAGAGTTCCTAATGTCCTCTGATGGCTGTATGTAGACAGAGCTGACAGCATGTTATCAGACACAAGCATGCAATGATTTGGATCAGGCCTGCTGGGGGCAGGGGAAATGAACAGTTGGTATGCTTACACATACAGACACACACCTTATGGGCACACGTACTGCCACAACCTGAAATGGTTAGTAACGCTCTATAAAATTTGTAAACTTTTTTTTCAAACCCCCCACTACTAAAGTATCTCACTCATGAGTAAAAAGTGTTTTCTTTGGCTGTATGGAAGTATTGATTTTAGTCAAGTCACAGTCTTTTGCTTCATCCTTGAGTGACGTCTAGAAAATTTCAGTGCATCTTTTTACCAAAGTTTTTTCTTTTTTCTGGAAGCAGATTAGGAAAGTTTTTAATTTATTTTTTAACCCTGATTTGTGATAAATAAACACATAATTCTGCTTGCTTTCCCAGACAAATCCCAATTACTAGCTATTTCCAGCTGTTTCAGCCTTAGCCATGCTATCGAGCTCCAGCAACAGTGATTCCCATCAGCTGTTTGGGGATCCAGGAAGATTGGGAGGGCAGGTATCCTGAGTCTGGCTGGTGGTTTGCCCCGTTTACTGGAGAAGGCAGACAATCCTATTGGCTGCTCCCAGTTATCCCTTTTAGTTACTTCTGTGCACCAGGTTCTTGTCTCTCTCATTTCTGCACCTCTCATCTGCAGCCTTGTTTGAATTGCAGGATTAAAAGTCTCCTGTTTTTGCAGCAATCAGTTAAAAGTTCCAGGGAGATTTCTTTACTGAGTGTATCTAGGTATTTGACACAAATGGTGACTCTGTACATATTAGTCACTGCAGTCATATCAGGATGGAAGAAAGTAATAGACGACATTTCTAGCACAAGCAGCTGCTTATTAGGATTAAATTTTCCATATAAATAAACATATTTACTACCTTGATAATATCATCCCTTGAATTCAGAATTGCTTTAGAAGACTACACCAAATCCTCTCATGGAAACATTTTGAAAACAAATCCTAAAACCTGACCTTTTAACAACATAAATGCATAGTCACTGACACAATGTTAGTAAGATTATAACACATCCCCCTCCACAAGAGAAAAAAAGCAGCTTAACTTTAAGCAAAATGAAATGGCTGCCGGTTCATCCCACTGAGTTGAGGCCAGCTGGAGTCTGCTTGTGGGCTGTGGATGAATTTTCTACTGAATGAGAAAAGAAATCTTCTGATTAATATGTTAAGCTGAGAAATATAATAAAATATATTAGTATAGTCTTTATCTATTGATCGGGTGTAGCTATGGGAATATGATAATCATATTTTGTTCCTCAGTTGAACATCTATAAAAGTAATACTTAGATTAGGTATAGATGTTCACCTCAGCTCAGCATGACTTATCATCCTGGCAAAGAAGTATCTGAATTAGTGGAGTTTTCTGGTGTCTGTGTTTTGTAGGTTATATACGCAGAGAACTGTCCTATGGAAATATTTTCTCAAACTGAACCCCCCCGCCCCCATTCCTCCAAACTGTTCATATTTAACTATACATCCTTGGCATTTATTTGGCAAAAAAAATTTTCATCTTAGAAAAGAAATACTACACTAGTTTCTTTTTTGATGTTGAAAAATAATTTGTCCCAGCAGACAATGCTGTAGATTGGATCATAAAACTGAAGAAAAAACCCAGTCAAATAATTTAGATCTGATTAGATTCTTAAAAATGGGAAAACTTGCGTAGTTTGCAACACTTACAGATGAAGAATAAGCTAATAGAATAAAAAAGGTGATTCTGACTGGGATTTGGTAATGTAGTATATAACATCTGGGACTACAAACTGATTCTTGTCAGTTATTTGTGTGCTGCAAGGTAGATACACACATGCACATACACTTTAACCAAGCTATTACAGCTTTTCAATAAGAGAGTTATTTTGAAGGAATGAAAAAGCTTTGATGTTTTATTGAAAACAGCACTGTTTTGAAATAGCCTTCCCTGAGGATCTAGCAAACAAAATTAACATCAAACATACTTCTGTGGTAAGCATTTTTTTGCCCCATAATGTATATAGCTATAAGCACATAGATTCACAGCGTTCTAAAATTTGAATTTAAAATGCAAACTTGCAGTTCAAGACTGTGGAAAAGAGCATTTGACAACCATGATCCTCGTGGAGATCCCTTGTTCACACTGACAAGACATTTTCAAGTGTGCAAAAGAAAGCAATCATCCTACAGCCTGATAGCCAACTAAATAATTTGTGTTAATCTTTATGCCTTAGGAAAGCTTCTACTAAAATAATGGGGGTTTTAAGTGCCCTTACGACTTTCATTAAGGTTTCGTGATTATTGCTAACACCAGATAAGCGTTGGATACTGAGGCCATGGCTTCATAGACCTTAACTCTGCACCTTTGCACTGTCACATCAGCCGTCCAAGCTGCGTGCATCAGCGAGCCCTTGTAAAAGAAGGTTAGAAAAGGCCTTATACCACATTTACGACGCATGCAGAACAAAATGCGTTATTTATTGCACTGTAGTGTTACACAATCTGCTGTGGAGCTTCTTGGTAGAATGGTATTTTGACAAAAAGGTTTGAGCATACTTTAAATAACAAATTATGCTTATCTTTTATGGATGCTGCGCAAAGTGTAGTTGCAGCATTTTCCCTGCCATTCTATTGGTTTGGATACTGTAAGTCAGTGAACCTCTATCAGAATTAGCCTCTCAGCTTTGGATTAGGGCTGGAGACAGTCAGTGGCTGACACACCTCTGCTTTAGTTGGAGCTGTGCCTGTGAAAAGATTTCCACTGGATAAAATCACAAAAGTTAATCTGTTCCCCCTTGCAGTAGCAGGCAGGTCTGTTCCAAAAATAACCAGCCATTTTCTGTATCACAGGGTAAAGCTCAATTGTGGAAATAGAAAGCAACAGACTTTTACCATGGAACGTTTATAACGAAAATGTGCAATCAAAGAAAGCATTTGGCAGAGTTAAAGGTATGTGAGGAAAGATGAATTTTAAAAATTCAATGCAGCATTATAAGGATTTATGGAAGAACACCAGTATTACTCTCTTACACATCTGTCCATTTTTTCCTGTTCGCTAATGTCATTTTGGATATTGGCTTATGCAACAATTGTCTTGTCTTTTCGTGTTTTTTGCTCTCCACAGTCTATAAAGGATGGCACACAGTCTTGTGTAGCTACTGTTCTCTTGTTCCACTCCACTCATTTTAATTCTCACTGTATTTTTCTTCAAGACCTTGACACTGTGACAAACTAGACCATGAAGGTGGACCTGCAGAAAGAAGAAAATCATGCTGCACTGATCCTCCTGCTCTGTTCAGCAGAGAGAAGCACAAGACTCTTCAGAGTTCATCCCAAACACACCTTACGATTGCAAAAATTAGAATCCTGTCAGGCAAAATTGTTTCAAATGACTGAAAAATTGCCACTAGCACAGCTGGAAAACGACAAATCATAGTGCATGCTGCTTTTCCATTAGAATCTTTATTTTAAGTTTAGTTCTAAACCCAAGGACTTTGGAATAATCATTCCAAAGTTTATAGAGTTTATAGATCATGAGACATTGCATTTCTGAGCAATTTGCTCTATAGATTTAATAATTTAATATACTTGTATTTAAGAAGAAATTTTTACTTTGAAAAAAAGAAGTTCTAATTGGAAATAAGACTTGTCCTTTTTTAAAAAATTTAACAAAATGAGAGCTTTTTCTAAAAACGGTAGTAGCTCTAAACAGCTTTAAACTCAAACAAGAATACTAATTAAAGATATATATAAAAAGAGGCAGAATGCAATCTCCCACTAGCACCATCTTCTGTGGAGTTAACCAGAAGGTGGCTGTGGGAAATATATGGTGTTCCCAGGCTCCTTTGCATGCTTTTTTCCTCCCATAATCCATTTCCCATGCCACTGAGTATATTTACTCCTTATTCAGTACACTGTATACCTTCATGGAATGTGTGGAGGCAAACCTGATTTGGTTATGCACCCTGATATACTCACTAAAGCAAACAATTGTCATCATAACAAACCAGTTTCAAGTGGAGGAAGTCTTGTTGCAATCCAGGCTTACTTTTAAAATATGTCTAGGAGATATTAAAATCAAGGAATCCATCAAGATACTGATTTTACCTCCTGCTGTCATTTTCCCACAATCAATCTTTCAGTGATCTAGAGGTGATAAATACCTGTTTCTATTTCTTCTAAACACAGGGGTTAACTACCTTCTCACCTCTTGCAAACATTCCCTTCTGCTTCACAGCTACCAAACACTTTTTTCCATTCTGTGTAGTTTGCTACTTCTGTTTCAGACCATAACTATGTCCCCTATGCCAAAAACAACTTTTTTATTTGACTGTATCTATCAGTTCAATAAGAGTTAGTATATTTTCCTGAACATATATTCTTAAGCCACCATCAGATACTGTTTTCTGACAGACACCGAGTAGGACCACTTTACACTGAAGGAAAAATGCGAGTGTGTTGGAACTTGCACAAGAAATCGTCGCATTGCTTGGCCTTGGTGGATTTTGCTCAGCACATGTGAGGCTTTGATACATAACGACCTATTGCTGCATGGTGAGGGTAACAGCAGATCTGAATGACCTCCCACACACAGGAAAGAGCTGCAATATTTTTGTGTCTGTACAAAGATAGGGAATTTAAGATCTCTTGTACTAAACTTCAAAAGAATTAATTCATATACAATCAACGGTGCTAAATGTGCATTTGCATATGTGCATTTCTGGAACATGGCTTTTCTTGTTGTTATGTCTAATTAAAATGTTTGTAAACAGGCAGTGTTTTTATGTAATGTGCCATGCAATGTGTGCTTGGGGAATACTTTTTAGCCAAACTAGTCTCCATAACTTTATGTGAGACAGCAAGGAGATAGAGTCCTTCCAAAGTAAGGGAATTTGTGAAGATTTTGCTGTAGGAGACTGATAGTGGCTTATCTTACCTATTACACTGGGGGAGGAATTGCTGAACTAAGAAGCCTGACTGGCACAGAGCCAGCCTGAGAGAAAGGAGACATTGTTACAGCAATCTGAGAGGAGACACTTGTGTTCTGTGTTAGAGATAGGCAGCTTCAGAATGGAGCCAGCACAAAAAGATAACAAAGATGAAACTGTTGCAAAAAGAATGGGGTTTTTTTAGGAAGCTATTTCTGAGAGATGATCCAGAATTTTTTTTTTCTTTCTTTCTTCCTTGAAAAGTGATGTTTCATAAAAACAGAAACTTTATCTGGAAACATATCAGCCTTGAAAGAAAAAAAAAAACCAAACCTAAAAATTAAACAATAACAAAACCCCCACCCAAGCCCACAACACTTTCTGACAGCGATGGGAAGAGCAATGACTTATGAGTAACCAACGGGTTTGTAGGTAGGGCTCCAGGGCACTGAAAGACCTTGTGGGATGAATTCGCAGCTGTACCTATAACCTGCCATCCCATACTGCACAGGAGTTCTTCGACTGTGAAAGGAGTCTTGGGAGGCTTGCTTCCATGAACTATTCCATATTTATACTAAGTAGAACAGCTCCAAGGAGTCAGGGGGGCACATGGGAGAGGGAAAGAGCCATACCCAATGTCCAGGTGGTAATTAATTATTGTCAAATAGTAAGATACCATTGTCATATATTTGGGTATCAGAACCTAAATAATGTGAGAGGAGAACTGTTTGGTCATGTTACTCTGAGAAGCCAATTCACAGCTCTGCTTGGGGCAGACTACAAGAAACCTTAAATTAGCATAATACTGACTCAAGTTTCAGCTTCTAAGGGGTCTGGTAGTGTATATCTAGAAACTCATAATAGAGGATCTTGGTAGAAAAGTCCCTGACAGTACAATGGCAAAGGAAGGGTGGAAGTAAATTTGCTAATGCAGTTTTGATACAAAATCAAGTGTTTAATAGTAAAAGCTGTACTGATATACTGACTGTGTGGGGAGGGGGGGAAATTAGGAAAAGGATGACTGAAATAATTTTCATGACTTTATGTTAAAGCCATCCTTAGCACAAATTAATTTCAGTGAAACAGGAATGATACTTGTAAACAGAATGGACCCAGGAGCTGTGCCAAACAGAGGGATAATAGTATTATGTAGGTGTATGTCTGACACTGCCAGAAAGAAAACATTGCAGCAACTAGAAGGCACCTCTTTTACCATACTGTAACTTACCAAAAAATATTCATCCTGTTCATGCCAAGTGGTCAGTTCAAGTCAAAAGGAATGATAGAGGACCTTGTAAAATTATAATGTTTTATGTATGTAAAGTACATCAATTATTATGCAAGAAAACACTCCTGTTAAACTTGTCTAGTAGTTGTAAACAGGAACTGCTGAGTTTATGAACTGCTGGCAGTCATTTTTGTCCTTTGTACAACCACATTGTCAAAGTTATCAATCCTCATTGCTGTTCAAACCCTTGCAGCACTAACTGAACATTCAGATTGCCCCTCTTGCATTTCCAGTGCTAACTGAAGGCTAATAAACTATTAGTTCAAGCTTTCTTTTTGTTTTTAACCATAGAGCTTGATACATTGTAAACAGAGAAGGCAAATGTAGAGAGTAGCACACAATTTGATTAAATTAGTATTTGGCAGAGGGCACTCAGATACATTTTTAGCTAGCACTGACTTCAGCAAATAGGCTTGATTTTATTTCATTATTGTTTTTCATTACTATTTAATGATTTACCGTTTAATTTACCCTAATTTTGACTTGCATTGTTATTAATCATCTTTAATACTTGATTATATTTGGACTCCATGGGATGAAAACAGCATTTAAATTTTGCTTGGAATTTGCTTTTCCTTGGCAATAAACAATGAAACAAGGGAAATCCTCATCTAACTTTAATATTTTTATATCTAATTTTATTATTTAGCCTTATCTGAATTTGAAGAAGAATAAAATAGCTAATGTTACAGAGAAGTCAGTGTTACCTTCCTCTTACTGTATGCTTTCAAAGTTTAAAGAATTAATTTAAGAAGTATTACTGTATCTATTCTTTTCACATTTCCTCTTGAATATAAAAGCTATTTCACAAGTGAGTGATGAATCTTTCTGACTTCAGATTCAGTTTAGAGAATCCAAACTTTCGCACTGCAGCCTTTCTTGTGAGAAGAAAAAGGGCTTCTAGAGTCTCTCAGATCTCAGCTCTGCTTTTTCACCAATAATCAATTATGTTATAGAAAAAGAAGTGCTAGCTCCAAAGAGCTTCCAGACTAACAGACTTGAGGCAGGAAGGCAAGCAGGATTACAAGCCTGCTCTAGGATCAGTCATTGAATGCACTGCTTTCCCATCCTCCCCCCAGCCTCTCTGCTTTTTCCTGAAAGAAAATGGAGGGGCTTACACCTGTTGGAATAGAGTACATATTTTTAAGGGAAAAGATATACATCTTGTTCTCATTTAACTAATTAATTCTTGATACAGTACACTACTGAAATGTAATTGTGTGTGAAAATTTTGCAATGTTCCCAAGGTAGTCATACAATAACCTGACATAAATACAATAAATCACACAAATAATAAACCCTCCTATGACATCATCTTCTTGGAAGGACATTTCTCCTCAGATAGGGAACAGCTTCAGAATAAACAAGAGACAGCTTCTTTCAATCGCAAACCAAAGAGCAAATAGAAACAATTCTAATACCCCTGAACTGGATAAAGAGTCTTCATTCAGCTGTGTGAAGGCTGATTCCTGGGATGAGATTTCTTGGCTCCAGTAATGTTATTTGTGTGACTGAGTGCTCAGCCACACAAGCAGGTACTACACAACTCTGTTTAAGACCTCATTATAACTTTCTTAGAAATAAGGCATCCAGAGGGATCTTGAGAAGTGAACACATGGAAACCTCATGAGGTTTACCAAGGCCAAGTGCAAGGTGCTGCAACTGGGTTGGGGCAACCCTGGTATCAACACAGGCTGGGGATGAACAGATGGAGAGCAGCCCTGCTGGGAAGGACTTGGGTGTGCTGGTGGATGAGAGGCTGCACATGAGCCAGCAATGGGCACTCCCAGCCCAGAGAGCCACTTGTGTCCTGGGCTGCATCCAAAGCAGTGTGGGCAGCAGGGAGAGGGAGGGGATTCCTCTGCTCTGCTCTGGTGAGACCCCACCTGCAGCGCTGCATCCAGGGGTCCCCANTTGACCTGTTGGAGAAGGTCCAAAGGAGGGACACCAAGATGATCATAGGGATAGAAGAACTCTCCTATGAGGAAAGGCTGAGAGAATTCAGATTGTTCAGCCTGGACAAGAGAAGGCTTCCAGCTGACCGTATTGCAGCCTTTCAGTACCTAAAGGAGGACTACCAGAAATCTGGAGGGCAACTGTTTACAAAGGCTTGTGAAGATATAACAGGAGGTGATGTCTTCAAACTGAGAGTAGGATTAGATTAGCTATTACAAAGAAATTCTTTGCGGTGAGGGTGGCAAGGCACCGGAACAGGTTGCCCCGAGAAGGTGAGGATGTCCCTTCCCTGGAAGTGTTCAAGGCCAGGCTGGATAGGGCTCTGAGCAACCTGGTCAAGCAGAAGGTGTCCCTGTCCACAGCAGAGGAGTTGGAACTAGATGATCTTTAAGGTCCCTTCCAACCCAAACTATTTTATGATTTCATCATTCTATAATTCTATGTTTAACAATTATCAGAATGAGTAATTTCTTTCCTACCATACTGCAGATTACCACACAGGACATACTAGCTCAGAGGTCAAGAAGATCCAGATTATTTTGCCAGTCTGGTACAATGCATTCCGTTTTTTGTCAGTATGTGTTCTGCTGGAGAGTATTCATCATTTCTAGATGAATGAAATAAAGGAAGTGGTTTTTAAAGGCGCATTAGACAGCAAGGTAGCTACTCATGGGCTGAATATTGCATGAATCATTAGTGTTTCTGAACCTGCATGTCACCTCTATAGTAATCATCCACCTTTAAAAATGAAGCAGAATATATAAAGCAAAAAGTACTTTCAATAAAACACAGTGTCATGAAGGTTGATCTGCTACTGAGAGCTTGTTTTTACTGTTTAGTCCAATATACTTCTCACTGGGTTGACAAATTACTTTCAGCTTAGAATTACTAGCTTTTATTTTTTTCTTTTTTTAATTGGTGCAAGAGTTTTGTGCTTTTTTATGTAAGAAGGTTCTGCTGCAGAACATCATAAGAAAGATATTGTCTATTTGTGACTTGATATATACATATGTAAATGGAGCAAGGGATAGAATTCTTCTTCAGCTCCTTTTTTTTTTTCACTTGTTTCCACAGATTAGAAAGCCAATGCAGCTCATTTTCAAAAAAATGAAGCAGCCTCATCAGCATCAGAGACAGTGACAATATATGGGGAATTAGGTGGAAAGTTACCTTAGTTGCTGGCATGACCCTGGCCAGCTTATAAACAAACTGTGAGGCTGGAGATTGACTCTGGCAGTACAGGAACAAGACGGGCTTGCTTCCCATCTGAAGTGTGCCGGCAGCTTTAACAACTGACATACAAAAGTTTTCAGAGCCTACACTGTTATAAACGCGAGTGTACCGTTTGTACAAAATAATAACCTCGTTTATTTACTGGGCACACACCTATTCTGTAGGAGTGAAAGAAAGTAGGGCTATAGGGGAAGGGAATGGTTACCTTTCTCTGTAAGTAGCTAACCTAGCAAGAAAACAGTTATGAAATTCTACCAAGGTTGGTTGACAGTGAATTGGTACTATCAGAAGAAAGACTTCATGCTTCAGAGGTGTGCTTGAGTCGTAGCAGTCCTTCACTCCAATCCCAAGGTGGTCCCATTTAAATGCTATACCTTGCTCAGAGGTATGTATAGAAGTCTCAGGGGTATGTGTAAAACTGGTATTTACCTCAAATCTTCCTAATACCTTAGAACCATATTCTGAAACAGGCAAACATTTCATCTGCAGGCTCACAAAAGCCAGGTAGAGAGGAGGTAACTGTTAAACATGACACAGGCCTCTGCACAGCAGTGTGACAGAGTCCTCAACATTGAAATGCAGAAGGACAGTTTTGTTCTCCTTTCTGGCATGGTAACAGAAAGAGAGAGTTTCACTGGTTAGGTAAATATAGCTGATAATTTTGCTTGAATAAAAGAGGAGACTTATCCTTGAATTCTCTGGATATGAATAAGTAATGCCCAACTGTTTCCAAATATAATTCAAAGCATTGTTTTGTCTCAAAGAATTTATCTGAGGTGATCTGAAAAAAACTGTTTTGGTTTTTTCAAAGCTTCTGTGCCAGTTAGTTCATCTATCCATATTTGTGTACACAAGGACAACTCCATGCATGAAAACTAAACTAACTCTTAATAGACATATAGAGTAATTGCCATTAGCATTCTGGCAGAATGGAACTCAAATACCTTTTTTTTTGTTAGCTTTTTTGGCAACTGTGCCAAATGATGAAAACTGTGGATATTTTCAGACTTGTTATGTTAATGGCTCATTTTCAGGATCTGTAGCTGGAGTATGAAGACAATGTGAGTCAGGGGTGGTTACAGGTTTGCACATTGTACAAAATAAAATGAAGGTAGGTGAAGTGCCTGTTTATTTAAAAAAAATATATATGTGAAGTTCTTTGCAAATGACAATAAAGGTTTGCCCATAAGAGTTACTGGCATCTTATTTAGCTGAGGAATTTTTACTATAGTCACAGGAGGATGTCCAAGATTAATTAGATAGGCATGGCAAGCATCATGGACTTATTGCAAAGTTTGTGCCACGGCATTCTGATTGTGCTATGAATCATTCATTTCACTGGATAGTGGGAAAAGTGCATGTAATGATATAGCCATAAGTTATATATTAAAGCAGAAGAAGTGAAGATTAGTGTGTCTCATGCATCTGGTCTCAAGGGAAGAAAGTAACATCACTTCGTGAATCCTCTGTACTTGCAGTCTTGGCATAAGCATCTAGAGAAATGTTGGAAAAATCCTCTGTAAGTGTGACTCACTCTATGGCAAATGGGAAAGGGCAAGAGAAATGATTCTAACAATCATATATTTAAGAGAGAAGGAAGACAAATTATCAAAAGACGGAGAGCTGTGCACAAAGGACATCATTCCACTGTGGTCAGTAAAACTGAGGAAAATCAGTGTGATTAGAGGTGCATCAATAAGTCTGAATGCAATTACACAATGAGCTGCTGGGATTGCAGAATAAGGAAATGTTTGAAGGCATTTGATATTTGCAGAGAAAACTTTAATTCATACTGTCAATGCTTTAAAAGTATTTTAGAGCAATTCAGTGTCAGTAAAGATCATTTTTTCAACTGAAGCTATTCATAGACTAATAACAGAGCATCTGTGAGATGTCACATACCCACTTATTACATGTAATTCTGTGAAAAAAAAAGAATATCTAATTTGTATTGAAATCAATGGAAGTTGCGAATTTTGTTTCTCACAGAATTGATTTCTATCTGAAAAAGGTGCTGTTAAACACTGTGACATTCACCTTCTCTATTGCAAATGTGGAAGAAATCTATAGACAGTTGTGCAGTGAATGCTACATCTCTGTTACAACGTGGGGGGATAATTATATGACAATTAAAATGTTTGATTATCTTAAAAGAAGAAATTAATCATTATTGGCATGCAGTCACATCATGTTATATGCTGCTTTTCTGAATGTTATTACAACAGAACGATCCACTGTGAGGCTTCAAGGACCACCCCAGTGCCACCTGGTTCTCCTAGTAAGAGCACTAGCAAGAGAGGGGGAATTTTTCCTGGATTTTGTCACCTACAGCATCACCTCACAGAACCCTGCACTTCTGCACTGATTGAAAAACTTGCCAAACAGGAAGTAAAAAGCTTATTGATTAAGAGGGAATTAAATTCTTAAAAAAATAAAAGACTGAAAACCAGTTGCCAAAACAGTGGCTTATTTAGATTTGTTTTTCTAGGAAGATTTTGTTGAGATTAGCCACAATTTTTCGTGGTTAGGCTTCTCAAAAGAAGAGCCAGTCAAAAGCAGATGACATGTTAGATGGGTTTTGGTACAATCTAGGTCATATGAATTTGTCCCTAAGAGATTGCATGTTAGATTGGAATGTTTAATTTTTTAAATGTCGTACCAGTTTTTGTTTTGATGTACATTTTTATCTTTGTATTTTTAATTATTTTTAATGTTTTTTTAATTTTTATTTTAAAATCCAGGATATAAATCCAGGCCTCAAATCTGTGACAGCAGGTAAGAAATTCTGTCGTAAATTTTTTTGCAACTTGGATAACAGCCTCACCACAATAATTAACTCTTTGTCCGAATTTCCTGAAGCTCATTTAGAGAAGCTAAAATTCACTTGGAAATATTGAAGAGAATGGAATCAGGAAATTATTGTAAAGATAGTTAGTAAATAAAATACATCCAGCAAACTATTTACTATATTAACTGATTTAATTCATTAACTAACTAAATTGGGCAATATGTTTGTGCACTGGCCATTACATGGTTTTGAGAGTTAAAGAATGGTTACAATCTGGTTCATCAATATTTAACTCACATTCTGATAAAATCTGGGCTGCCTGATATCTTCATGAGAGTCTTCTGTGTCATAAATATTGTACATCTTACTAAAGACTCCAGATCTCTTCCTAAAGCTATTTATGTGACAGTCCAGCTGTGTGACATCATCACTTTTCATGTCCTTTATACTTTATTTCTGTTTCTCAGTGTGATTTGAATATTTTCACTTTTTTAGGTAACTCAGACCTCTCCTGTCCCTAAAGGTAAGAGTCTTTATTAGACTGGGTTAATTTAAAAGAAAAAGCAAATCTAAGTAGCCTCTTTAAAGTGATGTGCTGAGTTATCATGAGCTATTCCATTGTAACCTGCCAGACATATTATAAGCCAAGGACATGCAAGTGACTAGAAGCCATCAGAGAAGACCTTCAGCTTAAAATGTCTTTAAAGGCCACATATCTTGTAAATTATATTTTAGAAGGTGCTTTTAAATGTTAACCAGTAATGGCATCCATGGCCCAAAAAATATACTATTATGCTATTATGGAGATTTATAAGCACCTGAACTGATATATACAAAATACATTCATTATATTAGTAAGTACCTTTTTCTCTAATTTGAGACAGACAGGCTCAAACTTTTAACCTAATAATATTTCTCCTCAAAACTTCAGCTGGATTTTGGGATAGTCAGAAATGTTCTAGCATCAGTGGGCCAAGCTCAGAATTTGATTCATTAAATGAAACTCTGCTCTGAGCCATAAGGCTTTTGCAATGTTAGGCAATTAACTAGATTTTCTCCTGGCTCCTGTGCCAGCAACAAACAGTAGTCAGCACACTTCTAATTACAGACTGCTGTAAGACAGAAACCAAATGCAGATTCAGATTGATTTACATACTGAATGAAACTCATTTTGCATTTTGATAGTTCTTTCTCCTAGATGCCTCTGAGTTTATTTCTTCTTTACCCCTGAGTGCTTTATGATTTCTGTGCTTACATGATTTTATTATCATCTCTTTGCTCCAACACACTTCATTTAACAGGAACAACATCATCCCGTGGAACCTGGACAGTTTCTGAGTGGATATGCTTGTGGGTCAGATGGCCTCCCACCTCCACCTCAGGACAAGGCACAGCTACAGACAACTCCTCCTCCACCCCAGTTTCTATGGGAGGAAAGCTCAGGTGTACAGCTGAGATGAAAGCTGCAGAATGATTCAACAGGTACTGACCTCAGCACATGGGGAACCACCTCCCACGAGGTGCTACATCATGTCTCGTCATCAAGAACGTGCTAAAGTGCACTATTTGTATTTCTGAACTTGCCAATGCCAACCAAAAAGAGAAATCAGGAAATGCCATGGGAGCAGTCGTTGCCCTGGTCTTTCCAAATTCTGAAACAAAGGTTAGGCTCATAAAAATATTTTCAAGAGTGCTTCTACATCTTTGCTCTAAAAAGGCTGAAAAGCCAAAAGAGCCATCCACATTGCTAATTATCTGCTAAACTGCAAGCACTTCCATACAAACTGCTAGTTGTTGCTTTTGTGGGAAACACAGTTTAAATAAAGTACCGAGGCACAATGAGACTTATAGTCTTGTGTTGAGAAATACAAAATGGGAGGGAAGTAATAACTCCCATGCTATGCACAACCATATACACAGGTTTCCTATGGCTCTGACATACAGAAGTCACAGAGAGATATCAGACCACTCACAAACTTGTAATAAATACCCCTTATCCAAAAGTTACCTCTTTCAGTAATCCTAGTGAAAGTTCCCAAAATAAATATTGAAAGATGTATAGAGAGTTTTGAGTTATTAATGGATATATGATTTCTTCACAGATAGAATATATTAAACATCATTCACATTTCAGGAGATTCCCTTTCCCCTCCAGGGAGCTCAGCTTCACCTGCTCAACATGTTGGCTGGGATGTCAGCTCTCTCACTGCTCTACAGTGAGCAAGGTTAGGCAGGAGTAGAAATATTTTTGTACTCCAGCAAGTCTCAGCTAATTCACAGTCCCTTGAGTTCTGCAATTCTTTCTTCTTAAAGAGCACAATGGCTTTTGGATCACAACTTAAATCATCTTTGGCTTTATTATTTCTTAACATTACATGTGTCAGCTATTCATACTTTACTGCAGTGTCCTTTGAGGCATTCCTTGTGACTCTGAGTACCATTTGTGTCTTCACATATTTCATATGCAATGAAAACTCATTAAAGAACAAATTCAGACAAAATATCTCACTTTTATATGCTTTTCAGGTGAATTGGAATTGCATTTTCTATTATCATAGAATCATGAAACGGTTTGGGTTGGAACAGACCTTAAAGGTCAGTTAGTTCCAAACTCCCTGCCATGGACAGGGACACCTTCTGCTTGACCAGGTTGCTCAGAGCCCTATCCAGCCTGGCCTTGAACACTTCCAGGGAAGGGACATCCTCACCTTCTCTGGGCAATCTGTTCCAGTGCCTTCCCCCCCCCCCAGCAAAGATTTTTTTTGTAATAGCTAATNCTCACAGCAAAGAATTTCTTTGTAATAGCTAATCTAATCCTACTCTCAGTTTGAAGACATCACCTCCTGTTATATCTTCACAAGCCTTTGTAAACAGTTGCCCTCCAGATTTCTGGTAGTCCTCCTTTAGGTGCTGAAAGGCTGCAATACGGTCAGCTGGAAGCCCTCTCTTGTCCAGGCTGAACAATCTCAATTCTCTCAGCCTTTCCTCATAGGAGAGTTCTTTTATCCCTATGATCATCTTGGTGTCCCTCCTTTGGACTTAATCCACTCAATGAATGTCCTTCCTCTGCTGGGAATGTTGTTACAATTTTTCCCACTCCTTATAAAAATACATTAGTATTATTAAAACTTATTGTACCAGAATTACTACGGAGTAATTATCATGCTATTATTGTGCTTCCTCATTCAAAAGCTTTTTCGTGCTTTCTCACAGCTCCCGCCTTTTGATAATCCTTTTCCAACTTTCAGTCAGAGGTCTAGCCAGTGGTGCTTTTTTCATTTCCATTTTCAATGCCAATATTTTAAAGGCTCATATGAATCCCTGCCACCACAGCTTCCTTCCAAAACAACGGATATGTGGATGTAATAGCTGGAATAGATGCTACTACCTTTCATCAGTAGTTTCCATTATTAATTTACTCTTATTTAGTTAAAGTATTACTTCTTCTTCTTATTCTTCTTCTCATTGTTATTTTAAAATTATTGTTATTATTTGTATTATTTGTATTATTTTATTTATTTATTATATATGTTGTTTTGTTGTTGTTACTGTTATTATTATTATTACCATCATCATCATTATTATCATTACTATTATTACATCAACGTTTCTGGATATAAAGAATTTTCAAGAAAAAATAGTTGATCCAACACTGCTGAATAATTTTAATTCATGCTTATCCAGAATAGCAGTGTGGAGAACTGTAAGTGGGAGTTAAGTGACAAGTGCATAACTAGGTGCAAATGGATTGCATATTTATACAAAGTAAAAACAATCAAATATCAAATAATGAAATAAAAGAGCTTTAAAGTAAGACTATCAATATTTAAATGTCGTAACTGCCAAAAAATCATTAGTCATTTTCTGTCAGGAAAAGTATAGGAGTGAATTTTTGACAGTGCCTCTTGAATTAATCTAGATTTAGCCAGGATGTGAAAGTAATATTTCATGAAGACTAGAAGCTTTTTCACGGAGTTGTATCCATGAGTACAATAGAAAGGGGTCTAAGGAGAAAAAAAACTGTCTTCTGGAAGTTCTGGTTTTTGGGGATGAAGCCAAGAGGACCTAAAAGCCTTACGAAATACTATGCCTAGACATTCAGCAGTGTAAATGACACTGAGGGCCAGACACATATGTTAGGTTCAGCAGTGCTGAGCTTTACTGTGCCTAAGTCCCCAGTCTTGATCTATCAGCTTAGTAAAGTTGACTTTGAATGTCTCAAAATAGCTTCGAAAATGGAAGGAGGCATGAGAACATCACCTCCATGAGAAGGAATATATCTCTGGGATAGTTTATTGAACAGATGCCAAGTTCTGCTAGTGAACTAGAAATACATTCTAATCCACCATGAAATTGAAAACACAAAAGTAAAACGCTATGGTGTAATAACACAGAAAACGCAATCAGTCATTGCCACTATCTAAATTTATGTTCTTTCATTACAAAATAAACAAAGTAGAATACATGAAAATACAGTGAAGACTGTTTCTAATATGTGTGGGGCATATAATGTAAAACGGAAAGATAATGACCCTGCAGGAAAGCCTTCATGGAAAGATGACAGAAATTTTGGCCACTTATTCATCTCTGAAGTTCAGGGATCTGTTTTATTCCAAATCTTTCTATGGCACATCCCAGTCAGATGCAAAAGTATTTGTACTATGCCTGTCCTGCTGCGACCCAGCAAGATGAATACTAAGAGGTCCAAAAGTGACCAATGAATACTGAGAACACCAAGCTTAAGGGTTTAAATCAGGGCTTTCTGAAAGAGATTTGTTTTTTAACTTTGAATTCTCAGCTCTTGTAGCTACTCCGTTCATTACAAATGCTAATAACCATGGCATTGAAATTTAAAAGAAGAAAAAGAAAAAAAGGATGGGAAGGAAAATGTAGCATTTAAAAATTATTTGGTGCCTCCTGCATATCCTTAGCTCCTTTTCTTGGAAAACCAGTTTAAAATCTTTCAAGTTAAGACATAGAAATGGAAGCCATGTTTTTAACTCTTGGCCTAAGCACTTGCCCAACACAACAGAAGAAACCCCTGACAGGAGCAAGGGAAGAATCTGGATTTCCTAAGCCTGCTCCAGTATCAGAGCCAAGGGATGACTGTGTAACCAGGATTTTAGGTCTTTATGGTAAAAATAGTGCCTGGTGAAAGATCTACCTTTCTCAGTGGCTGATAGCACTCTGCTCAGTGAGACTTTAGAATAACAACTTAATGGCTTCACGTAGCAAAGAGAAGGGTTTGTTTGGTGTAATAAAGGAACAGTGGCCACGGGAAGGACGTGGAAACCAGCTGGCAGTCATCATAGCAGAAACAGAAAGCACAAGATTCTGCTTCCAGAGTTGAAGTTATTCATCTCACAGTACCCTATTTTAATGGCTTTGTCAGACCAACAGTAAGTTAATCCATCAGCTCATCCATACAATCATATAGTCAAATGAATAAATATGGGAATTTTATGCTGTGTTAGTTTGATTTATCAAGTAAGAGAAATTAGGGACATGCTTTTTCTAATCACAATTTGTACCCATAAATATTTGTTACCACTTTTTAGCAGATCTAAATATATCTTCCTGAATGAATATGATCTATTAGCAGGAATTTTATTCTCTACTTTTATTCCCAGCGTACGTTATCCTTATTTCACTTTTCTGACTTGGAAAGTAAGTTTCTCTTCTTCCATAAATTTCTATGCTCTCCTTAGCTTTTCCTGCCAAAACAGCAGACCCTGCTCTATCTCCTCACTCTCCACTGCTGACACTATCCCTTGAGCTCTCAGGGGCTCAAACTGATGCGTTTTGGTGATTTTAAGTTTAGTTAAGTAGATTTTCTTTTTTTTTAACTTTATTCAACCAAGAGTCAAAAAACTTACAGGGAAGAAAACAAAAATGGATAGAGCAGTTTATTCTCACCAAGGCCCATTGTCACTGCCAGGGTCTGGCACAAAGGCTGCTCAGGTCACACCATCTCAGATGCAGGAAGCAACGCTGTGCTGGCTTATGGGCTCAAGGATGCCACGAGTGTATCGGGTAATGAGAAAAATCCAAGCTCAGGGTGCAGCAGGTGAGTGTGCTCACGAGCAGGGCTTTGCTGAGTGCGAGATACAACCAGATAGCGAACCCGTGATGGACAGGATCTGTAACATTCTGTCACAGGGGACAGTAGAGACGGAGACAGGGATGCAAATGCATGAGAGGAAGCTCCAGCTGTGTGGCAGGAGAACTCAGGGATTAGTTACATGTGATTGCTTGCTAGACTTGATATAACAGGGAACATAAAGACACACTCACACAGAGTGACATATCAGACTAGAAAGATCACTACATTTTATCCTCCCTTCCCCAGCCATTACCTCCTCTTCATCCTCTTCTTTCATAATGCCTACTCAGCACTTTTATAATTAATGTTTATTAATCAGTCTGCCAGAATTGAAGCAGATTAAAGAAGAATTAAACTACACACCGTAGTAACATTGGAGGAAACCAGAGGGCAAGTAAATGCTTTCAAAGGCTAAATCTGGATGTTGATTAGATATCTGTGTGATCAAGAAGCCATGAAAAAATTAACCTTGTAAAAGTGGAGAATATGAAATTATTTTCTAAAAGTTCACATCTAAATTACTACAGATTGGTTTATTTTAAATGCATAGTGAATTCTTTGTTGTCTTGAGCACCTAGAATGTGGTTTATCTCTTCCTGTACAGAATATCTTTGATTAGGCAGTTTGTGTTTGCATGAGTGCTTCTGTCTGTGTTAATTTGTGTGGCTATCCATGCTTATGTGTGTGGATCAGGTATATACAGGTCTTCCCACAAGGAATACGTGCTACTGGCTCGACCAAGGAAGCTTGACCGTGGTGCTGCTCCAGCTCTGTTTCTCTCAGACTACTGGACTCTGTGTCTCCTAACAAAGGTGACCAAAACCAAATGTGTACATGAACCAGTCAATTTATCCATATATTAATGAAAGTCTGTAGGTTTAAAATATGCCTGCATTATTAGAAATGGCACTTAGACTCAGTAAGACTTTTCCAAGATCAAGTCAATTTGAGAATGTCTGTAACAGAGAAGCTTGTGTTGATGCCTTAGGATTTTAGCTTTTATATTTTTCATACATTTTTAATCCTGTAATTCTCTAGTGTAGAACTCTCAACTCCATATAGAGTGTTAGCTACTGCTTTCCCATTTTGGTCAGACACAACAATTCCTCTCTAGGCCTGGGAATCAAGAACACCTTACTGTGTCAGGCCCCGAGAAAGGTAAACAAAACTGAGTTGGGGGGAGCAAACTTGGGTAAATGACTTAATTACCTGAAGCTTTAATTGGAAGATTAAGCTCCAATATGTTAATGGACCAAACTCATAATAGTAAGAAAACCCATGACCCGTCATCCATTTTTGGGTGTAGCCTCCGGGCAGGCTTTGTCTGCCTGAAATGTACCTGAAGGCCCTTCAATAAATATAACCACTTTTTTTTCCCCCTTAATTTTGTCTGGCCTCTGTTTTTAGGTAGTCCCAAAAAGGCATCAGTGTCACCAACAGAAATTCCCATTTTAAGACTAAATGCTGCTAAAACACATCCTTGTGACCACTAAAAATTATTTTGTTTCACCTAAACTGGGCAGTCACTTCCAAATAAGAGAAATCACACAAATGTCCCTCTCTTGCTAATGGGAAAAGAATCCACCAGTGTGGGAATATTTGGGAGCCATCTTATTCTGTACAAAACAAACAAGAATCCTTGGAAAATGTTAGGTTTCATGTCCAGCAAGATGCTTTTATGTAGCAGTAATATATGCCAATAGCCATGGAATCAGGAGATTGAAACATGGAGTTTTTCTTCTTGGGTTTTGTTTCATTTTTTTTAATATACTGGAACCCAGGTGGATCTATCTGGGCATTTATTTTTAATATCAAAAGACAGTTGTCTCCAGAAGTTTTCAACAGCTAGGCAGGATGTGCTAAGAGGTCAGGGTTCTCAGTGTGGAAAAGCCAGACATACCCCACGACAATTATCTTCAAAAATGCAGGTTTAAACAAATGGCTTTTAAAAACCTTCCCACAAGAGCTTAGCCTAAAGAACAACATGATACTAGTTTTATCCCTGTCCTTAGTGCAGTTGAGACATCAGTAGATATGTTTAATTTTCAGCACTCATATGAAAAACTTACCTTTCTTATCTAGGGTGCATATGGCCCAGAATTACATGTATTCATGGAAAGCTGTCTGGTTTCTGGCCATCTGCCATTTTGACAGTGCAGCGTTGTTTTCAGTACTGTATCGAAGGTATTAGGCAAATAATGTTAAACAATTTAATAGAAATAGGGAGAACCTGAAAGAAAAACAAGTCTGATGAGCTACTAAGACTTTGAAATAATGAAGTGTTTTATGTGTGTAGCTTTTCTCTATATTTAAAATTTTTTACAGGAAGTAAAACCTCACGTTTAGACAAAACTTGTTATTTGTTATTCAAATTACAATCCCCTTGATTTGGGCTACAAAAAACATACTTCAGAAGAGCAATGCCAGGGCTACGAAATAAATTCTAAATATTTGTAGTAATGCTGTAGTAATGCAGCACTTGTGACAACAGCGTAGAAAATGCCTTTATCTTAGGTTGACATTAGTAAAGAGTAAAAATGCTGTAGTTCTTTTCTAGTGATCAGCTTGTTACAACATAAATGAGGCCTGCTGTAACTCAGATCTTGTCAAACTCAGAAGCAACCAGTTTGCTTTGCCTCCCTATAATAATGTCTAAGGTCCTCAATGGCAATACACATTCGAAGTCATATTTCAAAGTATGACTTGAAAGTGATCTTCTCTAAAGATGTTTAACAGATGCAGAAACTGAGAGACCAAAAGTTTTTGCTGTAGTCACTATGCAGATCTGCAACAGAACTGCAAACAGACTCCAGTTCTAAGCCCCATCGAAAGCCCTGCCTTGTAGGTCATGCTGCTAAATTTATAGCAAATTATTTTATATAAAAGTCATACTTAACAATGTAATTGAAATCGCCAAGAGTGCCATTTTCCATGCAGTCCCATTAGCAGCCTAAGTGAACATCTCTGCCAGCAACTTCTGAACCCACCACCTAATTCCCCTCACATCTGGCAGAAGTGTTGAGATAATTAAGGTTCTATTATCATTATGCTAATGATGAGAGATACTTGTAATTGCTCTGAATGACGGAAAAGTTCAAACCTGGTTTTACACCTTGAGACTCCTTCAACACATTCCTACAGGCAGAGACAATTTTTTAGGTTTTGTCCTTCCGTGAAAGCTCAACACAAGGAAACAAAGCAGGGAACATTGTCTCTCCTTTGCACCACTCAGCAGCCTTCTGCATCACAGAGACAAGACATTGGAGAGGAGCCAGCGTACAGCCAGAAGATTGCAAGGATCTACTGGAGCAACCAGCTGTGAGTTTAATTGTAAATTGACCCCTTCAGCCAGACAAAAATTGTCATCGAGACCCCAATTATTCAGATTAAGCTTCTATTAACAGATCCTTGGTGAGGATCTAAATATGTGAGAAACACTATAAAATACTTTTGTTTTGAATTATTTCACCAGGTTTTTTTGGACAAGTGTTTTCTTTTGACACCTTCACAAGTCATAGGTGGACAATGAGGAGATAAAGATAGATATGTAATTGAGAAAACATGTAAGTGGTTGCTTAACATTTTAGAGGTAAAAGGGAAGATAAATAGAGTAACAAACTATTTCATTAATTGAATACTTGTTCAATTTTTCATTACACAAAGTTCCAAATCAGTTATTATCACTTAAGGGAAGTGTTTTCAGTTTGACAGATATTTCTGAAAATGTACTTTCCAGGGTGACCTGAAAGTTTGGAAAGGAATTCAGTTATTCATGGACGTGAAATGAATCATGGTCTTTTTGTATTTTATGCTGAGTAGTTTGGGTGCATTTTTCACTGGAACTTCAAGCAAAGCAGATACTGTCACAATAATCCTGAGTAGCTGGGCTCAACCATATCCTTATCTCTGAGTTTTACACAGCATTGGAACTCCTTAAGCGGGATGCTGATAAAGTGGGTTCCATGGCAAGGTTATATTGGAGGAGGGAGGAGGTAGGAGGGACTGCAGGGGTGGCCTCTGTGAGTATGGACCTGGGGCTGCCCCATCCCAGGCAGAACCAGCTCCTGCTGATTTCAAAACAGACCCTTGGCTCCACAAATCTCAGTCAGGCTGGTGGCATCTCTGTGAAAACATTTTTAAAAGGGTAAAAACCACTTCACAGCGGCTGTGAGAACAGAATGATAAAAATGTGAGAGAAACAACCTTCTAGGCACAAAGGTTACTCCTGTTTCCACATTGGAGCAGTTTATGAAGGACTGCATCCCCCATGCTGGAGCTGGGGAAAATTAAGAGGAGGACGGGCAGCAGAGACAAAGTGCTGTAAGCTGCCTGCAGCCCCCACTCCTCAAAAGCTGTTCCACTTGCAGGAGGGAGGAGAAGGAAGAAGAGTCACAAACAAAGGAGTTCGGTTGAGCCTGAGAAAAAGGGGAAGTGGGGAAAGGTGGGTTTAATTTTGTCTTTTAGTTTTGTCTTTTTGTCTCACTACTCTATTTCTAATTGGCAGTAAATTAAATTAGTCTTCCCCAAGTTGAGCCTGTTTTGCCTGTAATGGTAATTGCTCAGTGATCTCCCTGTTTTTATCTTAACTCACAACATTTTTTGTCCCATTCTTTCCCTTTGCCCTGCTGAGGAGGAGAAGTGAGATAGTGGCTGTAAGGGGGTCTGGCAGCCAGTCGCTCTCAACCCACCACAGCTGGAATTGTGGGACATCAAAGCATCCAGCACAGGGGAAATCAAACTACAGCAACAAAAAGTCTTCCCTTGCCATTGCTTATATCTTCTCTTATACACATATTTAAGTTTCTTGGGGCAATAAAAGTAACATTTCAGAATAAATACTGGAAGAAATAGGAAGGTCCAGGAGTCAACAGTTGCTGCATACCTGTGTCATTTTTTTATCCCAAATGATGTGCTTTTGGCTGAGGCCAGCTCCACCATAGTCCATGGCTTTCTGGCTGCAGTTTTACAGTGAAATGTAAGCATTTCAGACAGATGTCTGGCAGTAAATTGTCACTTCAAATATTTCCTAGCTCCTGTGTAATATCTGCAGATATCTCAGATACCCCTGGGATGTCTGGAATGGCACTTGCATTTAGGCAAACCCACAGTAAAGCCCACAGAGCCCAAGCAAGTACGACTCTTGGGAGGAGGCTCATTCCCTCTTTTCTATGTGATTAAGGTCTAGGCCATTCATAATTCACCTATGAATCCGAAAGGGGAATCCATCAAGAAAAAATATACATTATTATATGTTTCATTAAGACTCACGTCTTCTTACTGTTCAGCTATCAACTCAGTGTCAGAGGCTTCCCATCCACCAGGATATTATGATGGAATTAATTTCATAATTGTTCGCCAGTTTAGCAAAATTATCGCCACTTACATTTTCCTTAACCATAAATAAACACCATTCCCATATTTTCCTTCTGTTCATCTTGAATTCTTGCCAAGCTTCCCCTCCACCCCACTCTGTCCTTTCTTCCCTTTACTGGCAAGTTTTCAAGGGCATTTGAAGACAATGTTGAGAAAAATCATGACTGATCTACTCATGACTTCTGTGGCAAGAACTGCTGCATTACAATTGCATGGGGAGACAAAGGCTGACAGCCTTTTTACGTTTCAGCAGCAATTTAAGGCTGTTAACTTTGAAGGCGGTGGCAGCTGCTGACCCTCGAAGGCTGAATCCAGTTAGTGCTGAGCCAGAGAGTGAAGGGCTCAACAGCTCTAGAGCCAGCCAGGTCAGCAGCAGCAGGAGGGCTCAGTGCCCCAAGAGTTTGTCCCCTGACTGATGATTTCTTACAGCTGCCTGGGCTGAAATACTGATTCAAGCCAAGCAACTTGTTCTTGCATCTTGTTTCAGGTAGCAAAGTAAGGTACCTCATGACTGTACAGCTAATAACTCAATTTAGGAGCTAGCTTTGAAGGGCACAAAGTGACTCAATTCACCACGACTTCCCTGGGAGCTGATGGTATTTGGCACTCTGCAGGGTCAAGCTCTGAAAACAAATATAAATGAAAGACTCCTCAGTTGACTTTTCACAAAGTGATGCAGTGAGGATTGGTCTGACAGATTAAAGTGATAAAGCCAGCTAAAAGTTATGTTGTAATACTGAGTATTTATTGACCTGCAGTGTCTTGTAGCTGACAGACATCTGGCAAAATTCTGTAGTGGATGGGGACTCATCTATGAGGGTGATTAATTTCACTGGTAATTTGGCTGAAGCAAGACCAGAAAAGCCAAATTAATTCCATGGTAAAGCTCTGAATATATTCAGTTTATGAGACTAAAGGACTTAAGCTACAGTCTTCTGTCTTTAACAACTGATTAGTCCCTTGAACTAAACCTGCTGGAAAAATCTTCAGTGCTAAACTTATTGAAGCCTTTATTATTTGTTCTGGGTCTTTGTTATGGGCTGCCCTTGGAGCTTTCTCTACCTGATTTTAATTAAGAATATATCTGAGCTTGGGAAAGTAATACCTGAAACAAAAAAGAGATTTGTAATGACAACAGTACAGGAAATACTCATTTGTATTCAGAGCATAGAAATGATGAGTGTTTTTGCTAGCTGGTACCCTTGATACCACAGCCATATTGTTCATCTCTATACAATTCTGGTAGTTGAGTTCAAGTCCCATTGTTCTTGTTGTTATTGTCATTTCTAGGCAAATGCACTTCTGGATTTTAAATCAGATATATTCGAAGACTTTACAGTTTTCTTCTTTGCTTTCTCCCTTTTCCCCTTGCAAATGTTGTGATTCCAGTCACTTCAGGGGGAAAGAGTTTACTGAAAAGTTATACACTGGCTCCAGGACTCTCTGAGCTGGAATTGTCATCCTGCCAGTCCTGTGCAAAGAGGATTTTCATCAGCTGCTAACCAAGACAGGACAATTAAAAAACCTGTTTTCAGTTCTTAAGCCTACAAAAGTACCCTTTACATTACACCACACCCCAAAACTGTTTTGCACATCTCTGTTCTGGGATCTGGGTGGTCTGCTCAACAGTTCAAAGATATTTTGTGAGAAGAAGAAAACAAGGAGGATGACTTCATTCCTCATTGTTTTTCAACATAGTTTGTCCGTAAAACCAGCAGAGAAGAGGATGTGCTGAGCCTTGCATGGTGTCAGTTTCTGAACATCGCAGTCCTCCCTTATTAATTTTACCTAAGACTTATATATAGTCTAATCACAGAGTAAAAGAGTAGCTGTTAAAAACATCTAGTTTTCCTTAAATTAAATGTGTTATAATGATGATTGCTTTTCTGAATATTCCTGCAGTTATTAGTAGAGCAAAGGAATTTGAAATACTTACTGCAAAACAATATTAGTAGTTTGCATTTACTGAGTAAAAAGGACATGATGTTATAAATTGTTTGTGCTATGACATGAATGTTTAGCATAAACTCTGACATTTTTCAGCACAAAAAAGTGGCAGTGTTCTCACATCCTCTTGCTCAGAAAATCTGTCAAATTGCAAATGTAAACAGCAGTTTGAAAACAGTTCATGCCTATGCTCACGTTTTATTAATCACCACAAACAGATTTGAGATCAGATAATCTGCATGAAGTATTTAAATGCCATTTGAAGATACAAAGTTGAAAAATTACATGTCCAGTTCTGATTTCACTCCATTTTTAATAAAAATTATGATCATAAAGAGATTTGTTGCAGTGTGTTAAAATACCATAGAGCCTATCACTTATATATCACTTTGCTTATATCACTTCAGTATCTGATCTGGAGGCAAGAATCAAAAGCATGTGCTGATTATGCTTGTGCCACAAATGGTGCCACAGGAGGCCCTGTGCAACCAACTCACTGAGTCATTCAGGGAAAAGGAATCAGCTCAGTTCCCCCTCAGGAGGGCACTCATTATTGTGTCTCTCCCAGCAGAGAATTCATAACCATCTGGCTTCCAATTAAGCAAAACATACAAAAGTGCTTTTGCTGCTTTCCGTTGAAGCTGATATACCCTCCCTGCAGAACTCAAAGAACTACAGATGAAGACAACATTCAACAGCTGAACACAAGACAGCATGCTGGAAGTTCAGATGTTTATTAGAGAAGGAATAGCTTTGGGAACTTATTTCTAAACATGTTTGAGTTTTACATTAAACTGCCATCTGGTAAAACATTGAAATATTCATTTTAGGCCAGGACTGGAAAAGTAATCACCTCTCTCCCAGGAGCCTAATCTCAGGATAAGGTCAAGGGCAGTGACCTCCGCCAGGGAAATGAAAGCCTCCTGCCAGGGCTATGGAAGTTGCTGATGCAGCACCAGAAAGCATTTGGATTTAGAACAGCACCATGTCTAATACTGCCTCGTGAGTAACATGGAGCTATGTGCTGATCTCTGGTCCTACAGCGTATAGGCAATCCTAACATTTGTTAGAGTGATTATTTATTAAGAATTGAGGGCATTTCTCACTTGGCAGGATCAGGGCTTTAGACAGCAACACATTTTCTTGTTCACCAAGAAGATCATGCATAGACAAGAAACTAGAAAAACAGGGAGAATTATTCAGCAGCAACAGAAACAGCAGAAGACCTGTGTGTAAACCTTGGCAAGGCATCTCTGAGCAATACACTGAGCTTGTAACGGAGCCCAGCCATATTTCAGAAGGAAAGACAAAATGTTTGCTTTCAGATAAAAGGGAGCAACATTGCAACAGTCTGAGGCTGGGACCCAGAAACTGCTGAAAATGCTCACTTCTGCCTAAACCCATCAGAATCCTACTGTACCTGGACGGAAATGGAACCTGAAATGTAAGCAAGAGTTGATATCCAGCTTTCCAAAGGGAATGGATTAATGAAACCTAAAATGTGTCCTTCCTCCTGGTTTCTCAACCTTATCACATGGCATTGGGAAAGGAAAAGCAATAAAAAAAGCAGCAATAAAATGACAGGCTGTGAGGTCTAGCAGGTCCCCTTCTCTTTGCATGCTCACTCAGGATTCCAGAGGGAGACAGCTAAAGATGTACTATGGACTCATAGCAACCTACTTGGGCAGGCTGTGCTGGGGCAGTGGGAGGCGTGGGAGGAAGGGAAAGCTGCCTGTGAAGCCAAGCACGGGTGGCACAGCCCACTGGGGAGGAAGCTGTGCCAGGGAGCAGAGCCTGGTGCCTACCTGGCCCCACCACCCAACCTCCAGAGCAGCTCTTGTTCTAGTGTGTTTGGACTGTTATAAAGAAATTTTGATAATGTACCTGTGGTAAGATCATAATTAGATCTTAATAACATACTTCCTAAAGCACTGCATGCATATCTCCTCCCAAGCACCTCTGTTGTGTAGAGGGTGACTCAGTGAAAATGTATGTAAATGTGAACTGTGACAGTTTTCCTGAGACTATAAGCTGAAAGTACAGACACAGGGTGACTGTGGGTTAGACATTCAAATTGACAATTTCTTATACAAAATAATACAACACTGAAGAGAAGCTGCTGTGTTTCCCTCATCTGACCAGACCATTGGAAACCTTTCTGTGAGTTTAATCTCTCCTCAGAGCAGCTAGTCTGAAATCAGCTGATCTTTCTTTAAGCTTCTCAAACTATAATTTTCATGTTTGTTACCTCAAAGCAACTGAACTGACACTTCTGAAATTTTGCATTAGTACTTGTTTCTGAGCTTGTCAAGCATGAGAAGAAAGACAGGCTTACCACTGGTGCGAAAAGAGCCTTATCCCCCAGCTGTACCACTAGAGCATGATGAATTGGTGTTTAACGAAAATCCTTAATGCCTCGGGCAATGGCACAATTAAATCTTAGTTTTGCTTTCCCTTTTCCTTTGTACTGTACAAGTATGAAACCTAGAAAGAGCAGTTACTGTTACGATATTCCAAATCCCCTGTGGATAGAGCCTTAGTGAGGTACGAATAAATGTAAAATATTATGTATTAGATTGTTCGGGAACAGTCCAAAAGTCTAAGAAGTAAGCTCTCCAGATTTCAAGGAAATAGTGTCTGAAGATATTATCTTTCCTTATATTCATAGAATCATAGAAAGGTTTGGACTGGAAGACATCTTCTGAAAGAGAATTGAGTCGAACCTCACATCATCTAGTCCAGCAAGGTAGGCTTTGCAGAAATCTCTGCAGTAGACTCACTAGTCTTTAACTGAAGGGTCTTTTTTGCCCCTTGGAAGCATTTGGTGTTGGCTGCTGTTGGAAATAGGTTATTGAACAAGATAATATGTGTTTCTGTGTTCCCTTTTTCGAAAGCAAAACAAAAAGAGCTTGAGGGAGTGGGTGTAACTTATATTCAAATGAGTGTGATGTATCTGTATCAGTAATAAATTGCTTTTACTATGTACTGCATAATTAAATTAATATAGAAAAAATTGCTTGGGATCTTCTGAATGTGTAGGTCTGTGTAGTTAAATGCAATGATTGTATCCAATGAAAGTAAACAATTTGAAGTGATTTGATTTTAAAGGATAAGAGAACAGTAATGAGTTACTAACCATAAAGTTAATTTTCACTGTCTGCCTGTTTAAGTAATACATTTGACTAGATTGTCCAGTTGTATATATTTTCTAAAATTAAAACCACAGCATTAAACCACATCATTAACTGACACAGAGCAAAATAAAATGCTCACTATCAAATAATAAACTTAATTATTATGTTAGCTAAAAATATGGAATAACAAACAATTTCTGCAAAATCCAAAGGCAGAATTCTTTATGTTCATCAACTATGAAAACCCCAAACCAACATCAAATCGAATATTAAACACTATGTTTTCATATTCAGTCTACTAATGTGAGAAGGATTGCTGCATGTGTAAAGAGCAAACCAAGTTAAGCTTAATAACAACTGTACGCACCGCTGTAACTAAATAAACATTAGTAACTAATAGTTGAGAAATTCACAGAGAATTACAGCAGTCTGATGTTTGGCTCTGTTACTTCTGTTTTAATAATGATTCCTGTTAATTAGGGACAATATCGACATAAAAATTTTAAGTGAAAATGGCATTATTTCAGGACTAAAACCTTTTCCTCAGTCACCCATACTTATGCATTCGCAGCTGTATCTGACAAAAACCTTGCCTTGAGTGTTGGACACGCCATCATCTACAGATTACTTTCTCTTCTGGTATTTCAGCCACAGATGTAACTCCCTGTGCCTCTCCCTCTCTAGTATCTATATAGAGATTTTGTCTGACCACAGAGGAATAAAACTAGGTTAAAATTCACTGGAGCAGGTATACTGTTTCTTATCTGAAACAAAGATTTTACTTCTGCAAGACTATTGTCAGTTCTGTTTGGATTTTACATATTTAATGGGAAAGCCTCCAGGAATACATTAAGAAACATAACAGTCATTTGTCACTCATCATACCTTGAGAAAGAAATTGTGCATTTGGTGCAGTGTTTTGTTCATTTTAAAAAGATGTGTGCCTACTGACTGTGTTATTGTGTTCCTTGATTTTATTGTTATACAGCACTACATTTTTACATCTGACGTGAAAGTTGTGGAAGTCAGCACTAAACTTTCAAGGTTTTGCCCTGAAGGTAAATCTCAATACATAGCTTCTAAGGGTTTGAAAACAGCTGTCTTCTTGCCCTTAGAGTAAGTAAGAAGACTAGTAAGGAGCTGTAGGACTCAGAATTGGAAATACTTCCTGTTTGCAGTCACCGGGCAAGTTCCATATTTTAAAAATAGTATTAATCATTTAAGGACATGCAGTTTTATCCTGCTTCTAACAACGCTGAGGAAACCTCTTTCTCTCACCATTCACCACCTGCTATTCCTCGCAGTCTTTGCCCAAGGTAAAGCGACAATAAAAGTTTGCTTTAAAAGACAAGGAAAATAAAACCTAGAAATAAATTCTAGATTCCTGAATGTTTATGAATTTGGGTTACGTTTTTATAGAAAGACTCTCCTTCTAATATGGAAAAATCTGAGCTAATAACACTTTGACAGAATTTAAAATTTCCTGTTTTACATGTAGCAAGAGCTGTTGACCAGATACTGAATTTATAATATATTTAAACAGTCAACTTGAATCTGTGGACTTTTGTCAGGATGCAAGGGAAGAGGAAATTCCTAAAGAAATCCTTTCATATACTGTGTGCTTTAATCTTCTCTATCATCTTCCACTCCCACCACATTGCTGTTCCATCACCTGTTCGGATCTTAATCAGAATGACTGGGTCATCCTCTTTTATAAGCTTGCTGGATTAATTATTTTTCAAGGTCATTTGTGAATTGACTTCAGTAAGCAATTATAAATTGGACGATATTTTAATATTCTACCCTCTCCCTGAGCTTTAATCTAGAAGTGATGAGAGACAAAAAGAAACCTAAAGGGCATTTTAGGAAGCAAGCTGATGAATGCCATTACCCAATAACTTTATAATTTCTCCTGCCCTGGACACCCTTATCTTTCCCACTGAGTTCAAAGGGAGTTGAGGGAAATTCAGCATCTTCCAGAAACACAGCTTTAGTCTTTTAGCTAACATACCTGCGTATGACCTCTGGAGAAATCTGTTGATATTGATATTTGAGACACTTAAACTTGGCATTCAGAATTCTGTTCTATTACAATGCATTTCTACTAAGGCAACAGAAGTCTCTTTCTCCTCTTTCTCCTCTTTCTCTGAAGTTGCCTTTTGAATTTTAACATTAAAAACCAGTATTTTCCTTCACTGTATTTTTAAAAGAATTTGAAACAGTTTAGGAAACTGGTTTTGGACCATCACCCAGCAATAAACTTTTAGATATCTGCCGAACCTTGGCTTCAAAGGGCACAGATTGCGAGGACCAGCTGCATAAGGATTGCAGATCTCCTGGTTAAAGCTTTCACAAGCTTTTTCTAGAGGAACACTTACCATATGTCTGTGTTTAGATCCAACCACAACATGTGCTCTTAAGCAACTTTCAACATGACCGTGCTAAAGCAATGATTTCCCCCTGACTGACTCTTTGGTTTGCTTTCTAAGCACAGAAAGCAAGGTATGGTTTCTCTCTGACCCCTCACAGACCATCGGTACAGCTGCCTTAGGTCTCAACAGCTTTGTGAACTATTCACAGTCCTTTTCAAGATTATGAAGAAAGCTAGATAGCAATTCTGTTGTTCCAACTTAAAAGACAAATAGAATGACAAATGAACAACATGGTTGCAATAGAATGTATTCCTCAAGGGGAATACTATTATTTGCCCGTGAGGATTCTGCTAAGGGTTTCAGACTGCGCTAAGGAAAAGGAGACAACAAAAAATGTTCATGGTGCTATCAGTACACCCGACCTATAAAGTCAACAGAAAAACCCAGAAGTAACATTTGCCCCATTGGCATCAGTATTTTGAGGAAGGAGTGAGTTTTGTTTGGATCAGGACAGGCTTGAATCATGATTTTGATGTGCACCTACATAAAATTCTGGGGTTTGCTGGGCTTTTGCTCTAAGCCACAAACAGGAGATAACAGCTGCTTAGTGTTTTAATTTTGTATTCACAAGAATTGCAAACAAAGAACAAAAGAAACAGCTTATACCACAAACCTTTGTTCTTGCTCTGTTTATGACTGTTGATTTCACTGTCATTTAGTCCTGCCGAGGGCTGAACACACAAAATCAAGACATTAAATGCAACTCTTGTCTGTCTCCTCTCTTCATAGTTTCTTTTTGAAAGTATGTGCCAAGCAGGTAGTGCTGGAAAATAAACTGCATACTTTTTTCAGCAAACTTATACATCACAGATAACTGCAGTGCATAGTGCTCCACACTCATCCAGCCATTATCAGGCAGATAACTGCAGGAATGAGAATTAGGCTCAATTTCCTGCCTAGACATAGGTGGGACATCCTGAGACTATCCAATTTAAGAATTATGACATTAGGGCAATGAAGCAGAAGAGTCTTAGGCTATCATCAATACTGTGTAGCAGTCTCTCTCCAGACTGTATAGATAGGGTTTTTTTAATGCTTATAATCTGCATATGCTCATAATATGAAGATAATAAGAAAGTTGCCTGTTACGCTATACAGCCATATAAAATCTTTTTATCTAAAGAACAGACATCACACTTAGTGTCAGGCAAGCTGGAACACTAAAGCCCCAGTAATTTCTGTAACCTACTTCTATGTCACTGGATAATAGCCACTTTTCATTTCCGATGGGGGTAGTAACAAGAAAATGTCAGTTTAAAAGATTTTTTTAAAAATGCATTCTTCTAAAATAAAAATGCTGTTTTCTCTTTTTGAAGGAAATTTTGACATTTCCATTTCAATATCTTTTCTAGAAACCATTAATTTATACTTTCCAATATGCCCCAGATGGCATTTGAGCCTGGGAGTAAGGATTTTCTTTTCCACGTATGCATATTTACACAGGTGTTTTTAAGGCCACACACTTAGGTAGACCATTTTAGTTCAGAGCTCAAGTATTGTTTTTCCAGAATCCCTGCTTACTCAGCCCCTTACCCTGCTTTTCAGACACAGAGGGTTGTTGTTTTAAGTAGTGCATTTTACATGCAGGGAGACCCTGCGAATTCAGACAGAGGATATATTGCTTATGCACAGTAAGCATAACTGTAGAGACCCAGAGAAGTTCCTTCCCCTTAAGGGTGGGTCATCACAATATTCTAGAAACCACACCCTGGAGTACAAACTGGGGTCAAATAAGTCACCTTAGAAAACATGGCACTATGGCGAAAGAATGGTACATGGCTCCGAAATACTGGTTTTTCTCCATTCAGACTTCAGAATGAAGCCATTCCACCCAAGCCTGCTCACTCTTTGAATCCACTTAATGTCATCACTGGAGCAATAAAGTTTTACTCCTGGAAAGTTTAATTTTTGTGACTGTTTGAGATGTGTTACACACTGCACGTAGCCACTTTACACAGCAATGGGCTTCCACCCTCTGAGCTGTGCCTAACGGAGGAGCCATGAAAGTGAGCAGTCTGTGCCAGGCACAGCTGTAGCCACAAACAGGTTTACTAGTGACCGCTGCAATGGCCAGGACATCTGGAGGTGACAGGGGTATGACCAGCACCCCTGGATTTGTGGCAGCCCCTGAGCTTATCGCCCACAGGCAGTGAGTAAAAGGGAGGATGTGCATGGAGGCTGGTAACACCTCAGGTCAACACGAGTTCAGGACTCCTGTAAGTCCATCTGCAAAACCTTAGCTTGCAAACATAGAGACTGGGACAGGGATGTGACATGTCTTCCAGATGCTCCAGTGCTCTCACAGCCCCGAAACCCACTTCCATCAGTCTCCTTCATATCTTTTGCCCAGAACTCTGGAGCAGAGAGATAGATCCAGAATGGTAAACTGCTTCTCTTGAGGATTTTCCTCCTGAGCAGGCAGTGCACTACTGGTCCCAGTCACATAAAGGACAATTCTGGATACTCTGAATGCCCCTCTCTTCTCTCTCTCTCTCTTTTTTTACCTATTACTGGAATGACAGAACTCAAAGTGAAGACTTGGCTGGGAGGATGCGTTTTCAGTCTGCTCGAGGTCTTTGCACAAGAAGTGTCTATCCGTGATGCAGCTGTGTTTCCTCAGGCACTGTGTAATTTGTGTTATTTTTACTTTCTAACATGATGAAGAAGGCATAAACCTGTAGAAACTTACACCACGAACTGAGTGAGCCCCAGAATATCAAAAGAAGAGAGAGGATTGCACACTCATTTATTTTGCCATCCCATTTCCAGCACTGTGTGAATTAGGGCTACAAGTTTCACATTGGTATTCAGAAGGTCATTTGTCACACACAGAGAAATAAATTAGAGGGAACATTAATGGTGACAAGCATAAAAGACTACTGAACAGCAGAAGCATTTCAATCCTGTTGGGAATGAGACGAGAAAAGTTTCACAGACCTCTGGTCCAGTTGCCATAAATCCAGTATATCAGCAATGAATGCATTCAAGCACACCTCTGAACTGTGATTGCATAGATTCATGTATTCTTATGTGTAACTATACAAGCACAAATTTAAAATTTAAAGTTAAAGGTCTACATAAAGCCTACTTTTCAAGGAAGGGTGTTTCATATAACATTTGCTTGACCTAGAAAGAAGCCATTTAAATTATTTTAAGATTCCTCAATCCTGTTTAACTTATTTTCCTGAGAGAAACTGAAAATCTAGTGGCTGTTGCAGACTTGTGCTTATGGCATAGTCCCTTCACATTAAAAAAAAAAAAAAAAAAAAAAGAGACAGAAAAATCCTGTGTATGTTGCATGACCAATTTTAATTAAACAAGTAAGCTAATCTTTACGGTGTCAGAAGTACAGGATAAATTTTCTCTGTAGTGACTAATATGACTAATCTGGCAAGAGGATTCGGAGTCTGAAGGTTTATCTCATCTTCCCTCTCCCTTGTTTCTCTCCCACCAAAGGAGTCTAGTGAAATCAAAAACAGCAACCCAGCCCCACTCCTGTTTCCCTGGAAATGTTATCCATTGTGAGCAGTGACTTGAAGTCACAATTACTTGGGAATCTTTATTGAAATATAGTGTTGAGATTTTAGCTAAGATTAAATACATTCATTCCCCTAAGTTTTCTTATGCTGGCATGGAAACTCTTCAGGAATTACTGAAGTAAGTAATTTTAAACTTTTTTTTCTTTAATATTTAAATGCTGAATTATGAAAGGCTTTTTTTGTACACTGGTGCAAAGCATGGGTAAGACTAAAATCAGTACATGGAAAAGTGGATGATTCTCACTGGTTTTACAGCAGCAACATTGCCACCTTGGTCCTGATGTAGCAAGAGACTAACACAGAACATTTCAGCAAAAGCCCTGTTTCTCTAGATATTTTTGTAAGAGCTCTTTCCTTTGGAATGCAAATTCAATATTGCAGACAGGCCTCAACTTAGTATTGACTTCAAAGGAACAATCTCTGTCAAACGTCCCGTGTTCCTAGCTTATTTGAAGATGGAGACATACTGACGCCCTTCCTGTCAGGGAAGAGTGAAGGAAAAGAGGTTTGTTTAGTCCAAATCCCCACTGGTTGCTTTCCAATACATCAGAAAACTGGTATGTAGTCAGTCTCTCTAAATAAGAAAAAGGAAAAAAGTCAGACAGCTCAGTGATTAATATGCTTACTTGAATGTCAGAGATGTATGTTCAAATCCTTCTGTCAGACTGTGGAGCAGGGATGTGAAGCAAAACCCTGTGCTTGAGGAGAAGATCAGTCAATCTTAGTTGGGTTTCTGCATCTGTCTCTCCCGACAATTTTTTTCTTTTCCAGTGATATAAAGTACAGAAATAATCACTGCAGCAGAAGTAACTCTGCTTTGTCATGAAAAATACCTTAACCTCCAGGCTACAGGATTTCCTTTCTCTGTCCTTTTGCAATCTGACTGCATTTTGTGCAAGGCTTTATGCATTAAGCAAATTAAGCTGATTTTATTCATCTGAGATCAAAGAATAAGCATAATACAGAAGGGACAATTCTTGTCAAGTGTAAAGTCAAGCTGCACACACATGTCTAATGGTAAAAATGTAAAATAATTTACAGGAAGGAAAATTAGTGTGTTGGAGATGTGCCTCTAGAGGGTTAAATCATGGCATAGCAGAGGCTTTGAAGATCCATTCTTAAACTGGAAGTTGTAGCATGATGCCTAAAATCCTTTATGAATCCAGTTGGGTGCTCTTAGGGTAAAATATGAAGGCCAGTCGGAAAATACATGGGGCAGAAATTCAGTGTAGAGCAAATTCATTGACTTCAATCCTTTCCTCCACCTCTCCATGTGAGGGCACAGGTGCAGTCCCACAAACCTGCCACCTCATCCTTATGAAGTCTCCTTGTACTTGACCTCTCCTCCCAGGAGAAGTGTCTTTGGCATGCCCAGACTGCCCTGAAGGATCAGGCATAAGCAGAACGTGCTCTGCCAAATCAGAACACTTTATTTGTAGCTGACACACAGGAACTATTGTTCTTGTGTTGTTTATGCTTTATTCCCTGTGGCATCTGCTAATATATTCTTGGTCTGATTCTTATCTCTTACTGACACACATCAGAAGCATTTCTAAACCTCTGGGCGGAGAAGGGTTTGACATTTCTAGTTCAGATCAATATCACATCAGCAGAGATGAGTCAAACACTTGCAGCTCTCATTCCTGTATTATTTATCCACATTCAATTGTCTCTCACCTCTTACTGACCTTTTCTATTCAACTAATATGAAATCAAGGCCCTTTGAACCCAAGTGGCAAGTGCTGCAGCTGGATTGCAGGCTCTGTGTTGTCCTGAGTAATGGGCAGCTAAAGAAACAATGTGCAACATTCACGGCTTGTTCGTGCCTCACTTGCAAAGTACTGCTGAATGTGAAGCAACCTCCCGGGGAGCTTGGCCTGTTGGTAGAGCTCATCGGTACCTCCATTAGAGCCCTGCAGACCCTAACCTCTACCGCCACATTATCGTGGCTCTGATGAACACCAAGCACAAATTACTGTCACTGTGTTTTCATACCACATAAAAGTAGAAAAAGTTATGATGCCTGAAATCTGAAACCAGCAGAGCAGTGATTACAGTCCCTCCCTTCACGGGTAATCCCTGAACCCTGGAGATCTTCAAGGGCAGCCTCTGACTGGCATCACTAAATGACGCCAGGAAATGAGGCCACTTTTTGTTTTCATATCCTATTATTCAAGGCTTGTTTAAAATATGATTATATGGATACTAGGGTTGTTTTTCATCTTCAGCTAAACAGTAGTTAGGGCTTTATTTTATCGTATGAATAGATGCATATCTTTCTTAAGGGTTCCCAGAATATTAGGGGAAGAATAACCACAAGTGTCCAGATATGGGAGGAATGGGCACACACATATCCACTGGGTACACCATTTGCAGATGAGCACTTTTCCTTTCACATACACACCCACCACAGAACAGATTAACAACAGGCTCAGGTGGGACTCAGTCTGAAAAAATATACAGGAAATACAGGATGTTCACGTGTCTTTTGCAGCCCTGAGATATTCATATCAGCAGTACAAGGACCGTATCTTTGCTCCTACTGTACGATATAATTTAATGGAAATAATAAATCAATCAAACCCGGCCTGGCACACAACCATAATACAAAAATTTTAAAAGTTAAAATAACAGAACCTGCTCATGGGTGAAAACATAGATCAAGTCTACCTTGTGAATGCATAATTGCTAATGTATGGAATATGTGACTGTGTTCTGAAATTACTTTTCTTTGATTCCTTTAGTGTTGACAGGCCTCAGTCTTTGAAAAACAACATCCTCCTATGTCATAACAGAGATATTTGTTTCATTTAAATTGGGAAAAACTGTCAGAGCTGCTAGGATTTTAACCTTCACATGAAAGAAATGCAGGTAAGACATATCCACCACTTAGACCATGAATCATTTTTGGAAAATAAAGTTAAGATATTAATTTAATTTTCCTACTTTAATTAGACACACCGAAACACCCCACTCCTGAATATTCCACATCCTGGTGTGTGGGAAGTCCAAAGTCAGATGTTAATTTTTTTTCTTGAGCCTATCTGCATTCAAAAGGGACTTCTTCCAGAGCATATAAAGAACTCCCTTGTCTTTATTTCCCATAAAATTTCAGGCTGCTAGGTACTATCTGATGAGTATAGAACCATTTAGGATAGCAAGAGTAAGTACTGCTGTACATTTAACACGCAAGTGCAAAGGACAGCACTGTTAGCCTTTTTACCATGATAAACAGGAAAGGAAAAAATCCATGTGCCATGCAACAAGATCCTCTTCTCCCCCTTCAACAGTATACAGATACTCTGTTTCTACGTCTTACAAGCAAACAATGAGGAACATTTAAAACAGACTTTCTTGAGAAGGAAATGCTTTAAGAATTGCCATTATATAAAAAGGGAAAGGAGGGAAATGCATCAATAAAGTGAACTAAAGCCTTTTTAGTCTGTCTAGTCTCACAAAAAGAATGGCAATAAATATTTCCATAAAAGGTATGTTTACCTCCTATAAGCTCCATGACAACAATTATTTCACTAGGCTCAGAATTTTCTTCCTTCCTTTTTTTTCATTTTGAATTAGCTGCTTGTGTAGACAAGCATCTGCTGCCTCTCCATCTCACAGCTGCTCCTTCTTGCTTTTATTCTTACTAGTCTGTATCCCTTACCCATTTTCAAGCAAATACTACAAGACACTCTCTGAAATGGTCAGTCTGGGCAAAAGGCCAGGAAGTGAAATCAACTCTTTACCAATAGATTTCCTTCTATTTTACTTTATTTCCCTAGGAAATTTTGTCTCATCCCAAAAAGCCTGCCAGTCCTAGAAGTTTGTCATAGAATTACAATACTATAGGAAGTTACTAAAAATGCAGGTGTTTCTCACTTCAAATGGAAATTCACTGATTTCCAAAAATGCTTTTATTTAGGTCAAAATCTGCTAAAATACTAGAAACCTGTAATAGTATTTGGGTAAATCTGAATTAGTCTCTAATTCTTCTCTTCTGTTTGCTTTTTTCCTAGGATGAGAGGACATCAGAACTCAGCATTTTTCCAGGCCTCCAAATCCTATGGTTTACATTGGCTACTGATAGTACCCCTGTGGACCAGGAAGCAGATTGCATAAAGGTGGTGTTGAACTTATCACCATAATGCTTTTTAAGGACACCCTTTGAGCCACAAAGTAGCTTCGAGGCTGCGAATATCCCTAGGACACAGTGTGTCTCCTGCAGCTGCCTAAAAGAATACGCTTGAAGACCCACATGCTGACTTTCTGTGGTAACTGCCTCTTACCTTGGCTGTGACTGTCCTTAGCTGTGTGCTCACAGCCCTGCTCCACCTGGCATCCGGCTGCTGTGGGGGCTGCCCAGCTGTGCCAACACTGGTGAATGACCTCACTTCTCCTCTCTTTTCTTTTGATTTCTTCCCTGTTCTCTTATTTTTGTGTCTACTCCCTATTTTCCTGCCTATTCATTTTTTTCTATGCTGCAGCTCTCTATTCCCTTAACTTACCCTGTGCTGACTGCCCTCCCCTCCCCTCCCCTCCCCTCCCCTCTTATGTAATCAAACAATGAAATACAGGCACGCACAAAAACACAGCTGAGAGCTCAGATTTTGCAGCATGCAGACACTTCACATGGACCTATAGGATACATCAAACCAGTCAAAGGTCTGACCACTGCTGGGTGTCTGTTATTCAATACATGGAGAAAAGAGAAGATGATGCAGGGAGGTTTGATATCATGATGCATTTCAGTGCTTTTACTATATTTGACATTGTTTACTGCAAAATAGACCATATGACCATAGAAACCTCCAGTTCTTGTAGACCCCCTCACACCAATGTATACTCAGCACAAAGCTTGTGTGGGGCCAGACAGTGCTACATAATACAGGAGATGGGAAGAATTTGGAGGCTGGGATGGAACTAGTATGAATTATCCTGTCAAAAAAAGGGAGTGAGTTAGAGTGACAATAAAAAATGTTTATACTCTACAGTATTTTTGGAAAAGCTTTAGTGTGTTTAATTTGAGAGTTCTGGAGTTCATTTCCCCTAGCTTATTACAGAATTGGAATCTTCCTTAATAACTCATTAAAGATGAATGGAAGTGGTAACAGAATACATTTTTTCTTGCATACTTAGCAATGGAAACATGAACATATAAACTGATCAGGCTTTAATGGGAACATATGCATGTAGGGTAATGTACAGCCACATCAGTGCAGTTCATCTACTAAATGTCCCCTTAGCAAGTCAGGATTAGTTATATTTTATGTCCACGTCATAAATGTAACAGATACACCACTGTGTTCATACCAGCAGTTAAATATCATTCCATGTTATTAAGTCCCATAGCTACGTGATAATGTCACTGGAAATTATTATTACAGTAGACAGGGACTTGCATGACCCCTGCTGGGTTGTCTTTTCCAAACTCTGTAAGTGAACCTTGTAATCTACAAAGTCCTTTTGAGAGATGAATAATTAAGTTCTTACGATCGTGCAATTTGTTACAATAAGGCAGAAATTCTTATATTAATTTCCTATCCTGTTCTGTGGAAAAGTAACAAAAGTGAGCTGGATTACACCTGGCATTTTTACTCCTTGTTGCAAGTTGTTTGACTGAATGCAGAGAAATTAATGAGAAATCTTGTCACACTGTTGAAATGAGACAGTTCTCACTGACTTCAAGAGTGTCTTAGTTTTAAAATTTAGGTATTTTCTTAAAGAATAATATAACTGTTTAGTGAGAAATTACTTTGTCTAAACACAAGTTACATGTGAAATGTAGGGCTGCCTTATTTGAAAAACCATATACATATTTACATATTATACCATAATACACCATATATTTTTTATATAATATAGATATTGTTTCATGAAGCACTTAGTGACAAAAGGAGGATTGAACGTATAATTTTTGAGGCACACTGCCAAATAACAGCAATTTTCACTTGTTTAAAATACCTGTTTACATTGGGTTATTTAAATTATTACCTGTATCTTAGCTGAACACTGAAAGATGGGGAATAAGTTTTGACTTTACTGACAACAAATTCAGCAGAAGGATGTCTGGATCCAGCAGAGATACCAGTTGGGACCAGAGAGAAGGAGAGAGCTCATAGGGATTGCACAGCCTGACCACAGCCAACTGGTGTAGACCCTGTGAGGCTGCAGCAAGCTAAAAGGCTGAAGCCACACAAACAGGCAGTGCTGATCTTCATTTCTTGCTCCCTGCCCATAGTTTCCAACCTCAAACAAACCTGTATCATGCAACAAACTGCAATAGGTTTTTTTACCTCTACAGGCCAGGTGATAAATGGAGGTGCACATCAGCAGCCCTCCTTTACACTCGCAGAAAAGATGGCTGCTTCTGATATTAGATACTGTCTCCAGGTTTTTTGGCACAACGGGTAGACACATCTATTTCCAGACATTTTCCTGTGTCCCCTTTGGGGAAGAGAAATTTACTGTCCTTATGCTCTACACATTTTAACGTGACATGATCATTTTACTTGTCCCCTTCGAAGCAAGGCAGATCTCTTTTACTGCGCCATCCATCTATGTTTGAGAAGTAAAATATGGCTCTTAGCAAGATCAGGATACTGTATCCCTCAACAAGACTACTTCTAATGAAAATACACCCCCTTAGGCCCTACCAGTAGCAAAGTACATGCTGATATATGGATGACGTATTTCCTGGTTAGTTGCAAAAAGAATAGTTGTAATTTACCTTATAAAAATACTAAAAGAATCCACCCTAAAAGAGAAAAGTAGTTTTATTAATTCAGCACTTCTCTCAAAAGTCCTTAGTAAAAATGTACATTATTATAAGATAGATACAGTTACATACTGAAATAAAAAACCCCAGTGGCTCTTATTAAAATACAATTAGAGCAAGCCACTGTTTTTTCAAGGGCTAAAGATCTTACAGGAAAAATACTAAGGAATGACTACACCTAAATAAGGCTTTTACTATTGAAAGCAACAGCTACATTAGAGCTTATACATCCATCGGTTGTAACATTCACATTTGTGTAATAAAGACTTCTTCATTTGTAGAAGTTTAGTTGCCTCACATGTGGACTGGCACCAGCGTTTTTGTGGGAGTAGTTAATACTCTTTGAAAAAAGGACTTCGCCACAAAAAGCCCCATGAAGAGTGATTTATTATTTACCTAAATGTAAGGACTAGAAAGAATAATAAAAAACAGAGGAAGAGCAGTTTTCTGGAGATCCAGCAGACCTGTTATTTTTCAAATGTTTTGCGGGACATTCAGGGGCAGCAATAGGAGAGGAGAGCAGATATTCAGGCAGGTCGAGTAGATGTACAGGAACTGCCTCTATTTTCAGCTGGCAAAAGCCTTCAGCTTTGGCAATGCAGTGTTTTCATCTTTCTGTGCGTTCCTCCGATGAGACTGGACTGCCCAGGGCACTGGTGGCTAACCTGTTGTTTCTAAACTGGTTTGCCAGTTTGCTGGTTCAGATACAGCCTAGGAAATTAAAGTCATGGCCTGCGTGAAATGAACCAGTAATAGCCATTAATTACCTGGTAGAGAGGCCAGCCCAGAGGGCTCAAATCATGCCCTTGGCTGACAGCTGAGAAGAGAAGCAAGGGAGCAAATGTTTTCATGGACTGAGCTGCATTCTCCTCACAGGGACAGTCTTAGGTTTGAAGAATAACATGAAAATTTTGGGGTTTCTACATTATCCCTTCAATTTATAAAGTTTAGCTTCTATTCGGCTATAATAAATGAACTCAATTTTAAAAGACAAAACAAAGTGAAGCTGTAGGATTGCAGCCGAGTATTAGGCAAAGCCTTTTAAGCATTCCCCAGTAAGATGGCAATAGTAAAGCTGTAGCAACCTGTCTTCTCTCTCGAAACCTATCAACCAGATTTGGGGAAAATGGCTCAAGATACTAACTTGACAGGTATGTGCAGAAGCACAGCTTTTGTACATCATCAAGAAAAACAGGGGGCTTAAGGAACAATTCATTTAGTTTGGGTACATTTAAAGCTAGATGCAGTGAAGAACAGGGATGTGAATAGCAGGTGATAAAGCTTCCTGATGCAAAATGAATTGCATCTTTCCAGCTTAAAATGCAGGCAGGCAGTGAGAATCCCCATGTGCTGACCCACATAGGCAGATGGCTCTATGCCTCTGCCCTGATGCACCATGGAGAAGAATGAATGCAGAAGTAACAATTCCAGCAGGCAGCAGAACTTTGAATACACAGCTGCTACAACACCGTATAGTTTGACTTAGGTGGCTGTTAGCACCTCGACACCTTGACTAACCAAAAATCCGATTTCATCTAGAATTAAACCAACAAGTTCTTGCTTTGTTATGAAAACCTATTTTCCATAAAACCAAGTCTACTGGCACCCAAATGGACTGCAGTTACTGAGAAACCTTATGTTTTAAAAAGTCCAGATCAATTATTTATTTTCTGCTTTTTTCTCCTCTTCCCCTCCACCCCCCTGCCCACCACAGTATTCAAATACTAGAAATTTGTATTACATTTTATTCACAAAACCGAAAACACTGACATGGGTTTTTCCAAAGTAAAACTTGGAAAACAAAATGCACATATATTCCCACGGCTTCATGCCACATAAAATACCTGGGAAGAGACTCAGACGTGTGCTGCATCTGAATGTACACATCAGGTAACAGCACACAGAAATAACAGTAAGGAATATGAAAATAAGGCAACATGGGGACTACATTCAGAGGAACGGTTGCAGTGGATCAGTGAAACTCATTCAAGAACAACTACTGAAGTCAATGCAGGCATCTGATGTACAATGCATTTAGGCCAGCCTGCTGGAAAACCGTGAGCTGAATCAGTTTTTGTGAGTGTTAAATCGCCCCCTGTATCGGGAGCTACAGAGTTGATTGCAAAGCGTCACCTAACCAAGAAACCTCCATCCTTCAAGGAAGAGGTAACTGAAGTTGGACCGCTTTTCTCTGGAAAGCGCTATGCAACAAGCCAGCAAGATGGGCCCGGGCATCTCCGGGACACGGGCCTGACAAGGGGCCCAGGTCCCCGGTCCGACAGCTGCGGCTCTGGGCTTCGCCACCCTCCGGCCCTTCCGACAGCGGAGCAGGCACCGTCCTCCCCCGCGGATGGACACCCGCCCGCCGGGCTGGGCGAGCGCTTCCTGTCGGCGCCAGGAGCTGCTTGTCCTGGGCCCTCCAACAAACGGAGGATGCCGAGGTCAGCCACGGCTCCCGACACGTTTCCTCCGGCAGGTCCTGGGGAGGGCCGTGGGAGCGGGGCCGGCGCTGGAGAGAGACGGCGCGGGCAGCAGAGGCCAGCCCCAGCCGGGGCCGAACGCCGCCACAGCCGCCGGGGCAGCCCGCGCCCCTCAGCCCGCCGCGTCCCGCCGCCGGCATGAGGCGGGCCGGGCCCTGGTGCGTGCTGCTGGCCGCGGCCTGCGCCC
>VWPU01015427.1:0-62915 GCA_013398955.1 Callaeas wilsoni | reverse complement strand
TCCCTCTCCCTCTCCTTCTCTTTATTCATATTTAAGTTTTTCAAGTACCAATAGCCCTGAAAGTATTTCTAGTGCATCACAGTTCTGACTTGCCATATATTTATTTATGTCCTTTATCAACAACAGATGGGCAATTGTACATAACTTGCAGACTGATCATGTGGCATGGGTAATTATCCACTAGAGATTGGGAAGGGAATATCAGACAACTTCTCATCTAAAAGAGAATTAGAAAACAGGTTTATAGTGGTATACCAAGACAAAGTTGTAAATGTACTTTGGTTAAAATATATACCTGCAGTACTATCTTAATTAATGGAGAATCCTAGGGTTCAGTTAATTTAACAATCAAATACATAGAGGGTTTTTTACACAGAAAATATATACTAATATTTCTATATTTCATTAATATAGGATCCATATTTCAGCTGGAAAATCTCTCACAGAAGCTGAGCAATCAGCCTCTCTGGGTATGGTATAGTAATGTACTAGCTTGTGTGTATGAGGTCTTATTATAGAGATGTCAGTTTTAGTTTGAAACATAAACATATTTTTATTTATACATTAGTGCTTATAGTGATCAATGACCATCTGTGCAGTATATTAGAATTTGGTTTTGATCAGTAGAAAGCAATTATTCATAAAACTCAAAACAGAAGGCAAAGTTGTGAAAGAAAGGAGAAGAATTATGTCTTTCTTACAGGGAAGGTAATTTTAATATAGACGAGATTGGCCCAAGTCCTGCAGTTTGGATTGATAGATTATCTAGCAGAACTATCATTTCAATAATCTCAATGACAGTGTAGCAGTGGATACTTGGTACAATATTATAAATTAAATTTACTGCAAATGTCATTGAAGAGAATATGGAAAGAGATCTGTCATTTGTATTTGTAGAAGTTAAGATAGGAAAAATTTAAGATTCTTTGACAAAACATAACAAAAATTATCTACATGATATAGTTATGCTACTAGTTGTCTGAAAGATTTCTTTCATCATTATTTTGCTCATTAGGATTCTTGAATTACTCTAATATTTATTTGATCAAAGAGGGATGATGTTCTTTTAAAGAGAGAGATATTTCTGGATTTAAGAATATCCAATGTCTATGTTTCAGAAACATTTTTTTTCAGAAAGTATGAATTGCCTCTGTCTAATTACAGTCTACTTATGCAACTGTAAAGCTAACCTGTGAATTGGAAAATTAATATTCACCTCCACATAGAGTTGTATGTTGGCCTGACAGTGATGCTTGCAAACTAGATACCAGGCTAGTGATATAAAAGTTCTGGAATACAGGGGACTAAGGAATAATAATAAAAGTATTCTTTCAGTTTACAGGTTTTTGTAGTCTTATTTTATCCCTTTCTTTGCCATCACAAGGTCATAAATAATGTAATCTAAAAGTTTTAAGCAAAATTTCAGAAGACTTGAATTTGCAGGCACCTGAAAATTGTTTGCAACACACTGGAGGTAATTCTCCTCGAAGTTAGAATTCATAAGTTGAGATGAACTTTCTTCCCTAAGGGAATTTATTGGTAATTATCTTTGAAAGCACAAATCTGCCATTAGTATAAAGTGCAATTAATGCAAAGAAGCTTGGTTGTTGGATTTTGTAGTGTTGTTATTTGTTTGATTTGGGGTCTTTTTTTTTAATGCATGCTGAAATCAAACAAATGGGCATAAAAATAAACTATATTGCAATTTAACCCTCATTTTCTCATATCTTTATCTGCAAAAAATATATTTACATATTTTAAGATTAATCAGGAAGCTGGAAAATAGAAGAGCTCCAATTAATATTAATTATGCTAGTTTTAACTTATAATTGAAATGAAAAATGGAATTGTTCTAACCGAAGTCCAATACACAATGTATTCCTACAGAGAGGATATCAGGTGGGTCCCTAGAGACCTCAGTTCTATTTTAAGCTTGCTACTGGCTTACTTTGAGACTCTTGGCAAATCACTTTACATAATTTTGCATAATTTTTTCTACCTAAATAATGACAACTTTCATAAGGTACTTTGGAAACATACTTCCATAAAGCATAGATGAATACTCTTGAATGCATGGTCATTATTTGTAATATAAATAATATATAGAATTATGAAAAAATACTCAACATCTATGTTACTATGAGATTGTTGGTACTGATCTGCTAAATTTATTTTTGTACCTTCATAATAAACATTTGCATGGCTGAACATATGCCCTCCCCTGACTCTTAAGACAAAGAAAATAAGAACAAAATTACACATTAACTCTATTTTTCCTTATTTCTGTCTTTTCATTCCCATTTTCTTCCTACTTCCTTCCCAGTGCTGCCAGCAGGTCAAGTGAGGTGATCCTTTCCCTCTGCTCAGCACTGGTGAGACCACACACGGAGTGCTGAGTCTGGTTCTGGGCTCCTCAGATCGAGAGAGACATGGATATACTGAAGAGAGCCCAGCAAAGGACTGTGAAAATGATCCAGGCACTGGAGCATCTCTCAGAGGTAAATCTGAGACAGCTGAGACTGTCCAGTCTGGAAAAGAGGGTACTCAGGGGAGATCTCATCAAATGTGTATAAATATCTGAAGGTGTGATGGGAGAAAAAGACAAAGAGGACAGAACAAGGACCAGCGTCAGTGGTCAAAAACCAAGACAGGAAGCTCCATTTGGAGATCAGTAAACACTGTTTTTCCATGAGCGTGACCAAGCACTGGCACATTCAGGAGTGTCACACTGGTTACTCAGGGAGCTTGTGGTGTCTATACTTGATGATATTCAAAAGGCATTTGGGTGTGTTCTTTGGTAATGTGTTCTAGGTAGCCTTGCTTGAGCAGGGATTTAGAACAAGATGACTCCTAGGGGTACCTTCCAATATCAACCATCCTATGATTCTGCTATTTCAGACATTTCAGTAATTTGTCATTCAAACACTTCAACAATTACATTTTTTCCTGAGGTATTCCCTTTACACCAAAAGCACATTTCCCCAGTTATTTCATATACTAAAAATTTGATTACACTTGTATAACGGTGCCACTTACTAAAGAGATATTTTGTGCTGTCTGTAATTCATCAAGGATAGCTGGATCAAAAGAATTTCTCTTAATTCCAGAATAAGCCTACACTTGCAATGTAAACTGAGTGTATTTACTGCATGTATAGTTATTAAGCTGTTTTGGAAAATACCATACCAATTATTTTAAATAATCTAAATGGAATGTATAATATGAAATTAATCTGCTTCTGCTCTAACATATGAAATAATTAAGAAAATAAAACATGGAAGCAGCAAGGTGCTACTGTCACATTGAGTAAATCAGACATTTTGATTGGTTCTATCTGTCTATCTATCTATCTATCTATTCATCTATCTTTCCATGTTCTGTTGAATTCCATGTTTCTCTTGAATTCCATGTTTCTCTTTTTCTCTTACAGTTATCCCTTCCTGGTGGACAAGAAGTTGGTAAGACTTTCCTTGTCACTGATGGGTGCACAGTCTGGCTCCATTTGTCTAGAAGATTGAAACTAGCGTGTCAAAAGGGGAGAGAAAATCTGTCATGGCCATAAGGATGTATAGGATGATCATTCAAGACAGCTTGCAATGACTGCCATCTTTGTGCCAAAGCTCATATTTACCACGGAGAAAATATAGGTTATTACTTCTGCACACAAGGTTCTTTTCCTTCACATTTCTTTGGAACTATTCCTGAATTCAAACACTTCTGCAAATATATTTGACAATTATTTTAATTTCTAACACACTATTTATACAATTACAGTAATAATCAGATTTGCTGTCCTTTGGTGAATCTACCATCAAGGAAGACATTAAAAAGTAGAAATTTCTGAATGCCCCTAGGATGAACACATTCTTCGAAATACCCCTTATTTTAAGACTATTGAGTGCATATGACTGAACAATTATGTCATACCCTTGACTGCCTACATAGCCAAAGCAACATTCAAACACATAGGAAAAACCATTAGCACTTTAGCCTGTACAAAGCAGAGATCAAGAGACTAATGCCATATAAGGAGTTTTTTAGAAACTCTTATTTATATGACTGTTTGCAATTGTTGACTTTTTTCCTTAGTTATTAGAACAAAAATATACTATGTTGATTATAACAAGAATTTGCTTTGTATAAGTTGTTGGGGGTTTTTTTGACACATTTCAGTATGGTGCATTGAAGCATGAAATGATCATGATTTATTGCAGAGAGCAATTTCCAGCTGAGACAAAGTTATTGGAACTCCTACTGGCTCAGCTGGAAGGAGGGAATTTTCTTGGAGGACATTGTGGAGTAAATAAGTACAGACTCTAAGTGTCCTACTTTTAGTTACAAGCACAGTAATGTGCAGAACGTATGTGCATACTAAATCTAATCACCAGTGGAGATATGGCTAACGAGTTACATTTCCTGTGATATTCAACCTCCATATGGCAGGTGCAATATTTATCACACAATATGCTTGATACCACAGACAAGAGTACATTCTGTAAAAATGATTATGGCACCTTTTCATTGATTCAAGAAGTGGCATTCAAACAGAAAGTCTTTCAAGCTTCTGCCAAGATGGAACAGCTGAGAGGAAGTCAGTAAAGTATTACCAGAAGTTTCCCCAGCAGGAATGTTTTTGTCCAAGGACATCTCAGTATCAAAATAAAGAACAACTCATTATGGCTAAAATACCTGACATAATTTCACAATGATGAATATTATCATTTTTACTTGAAGATTTTATTGTCAGGTTAATGTTTCTCTATCACACCTGCTATCCTCACTAGATGTCCATAAACCATAACAAAAGTATTGATATCTAACCCATATGGAGGCACTTACGTGCAGACATCGTATGGAACTGAATCAAATGTTCCATGGGAATTCAGTGACCTAAACACAATCTCCTGGTGCCATTAGCAAGACCAAAAGTCTCCAAGTTATCTGCATGTAGCTATCAGATGACACACAGGATGTGCAGACGGCTTTGCCCTTCTTCAACAAATTCTTGACTTGCCTCATCAGGCAATCAAATTTTGTCCGTACTGTTTTATACAGTTGAGATTATGAGAGTCCTTGGATGTCAAAAATATATGAAAATAACTCTGAACTACTGTCTTTATGTTCTCTACCCTAACTGCAAGACAATCTGATCTCCTATATTTTTTTTTCCAAAATGCTAGTAGTGACATGTAGTTTAACATACAACTTAGTGTCTAAATACTGTCATAGTGTTGGTTTTGTAAACACTATTCAGATCATACCTAAATATCTGCAAAAAATATTGTTCTGTGTAGATTATCTATACATAAAACATTTCTCCCATATTAAAAAACCTTTTAAGTACTGAAAGGACCATTAATTCTCCCAAAGTTTGGAAAACACTAGTTTGTTTTTTTTTAATTTACAAAAAGACCAAGATCTGCCTGCAGAGATCATTATGAAACTGCAAGAATACAATCAAGAAAACTAATATAATATAAGTAAATCTTGAAAATATGAATCAACTTTTAAAAAATAAACCAGATTATTTTCAGTAGGAGTAATCACAAGAACAAGAATTCACACATAAAATTAGTTATTGTTAAGTTAATGAAAGATTATGCCTATTATAAAGGGCAATAAATATTACAAAAGAAAACGAGGTTTTAGAAAAATCCATAGCTATCAGAAAAAAGAGTTTTTCAAACCAAGCAAAATTAAAATCACTACTGGTTTTAAAAATATGACATGTACAAAATAACAATTTCTTTCATTACTTATCCAACCGTCCTCTCAAAGATCTAATATAAAAGCCTTGAGTAGGGACTTAAAAAAACCCCATATCTCAGTTTTTCATCCCTTAAATATCCAGAGAAGGACAATGCAATTCTTGCTGCCAAAAAACCTAATCAACTGTGTCCAATAAACAAGCCCCCTTGTAAATGTTTGGATTATGCCTAAAGGAGCTTGTTGCAATTATGCATACATACAAATCCTCTAAGTATCAGAATTCTTTGTACATAAATTGTCCTTCAATTTTTTATTTAAGCAAAAATCTGGCAATAGAAATGCTTTAATTGTTAATTTGTTTGATATTTTTTATTCTGCATATCCTAGATGTTTACCACAGGAAATAGCTCTGGAAGCAAGTAACCATTTTTCATGGAAGAAACTATTTACCTTGACGAGTATTACAATAAGGCTTTCTTTCTCATTTGGAGGATGAGACAGTTGGGGATTTTTGTTGCTGTCGAAAAGAAAATAAACCAAACCAAGCCAAAAGATTGTAAGCTAGACAGAAACATGGCTCTAAAAACTAATTAACCCGGATTCCTGAAGAGGTTTTTCTGAGTATTGTCGTTAGGTTTTAGGTGTATTGACAGGCATTACGCACACAGATAGCAGACTTGTGACTTGCTCCACGTGGTCTCAGTCACAGCTGCTACTGTAAATAGGTTTTAATTGCTAGAGAGTAGAGTACCTGGTAGTGTCACACTGGAAGGGTGCTTCAGAAGCAGCTACGGAAAAATGCGTTTGAATTTCACTGTTACCTTTGGTAAATAAAGATGTTGTTATTCACATTCAGCCTTCTGAAAACCAGACATAGAATCAGGTAGTTTCACTCAGCAGGCAATGCCAAGAGGGTCTTCACAGCCCACCTCGAGATTTCTATATCTCACCCATTGGAGAGAGAATCAAGATAAGTAACAAGATGCAAAATTCTTAGCTGGTGAAAGTGAGTTGATTTAAAGGCTGCCTATAAATAATCAGAAGTTGAAGAATGATATTTAAGCTGAAAAAGGATTAAAAATGAGTGAAGAAAGGTAAGATAAAAAGGAGCTAAAGGAATTAGGTATTAAGGAAGATGGGAAAAAATGGGGCATGAAATAAGGTTTAAAATATGGCAAAAGAAAGGCTAAACTGGGGGAAAAGAAAGCGTTCTATAGTTTTTCATGGGAAAGAGTCATAGAATGTTAATCTAAAACCCCAGAGATGTTTGGAAAACCTTAAGAAACTATAAAACAAACTATGACAGAAAGATGGTAAACAGGAAAAGGTATAAAGGTAAGTTTGGTTTTGTTTCATGTTCGTGTTGAAATTCCACACTATTTTTTCCCCATTAGATTTAGTACATTAGATTTGACTTTAAATTTTTTAAATACATGAAAATTACAGGAATTGTAATTTTTTAGCATGCTCTGATAGCAACCAGTGTGTATATAAGCAAGTGCAAAAACCAATGAAAAACCAAAATGACAGCAACAACAAAACCCAACAACAACAAAACTAATTATGAAAATGACATAAGTAGACAATAATGAAGGGAATGCTCCAACAATTCTGTATAGCTTTTAAGAACATGTCATTGGTTCCAATGGTGATACTATGGTTTTAGTGCATTGGCCAAATTTCTTATTATGTGCTGCATTAACTAGGCATATGGAGTAAGTAAAGAATGAAGTGGTAAATTTGCTTTTGTTGGTTTAATCCAGACCTTTAACTTCACTGTTTTGCATTTAATAAAATACATTATCAAAAAGAAGCGTGACATCTCCTTATGAAAAATGTTTTATCTACATAAAGGCAAATTAAAGAGCAGGTGGTGGATTTAGAAGAACCTACGTCAACTGTCATTCCATACCATGGAAAGAAATAGTCTCATTGTTGGTTAGAGAATATCACAAAGAGTCAAATGCAAAGCTAAGTGAATCATTCCTCCTAGAATTCATAATTACTTATCCAGCAAAGGATTTGATTACAGTGCATCTGGGGTGGGATGAAGCCCTGTGATAGGGAAAAAATGAACACATTTTAAATCTAATTATATGTGAATATTTGAAAATTATACATACCTTCAAAAATGTATTCTTATTAGAGAATTTATGCAACAGCTTCAATATTTTATCCCATTGTTGGAGGTAAGAAGGTAAACTCACGACTGCTAAACAAAACCTCCTGGGACAATATTTCAAGTATGCCATACAAATACACCTGAAATTCTGCAAGCTGGGTGCACCACAAGCCGCACTGACTGCAGGGAAATTGTAGTAATTTTTTTCTCCAACCCAGCTATCTGAATTATAATCAGCATAGAAGTTCTAACAGTTTGCAGTTTGAACAATGCTGGAGTCTGGCAACACATTATAAAATAAAGTTTTATTGGGACAGTAGAAAAGACAAGCAACAACATGCCTATAAGGTAACTTTCAGGATCCCTGATAGCAAACACATGGTCATAACTGATATCTTGTCTATGGTGGAGTACCAGGGACACTTGGAGTCCAGGTCATCTGGCCACAACAGCCAAACATGCAAATATCTTTTGAATCTGAGTAAGAGTCGCAGCACCCCTTGGCTCCACCAACCTTTGGTTCCACCAGTGGGATTGAGATTTGAGAGAAATGTACGTGATGTGAATAACATGAGTGACATCCTGCCTACAGTGCCTACCCTGGCCAAGGGCATGGTGTCATCAGGCTGCCCTATGCAGCCAATAGTAGTCAAGAGGCAAGCCATCAGAGTCTTAAAAAGAAATGTATATTTGGTAATTATAATACATAGAGCAGTTTGTATTCAAGATGAGCTGCAAATTAGCAATTTCTTACTCCAGGATATATCAAAATGCAGAATAACAATTAAAGCCACACAACTCTTTTTAATGTGTACTTCTGAAGTAGCCATATGTCCTAAACACCAGATTTTTAAAGTATCTCATAACCTCTAGATACAGACGGCACACCTAACAGGATTTTCAAAAAACACCCAGGTGCCTAGATCTCATAGACTTAATTGAGGGTGAAGGACAGGAATTAAATGCTGAAACAATGATGATAGAATTCTGTTCAGACTATCTTATATAATTGTCATATCCTGGAGAACAGGGAACTAGCTCATACTTGAAAGAATGAATGTTTCACTTAATTTTATTATGTTACTTAACGTAACGTTGCTTAGCTACCATGATGGTAAGTATCTCAGAAAATCTGGCTTCAGGGAGGTTAACCATTCTTTCCTTTCGAACAAACATCCAGAGCAGCAAAAACCTCATTGTATATGTCATTTCAGTAATATGTTTTCACTACCTTCCAAGTTTCCTTTCATATTTTCTGAGACTTATAGTCACAGTGCTAATACAGACTAATGTTTTACCTCTGTGCCACTGATGCGTATTTAGAAGGGTATCCTCACCTTGTGTCTCCCTGAAGCACATGAATCAAGAGAGAACAAGCATTGTATTTTACAGATGGAGTTGTCTGCCCCTATTAAGAATGTACAGGAGAGTATTTGAACTACAGACCCTAGGGCACAGCAAAACCCGTGTCTCATTTCAAGTCAAGCCAGGAAGACCATATCACAGGGGAGCAGCTGGGAGTGCTCCTTAGAGCATCAAGGAGCATGATGTGAGCAGAAGCAGGATGAAAAAAATTATCAAGGCATTCTGGAAAACAGTCTGTACACTTCTGTATTTTTGCTTGAAAATGATAAGGAAATGGCTTTCATGAACAATCAGGTTCCCTCCATAAGTAGTTTCCTTGCCAATTTTCCTCTACTGTGAAGGCATCCTTCCAGAAGAGGTAGCCAAGGAAGGTGTGACTCAGCAACATTCTTCATTGATCAGTAATTTTTTCCTATTCACAATCTGAGTGTGGATCAGTCACTTTGCAATGAAGATAAAATGACGCATTTGAAAACTAAAAATAGGACTAACTTGAAGGATTTTTCTTTGGGATTTTAAGGAAGGTATGAATGTCCATTTGGACTTTAATTTATGGATTTTAAGCAGGTGATGTAGCTACCCTTGTCTATTACACAACTTCTAGCCAAAATGCATGTAAACACTACCCACCCACCAAAAAACTCCCAACCTCAAAGAAAATACCCTCCACTTGTATATCTAGTATTCAGCAACTCTTAGGTTTACTGCAATATGATCAAACTATGGGAAAAGGAAGCAACTTGAATACCTACAGAACCATTCTCATCTATTAGAATGTCCATTCTAGTTCCTCCTTACCATGCTTATTACTTTTTTGAACTCTGACTGCTGGGTTGGCATTCTTAAGGCTAGGGTATTTTTCTCATTTTAAAACCACATAATCAGAAATAACAAGGAATAATGAATAACTAGACAAATATTCTTTTGTTGTTGTTATTTGAGTTCAGAGGGTTTTGCTAACATTATCAATGGTGCAAGAATGCTGTGCCACAGCAAGCTCTATAAGGTCAATTAGAAGTTAGTCTAAGAAGAAGTTTCTTTAGCTCTCACAAATCCTGTAAGTTGCTAAGGGATGCTGCTCTGAAGGTTGCTCAGAATTTGCATCCCATTGCCTCAGCAGCTTCCCTCTCAACAACCATAGTGAACTACAAGACAGCAACTCCATCTTTTGCCACACCAATTGACAGCTTTGCCAGATGGTATTTGATCACCCAACTCAAAGCCATAAACTTTAAATAATTTTCAGAAGTCATAAGTCCTCAAATACTGAGCTCTTAAGCTTTTATTTTCTCTTCTTCTCTTTCCTCCTGGCAAAAGCAGCTGTAAATGAAAAATTCTCACTCTTTCTGGAGGTCTCCCCTCAGTCAAGCCTCTCTATTCACATTTTCTTATGCAGGCTTTTTCTGAGGATTTTTTATTATGAAATAGGGCTGTAAAGACCCAATCCTTCAAAACCCCATAAACTATAATTTTTACAAGTGATAATAGATTCACCTATTTTAGTTGTCACCTTAGGAAGTTTCTTTGCAAGATATTGATTCCTATCTCCTTTCTCCAGCACAGGAGAGGGTAAACTAAGACAGATGAGCAGGAACAGGGTAAAGTTGTCTCTCTTAACAGCAGGGATTTCAGAACATACCTGCTCTCCTGCTTCAAAAGTTCTCATTTCCTATTGTAGAAGATGGATTTGGCTATTGATCAACAGAGTGAATTTAATAAATGTAATGATGGTATCACAAATTCATTGAAATTTTTTACATTACTTAGCCAGAAGAAAAATCCAGTCATGAAGCTTTAACATTCTGTCCAAAACGGAGTGAAGAGGTCAAAGAAGTCTTGATGTGGTGGCAGTTACTGTTAACATCTGCTCTAGACCTCCTATAGTCTTTCAAATGCTTTACTGAATTAAGGACTTTTCTCACAATAGAAAGATGTTTCTGGACTTGTCCTCCATCTCCCATTTTTCAGGCCAAATTTGTGCAAATGAGTGCAGGACAACCTCAGAAAAATAGCAGGGTTTTCCCTTTTATAGCCTTATGCCTGCATGGCCAGTCAAATGTGTCCAAGCATGCAATTGTGCTTACACAGAGACAATATCCTCCGAACCTTGAACTGGACTTCTCACTAGGATCTCTAAAGCCTGTCCTTTAATAGCTCTCAAAGGTGCCCTATTCTATTTGTACTTCTTGGTAAATTACTTGGTCTTTCTTGTGAACTTATGTCAGTTTGGGGGATCTGTTTTGATGCAAAATGTAACATATTTGTCTAGCTTAAACCCACCCTCGAGATATTTCAACTGTGAAAGTGTTGAACTCCTCAGGGTCCTGGTCATCCTGGAAATTCAAATAGAAAACTATGCCAACTTCCAAACCTATGTCTAGTGAAGTTAAGCCCTTTCTGATTTATGAGACTTATTTTCCTGTTTCTACTTTAACAAGTCATATCATCTAGTGAAATGGTAAAACAGACATGTTGTAGAGAAAGGAGTTATTCATCCTTTCCCCCCAAATTCTGCATATCTCTTTCAAAGAGTTTGCTTTTATGCATGGGACTGAATCAGGTTTTGAACATTTTGTCCGTTAAATTCTCAGACTGAATCCATCTCCCTTCACAAAAATAGTAGTAGTAGTAGTAGTAGTAATAAAAGCAATAATAATAACACCACCCCCCCAAAAAATACCACAAAACAACCCCAGTTAAAATAAAAAAAATAAAACAATTAATGTTAAACTGTAAAAGCCCAAAAACTTACTGTGGTCAAGACGCCAAGAAACAAACTGTATTTTTCTGAACAAAAGTATATCTTTAGCACTCCAAATGACATGACCTTTTTTGACAGGACACTTTGTGGTCAATATTACTTAAGAAATTATGAGATCACTCCAACAGCTCATTATGTTCTGGTAACGTGGCAATCCCCATGATTTCCTGCATGCAATAAAATTCTGGATGGTGAGTCTGTTAGATTTACTATACACACTAATCCAGACCACCTCTTTGGATTTCCAAGAAGCAGGGCACTGTTTTTGTCATCACCATCAGCATAACCAAAGCAGGACACTTCTATACTTCCCCTCCATACTAAGGTAGGTGCTCAGCTCTTTATATTTTTTATTCATGTGGTCTACAGATTAGAGTAATTTTGTACTAGGTAGTCAATTTTTTTCTCAGAAAATAGTAGTAGTTATTTACCTAATTAATTCAAAGCTCTCAGATCATCTGCAAACCAATGGATGAAAGCATTAACCTAATTCTGCAGCAGTACTGGAAGTGTTCTAAAACTGCCAGCAACTATCCTCCACTATTGTACCAGAATTTTATGGTGAGAAGCATAGTCAAATGTACATGATTCAAAATCTGCATGAAATCAACCAGGACTTGCAAGATCATGTAGAAAAATAAATACTCTGAAGGAAAAATTTATGTAAATTATGTGAAATGAAAAAGAAGCCCTGGAAGAACTGGAAATAAATTTCTTGGACCTTTTTTCATAACTTTTCTCCTGATTAGCTGGCTACCTGTTACCTTAACCTATATTTTATTTTTCAGGTTCATTTCAGCTTTAATGATCCCTTTTTAAGCCTTTTTATAGAAAATCTATTTTCTGAGTATTAAGAACCACTTGCTGCAATTGTTCTGCGGGATGGAGGTAAACATTTTGAAAGCTTCTTTTGCTCCGTTTTGTAATTTGTGCCTTGCTCTGATTCTCACATTGCTCCTTACTGTTGTTTTGCTTAACCTTGTCATTTTTCAAATCTTAGACCTGGCTCTATCCAAACACTGATTTTCTGAGCTCCTTCATTCCTTCCTCCATCACATCCCTTCCCTAGCCCTGGCCTCAAGCGTATCTTTCCCCTCATCTGTTTTCAGATCATCACAATTTGGATTCATTCCCTGGATCTAGAGTGTTTTCCAGCTAGAGCTGAGAACCTCTTCAGTTAATTAATGCATGATCCAACTGTACCTAAGCGTGGTAAGGCAATGCTAGGCTTTTTTTTCCTTCTTGAACTATATAAATTATGATTGCTGACCCAAACTTCTGCTCTATAATTTTAGATCTGTCTGAAAAAACTCCACGTCTATATTAAATAGCAGTGTTTCTAGTGTGTCTCATTCTGTGTCTGTGCCCAAATTTCAAATCTTTGGTCTGTCTGCAAAGCAGCTAGAAAATTTGATGATTGCAACACAGTGATACACTCGAGTTAGCTTTACACTAGGTACTGCAAATAGCAATAGCAAAAGCATGGACTTCAACACCTGAAGATAAAAGTTCATGAGAAATCCCTCTATATTTACTTGAGGAACTGAGTCGTGCTGTCTCTTCTGGGCAATTAGAGCCCAAACTAGATAGATTGAAGCCAGAGAAGATAGCTGCCTAAATTTTACCTTAGAATCCCAAAGTGGGCATAGCCTAGGAAGGAATTATACATTGTTAATAAATCAAAGTCATAGTTGATAAACCTGAGTGGTTCATTATGACAGTAAAAAATACAGTGAAAGTAAAAAATAATAAATATATTCCAAAATGCTAAGTAGATGCATATAAGGTCACATAAAACTAAATTATATTCTATTATTTGAGAAATAATATGTGGTCATTGAATTAATGAGTACTGTAACAAACCCCTGTAAGAGACAGAATTAAGATTACTCATGCAGGCTTCACAGCCATTTCCTAACACGGATTCTTAACTACATAACTTTAAGGTTTTCTGGAAGCAAAGGCTAGGGGAATCTTTCTTTCCTTTTCTCATTCTTTTCTCATTCTTTTCTTTTCTTTTCTTTTCTTTTCTTTTCTTTTCTTTTCTTTTCTTTTCTTTTCTTTTCTTTTCTTTTCTTTTCTTTTTTCTTTTCTTTTTTTCTTTTCTTTTCTTTTCTTTTCTTTTCTTTTCTTTTCTTTTTTCTTTTCTTTTTTCTTTTCTTTTTTCTTTCTCTCTCTTTCTTTCCTTTTTTCTCTCTCTCTTTCTCATTCCTTCCTTCCTTCCTTGGTCAGAAATTGCATTCAAGTATGAAAATCCTACACTTAAAAGGAATACTAAGCTTGTTTATACATGGAAAGACCAAGCACACTTTAAAACTAGGGGGTTTTTTTGTTGCTGTTTTGTTGTTTTTTGTTTTTTTTCCCAACTCTTTCAGTGCTTCATACCACAAATAAATCAGGAAGGATTTTGTTCTCCCATATATGGTGAAATTTGGATTCCCATTGCTTCAGTACTCATTAGCAAAGAAAATTAGAGAAACATGATAAACAATATTATCTTTTACACTAATGAAGCAAGTAGAATTTTTTTAGTGACTACAGTGTTTGGTATTTTCTACACACACCACATTAAAAAAATGTATTTCAAAGAGACAAATATTTATTTGAAATTATAGGGCAAAAACTGTAGGTTTATTGGCTGAGTAGTATTTGTTTTCCTAGTCACGCGTTGACATCGACAATCATTGACAGTGCTTAGTTTCTGTTAGTTTTGGACTTGGTTCCATGATGCTGAACACTTCTGTCATTAAAGTGATGAAAACAAAAGGACAGCAGTTTACAAAAGCATTCAGATGTTAATGATTAACAAATATTTCCAGTAAAATTTATAATAACTGTAAACTTCAGGCATTATACAGAATCATAGACTCATAGAACAATAGAATAATTTGGTTTGGAAGGGACATTTAAAGTTCATCTATTCCAACCCCTCTTCCATGGCTAGCAACCTTTTCAACTAGATTAGATTGCTCAGAGCCCCATCCAACCTGATTTGACTGTTTCCAGGAATGAGGCATCTATCATCTCTCCAGAGAACCTGTTCCAGTGTTTCAGCAACCTCATTAAAAAAAGTCTCTTCCTTATACCAAGTTTGAACAATGTCAAGAGATGCTGTGTATAAAGGGCTTTTTTGCACTCTTCATTTCACCAGTTTCCCAAAGGCTTGTCATGGGAACCATACTTCACGTCCTTATTCACAAATGAAGTGACTCACATATGTGTAAATATAATCCTCCACCACTTAGTGATAGAGCCTGTCAAGGGGTTTTTCAGGCCACTATTTTCCCTGTTTTCTACATTGTGTTCACACATTACCCTGTTTAATAACCAAAGGTCATCAAATATAAAAAAAGAACATTATCCCAACCCTGTTGAACAAAACAAGCATTTGTCAAGCCGTATTCTAGGTCTTGAAAATGTTGTTGGCTGGGGAACTATATGCACTTCAGCAATTCAAAATTTCATTGAGATTGATCCTCTGTTATTATAGAAAAACTTTCAAGAATTGCTTCCAATCACAGCTCTTTAGCCTGACTTTGCATCTCTACCAAGCTCCTGAGAGCATTCAACTCTGATTAATGTTAGCAAATCAAAGCTTGAGATGTCTCATATTTTAACCCCAGGCAAACTACAGTATATGAAGAAAAGGATATGGAACACCACCAGTGTCCTCACAAACCAACAACGAAAGGCATCTTCTCCACTAAGAAGAGACACTTCCAGGGAATATTCTCAGCTATTATTTAGACAAGTTTCTGATTAAACAGGCCAAAAAAATAATGCAATAGTAGAAAGGTTGTCTGTGATTTTTACCAAAAATCAGGTTTCCGGTTAGGCTATCAATTAATTTCTTTTGCATTTCTAAATGGCTATTACATTGCATTGCAATAAATTTCAAAGGCCATTAATTGGACTGAGTTTCAACCAGTTTTAGAAACACAAAACCGAGCCATTAGTTCCTCTAAATGCCCAGTCTTAACCTCAAAATTTTTCATATTGACTGAATCTGGAATACATGGATAAAATATTTAATCTCTTTGGAAAAGCATTAATATGAAATTAGGATTTCCGTAGTGACAGACAGGCTACCCAAACTTCATTCCTTGAAGAAACAATGAGCACAATTCTGCATAGCTAGAGGGTGGCTGCACACTAAATGAGCCTAACAGATGCCTTTTCAACAGTGACATACTGGTAGGAAATATTTGGTATATTTAGCGCATGATTTCTTGGCTGCATAAATCTGTAATGGTGGTGAGCAGCTATCTTGGGTGCTTTGGTCTTGAGCCTTCAATCAAATTTTATAAATAAGGGTGAGAGCTGGCACTGATTAGAAAAAAAAGAAAAGGAGCATGAACAGAGTTTCTCTAGCAACATCACTGGATTATGAATAGTGCTTCTCCAAGTGGAGTAATTCCCTCACTCTTCACATGCCAACATTCCTGGAGATGAGTGTTTTGAACACACCATGGGGAAGACAGATGGCAGAGGATCTGGTTGATGATGTTATTTAACTTTTATGAAAGTTTGGGTTTTTTTTTTACAAGTTTATCTTTGGCAAGCAATTAAATTAGAATGTGCATCATACAGCACTTGGTAAAATGGATTTGATCCCTGGAGTATAAATCTATGCAGCTATGTATTGTTATATTTGAGCTTTTTACAAAGGACTGTATATACCATTTTGCTGGTCAACTATAGAATTTCACAGGGGCTTTGTAGAACCTGCACTCACAATTACAGAAGTTCCTCACACACTCAAATGCATTGCTTTCTTTATGCTAAATATATCATTCACTGCAGTGACCCATAAATACTTTAAGGTCTTTAATCTAGTTAGTTCTACCTGTTGTCCCTGCAGAAAATATGAACAAGTCTGCAGGGGGAGTAAGGAAAATGTAAAAGAAAATATTTTATAATATTACTTTATTTAAAAATAGATATAATGTTTTCTTTTAAAAAAATCTAATTTAATTTTAATGTGTTGGTTTTGGTTTTGTTTATTTCAATCTACTAATTGCACAAATACAGAATTACATGGACAGGAGTAACAACTCCCTTCTTGACAGGCTGTGCACTCAATACAGAGCATGAAATTTGATGTTGAGTCTCCTCTCTTCCTCATCTATGATGGTTTTTTAGTTTCTTTGTCCTCTCAGAAGACATTTTCTCTTAATTTCATATTTAGTTTTCCATGGATTATTCATTTTAACTAATTTGTTGATAACATCAGTCATAAATCTGTTTATGTAGACATAAATAGTTTTTCTTACCTGGTTGGGCATTATGTAGGTATTTATCTGCAGGTGCCTAGTGTCTGCATATGTATAGTGTGTGAACAAGTATAGTGCTGTGCATGTTGTGATTCTTCAAACCTTATTCATAAACATGTTTTTTCCTCACTGATGTACAAGATACTGTATTTTCCTTTCTCTTTGGCAGATCCATACAGTTAAAATGGGACAACTTCAGAGCATCTGATATTGCTATATTGGCCAGCAAACTTCCCAGACTAATACCTATTCAAAATTAAAGCTATTGTACAATCATTATTTACATGTGAGACTATAGACTAGACATAATACTTCTTAGACATTCCTTGAAATTGTGAATTCAGTAAATTCAGACATTACCTTCTCAAAAACATCCTTTGATTTAAATGTCTTAAATTCTCAATTCTACATTTTACTCCCAGTGTGTTATAGACTCTTAAAATTTACTTTTACTCAAATTCAGACACTTAACATTGTCAAAAACACTCTGGCAAAAATTTAAGTAGACTGATCACTTTGAATTTCACTTTTAAAACGGGCTTAGGTCCTGACAACTGTACTCCTGTAACATGTCCTAAGACTTTACCATGTTGCTGAGCAAGATGATTCAAATCCTGACTTCCAGATATGACTACAAAGGATTTGTGAACAACTTTGTCTGTGTCTAGTCTCTAGTCACGTAGATACGCTCACCGTGTGCTTAATGTAGCATGAGAGTGTTCAAGCAAATGACTTGCTAATGCAAAATTCTTCTGTAGTAGTGAGAATAAGCCCTGGATTCCCCCCCACTCAGGCAGGGTTCTCTTGTAGTTGCAGTATTCATGCTACTTCTTGCTAACACACCTTCTGTGTGAATCTTACATCGCTTACACATTGATTGGCTGAAACAGGACAGTCAAGCAGTGTAGCACACTCCAGAGCTAAATTTATTTTGATGTTTAGCCTATGCATCTGCAGAACTTTAAGATATCGTTTTGAAACCCCTTAGAATGAAGAAAAATTAGAACTTAGCTCTGCCACTTCCTTGGGCCAATAATCTAGACACTGTATTAGCATGCAAGAGGAAGGGAAAACCTTTTGATTGGCTTCATTTGAAGACAGAAATAGTAGTCAACTTGTCTGAAAAGAGGAAAACTAGTGCTGAAGTTCATGAAGCTTACCTATAAATATAGCTTATGCAAGTATCTATCATAGATAGATACCAAAGGCTAAGAAAAAGAAAACTTCTTAGACATGTATTTTTCTTTAGTGATTTTTTAAACTCAATCATCTCATTAATTTTCAACCTTCTCAGAGCACCACTGTCACAATTCCATACACTGAACAGTCTCTATGCACGCCGTAGTGAATCTGCCCGAATAATTTAAGCTTCTGAATTTAACTTTGAACTTACAACTCTTAGGTACCATGATAGTGCCAAAGTGCTCTTCCAGTTGCATGCCATGACACAGAGAGTATTAAAATAATTCTCTGCTGACAGCTGATAATAGAACATATTTCAACACAGCATGATAAATACTTCAGCAGAATCTATATGATAAAAACTTGCTCACACCTGTTTGCTTGCTTCATCATTTACCTTTGCCTTTGCAATTAACTATTACAATTGAAAAAATCATGATTAACATCACAAAGTAATTCTGAAATTTTCTTTGGTTCATTGTCAAAAAAGCAGTGCGTATTTCCTCGATTTTGTTCACTTTAACTCCCACTAGGCTTTACAGTGATAATGGCTTTGCCCAGTAGTGTCTAAAAACTGCAAAGAGAGCAATCCATGCATTACATGTTTTCAAAAGGCCGAAGTCTTTTCATCAGCAAATGAAAAGAAAGGGCAAAAGAGAGAGAGAGAGAGGAGGACAGAAAGTGGCAAACAATTAAGCAGACTATGATTTAACAGGAAGATTTACAAGACCAGATAATTTTCACACGAGATTCCACAGAAGGATCTGAATTCCTTCTGAAAACATGATATTGTTTCAAAAATAGTCTCCACTAGGTAATCATCTGACCTCACTAAGCATGGTACAGGGGCTGGGATAGACAGGGTGATGGAAAGAGCCTTTATTCTTTATTTCCAAAGCTATTCAGAACATGGTGATTTTTTTCTTGAAAGCTCTTAGATACCATGGCACAGGTTCTTGTTAAGAGATTATTATCTGGACCACCTAACTTGGTATTTCTAATTTTACAATTAGTTGTACAAATGGAACATTAAAACAGGTTAGACATTTTATGTTTGGCAACTACTTTGTAAACAGACTCAGAGAAAATGACTGAAAATCTATCAAGAATATTTCTTGCATTTCTTTACATGTTGTTTGAATATACAAACTTCCAAAAAGCCATAGAAACACTCAGCTTGGCCTAATACGTTTGACTTTGGCAACTGCATCAGGATATACTAGGTTTCATCGGGAAAATGGGAAATTCTTCTTCTTGAGTTGCTAAATTTCTATATCAAAACCTCCAAGTCCTGAAGTTTTAAGCTTTAAATTATTCATTGTTATGTAAAGAGAATGTTGTAGCTGTTTCAAGAGTGACTCTTACCTATCTGAGATTTAATGAAAGGAGAAATGACTCACTTGCAGAGAGGAGGAAATATTTCAGTGTCAAGTTGTTATCATCTTTTCAACATCATTTATTTTGATCTCAAATTTTAAACAGTAAGTCACTGCAAAAATGAATAAATGGGTGGGAGGCCAGGTGAGCTGTTCAAAAGTACATGAGAAAGTTATTTGAAAATCTTACATTTACAGCACCAAGAGAAAATGAGATATTTATTGTATCAAGATAAATGTAGAGTGCCTAATAAATTAGAGGTCAATTTGTAGAAGGATGTTTTTAAGGCTCAATTTATATTTTTTTATTTTCTGACTGAAACAAGGCACATTTTGTTCTCATTCTAAAAGTATTTTTTTGTTTGTAAAAAATTGATGCATAAATTTCTCTGAGATTAAAATTGAAAAACACAAGAATCTTCTGAACTCTAAAAATTAGTCATACATATCTGAAGAGCATCATTTTCTCAGCAGTAGGTCACAGAAGCTCAAAATTTGGCTGGGATTTCATTCATGTGTTTCTCCCAGGAAAGCTGAATTATTCTTGCTAACATTACTACTATTTCATGAAAATCTTACATACATGCACTGAGATTTTTTTTGGTAGTTACATTAAACATAAAGGCACATAAATTACAAAGAGATTGCCTGACATTCCTTGGTTATTTCAAAACAGAAGGAAGGAGTGAGAGTTTTATCTTTTGTATCTGGCAAACATGGAAGTATGTGTTTGTAAAGAAGGCCACACTGCATCGGCACTTGTGATAGTACAGTCTAAACTCTTTCTATAAGATAAGATGTTCAGCTTTTAAAGACATACTATGCATGTCCCAATAATGCCGTTAAATCTGGAGGTCCCCAGCAAAAGTATATTGCAGAAAATCATTGATGTTTACTGTATTCTTATAGACACTCTTTCGTGGGAGAAAACTAGTGAAGTTCATGCCCTCATTTTAAACAGAGTTTCCATTATGATACTGAGAAATACTTAGCTGTTTCTGAGAGTTCCAATCACCAGTGTAATTTGCCAGATCTGCAAAATATCTTGTGGTAAAAATTCTTAATGCTGATCTCTCAACAAAATCTAGGTCAATTTCAAATAAGCAAATCTTAAGAGAAATGAACCCAATTAATGTTGGTAACAATTAGTGTACTCTGTAATGATAGACATATATGAGAAACTCCTGAGAAAAATGACTCTATCTTGACAGTTAAGAATTTTTTCTCAGCAAATAAGATACCAACAAAAATACAGGGGGATACTTCTGAAAGGTACTAGCAGTTTCTATACAATGGAAATGGATTAATCAAAACCAACAGTTTACTTTATTGGGTGTTCATTTTCACACAAAATGAAATAACTTATCCCATTATCCAGATCAAAAAATATGAAATGCATTCTAGAAAATTTAAGATTTAGTATTACATTAAATTTATTTTTTTAAGACCTTGTCTTTCTACAGTTCAAATTAATTTTGCCTAATCAGTCTACTTAAACATCTGATTTTTTTTGCACTTCTGACAGTCTCATAATTATGAAGCTGTTGGTAACTTAGATAATATACAATGTGGCAAGTGATTTCTGACTGGGGCAACACAGCAGAATGATGGAATCTAGTGTAGTTGAGGACCCAGCAGAATGTGACATCTTTGCAAGAAGGTCCGATTCTTATTGTGAATATTTGATGCTTTTTACTGTTTCAGTCGAGTCACTGAATGCTGTATTGGTTGTTCCTCCTTGATTACCATTGCTATTTTTTTCCCAGTCATCAAAAATACATGCGTGCACACGCGCACACACACACACACACACACACACAAAACCCATTACAAAAGGGGTGGTCATCACAGTTAGGATTTCTTTCCCAGTTTAGCGAGACCAGATCTCCTAAGTTAGATGGGTTTCATCCATTAGTGTTCTTGCTGGTCTCATTCATGCATGTATTTTTAACGTAAAGTCTAAAATTTATATGTACGTCAGGAAGGGATAATGATTCCATTTTTTGATATTAATAAAGCACATGTCTATTGATGCAGTAAATGTACAGTTAAAGATATTTTGTGGTAGAAATATATTTGAAGCTTTTGACCTTCTGTACTCAAGGTCTATTGTTAGATAAAATTTCTTTCTCTTTACTATAAAAGGAAGCTAGGAAATAAGCCTGTCATTTTGGCCGTCATTATTTCCAACTGTTTAAGCAAGTCCAGTCACATAACAGGAATGTAAATCTTCAGAAAAGAATGAAGTGGTAGTAATTAATGAGCTTGAAGTTTATTTCACTCAGAAAAAAAAGTAGTCATCAGTAGGGACTATATTCCCTTACATTGCTTGTCTGAATAGTTGTACTTTATATATTTAATATACATTTGACCTATTGGTTTTCAGTATTAACTCAAAAAAAATACAGCTTTTTTTTTTTTTTTTTGGCATAGGAATGCACAGGAGAATCTCTTAGCAGAAAAGCTGGCAGCCCTGGATGACATACTAACAAAATTAAAGGCCAATATTGAATCAATCCATTTGTTAAACCAACAGGTAAAAATAGTGAGAGGGAGAGTAGAGAGCCGACACTGTTAGTAAAAGCAGACAGTCACAATCTATTTACATGACTATATTAGAAAGCTATTAAATATTTGTGAATATATATGAGTAAAAAATTATACGGGTTGAGTCAAAAGGCAGAGCTTGATGTTGATGTAATTTTTCTATTCCCTGGAAATGGTTCACAAAAGAATCAAAAGAAATAACATAGAATGTATGACTTAACTACAAAGTACTCTTTGTATTTTGCTATAGCAATGAATTTCAAGTACTCCAGCAAGCCTCACAGTGAAAGTTATAATTTCTTCTTACAAACTTTTAAATACCATATTCCCAGCTGTTGGGATCAAAAGAATATCTTGCATTTCTAATCTTAATATTTTATATTTAAAAACACATTGATTCCCCTTAGACTATTTAAATGAATAACAAAGAGTATCCTCTATAATCTTTTACCATTGCAGTCCATGTCAGCTTTAAACACTCAGCAGCATAACAGAGTTTTTAGAACAAAATTTGGAAATATATATGAAAACAAAAAATATAAAATATAATCCTAGAAAAAACACTTTTTTTTTCTTTAAATGGAGTCACTATTTTTCTTTGTCTAAAAAAAAGATGATAGAAGCAACCACTGATAGTGACTGATCATGAAAAGAAACCCCAGGAGCATAGACACACTATAAAAAGATCTAGGAGGAAGTCATTATGCTGTTGAGGGAATAAGAAATTTAAGTCAGAGAGTTGTGAAATGTTCTCATTATAGGTCATCTCAGTAATTATCTGACATCTACAGATGGAGTCACTTCTTAATCAAAAGAATGAATCATTACTGATATTGATTCAGACCAAGATGTTTGAAATAATGAGTCCAGTAACTCAAGTATAAATTTAGAGGTAATTTCAGCAACTTTTTGCAAAAGTTTTAGACTAAATAATAATGAAATTTTTTATTACATTGCATAATAATGACAAGAAAATGGCCAAAAGAGTGTGAACTAAACTACCCCACCATAATCTGCATGTTAAGACTTAAACAAAAGAAGAAAAAAAGAGGTCACTAATATTTACCATCCTATGAACGCTATAGCTTAATTAGTATCCACAAGAACAGAAGATTGCTTTCTCTTGAGTACAGTATCTGTAGCTGGCACTGCTATTAGATTTAAGGATCTGCAAGTATTTACTTCAGAAATATTTTTTTCAGCTGTTCATAATTTGACTGTGAAAAGCACCTTGAATAGCATGCAATGTCTCAAGAACTATAAAAAGTTCTAGGAACGCACTTAAATATCTAGAATAAAAGTAAAAAAAAGCAAAGAGGTATCTGCGATTATTGACAGTGCACATTTTTAGACAAACACTTTATTTCAAAAATCAGTTCCTTGGAAGATGTTGATTTATTACGGTAAGAGCATCAATGCCAAACCCATTGTTGAATAGACAGGGAGGGAAAGACAGCTTCTTGTCCCCAGAGACCATCACTTCAGGGCAGCGTTGCATTCTGTTTAGAGGTTGCAGTTGCCCATCATGTCATTGTTCTGTGAATACACAGAAAACTCTTTCTCGTCTATGTGACACGTTTCATGAACCCAGTACTGACATTGGCTGAAATTCATCCTTATCTGGGAGACCAGTGCAAAGCCTGGAATGTAAGTAGGTAGTAGGTCATCAAATCTAGTCCTTCAAAAGGGTGCCTATCACTGTCAGTCATCACAGCCGACACGTGAATTCTAGTTATGAGTCCTCTCAGACTAAGAAGTTCAAGTTGTGTCATAAATGATTCCCCGCACACATGGAGGGCCACTCAGGGGTAGTTTCAAGTGTAATTACTCCTTTTCTAATCTTTGTTATTCTACCATCAAGTGTCAATGGATGTATCCCTTTTTTATTTTCTAAAGCTTTTCTTATCATGTAAGTTGCACTTTTATATCACTTAGGCTGGCCATAGGCAGATTTAATTTTAGGACTGACTTGTTTATGATACACAGCATTTTGACTAAGAGGCCAACTTGTTTTGGCCTTTACTGAAACTTGCCCCAATGCTTTGATTCATGGTATTATTGCCCCACTACTACCACGTCAGACTTGCCAGGCAAGTCTGTTCTTCTGGAACAGTGACACTCAGTCCTGTGGATCCTAATGCTAGATACTATTTTTCTAGAAGCTAGAAAAGTACTTAATCATACAATATGAATAATCTTGGCTAGGTTGCACCATCTTGCAATTAAGCGTGCATTTTCTGTTAACATAAATTGATCTTTTCACTACAATATTTTACCATAAAAAGAAGTCATGTCTTCTTTCAGAAACAATCTTGCTTGAGTAAGTCAACAGCTCTTTTAATCACAGCACAGAAGAAACACACACCCACTTCTCCAAATTAGATCCTCTTTGCTCTAGTGTGCAAAGACAACATACTTTTAAAAACAGTTTAGAATGTAACTTCCTACTTTCCAGAGAAAACCATGTGAAATCTATGGTGAAAGCTATTTTGTGATCAACAATAATAAGTAGCAAAATAAAATGTAAGTAGGACTGTAAGCACCTATGTATGTTTGTACATAAAAAACTTTCTAATATTCAGAAAAATAGCAAAAGAAATTGTAAGACTGAAATAAAAGGATGCCATATCTGTTGTGTATTTTTAGCATCATGTTTCATTTCTCTGAAGAAGGAAAACCAGGATATTGTTTTCAAATTAGTTGAGATATTTATGCATGGAATATTTTTTAAATGCATCATCCATAAAATACGGCAAGATCTTTGAAATTATAGTGACCTGCTAAGTTTAAAAGCATATATGAATTCAAAGCAGAACAGGTTCTTCCTAACTCTGACAGGGAAAAGATACTGCTTTGATTTTCTTCTTGAGATCTCGGGAAGGGAAACACATTAACAGTATGGAAAAGAGAGGAGGTTTCAAGGTCACCAAAGCCCTGGTGTGGTAGCAGAGTTGTGCTGCTGTAGTCACATCCCCGCTGGGTGAACTTGGAGGACTAGACTTCTAAGAGCAAGGAATGAGATCCCACCTTGAACAAAGCAGAGAGAGAGGTCATCATGTCAGAGAGGGCAAAGACAAAACCTGCATGGGCAGACAATGCTGTCAGTCTCACTCCACCCTGCTGCATCACTAGTGAAACTTGGCACATGGTATTCAGGATGTGATGTCTTCTACTACAAAGCAAATACTGAGACACTCATTCAGAAATGCAGAAGGGCAAGGTATAGGTGCATTGCTTTCCAGCCTGCCAGAAATGAGAAATGCCCCAAAGAATCTTAAAAACTCTTCAGACAAAAAGTTTCAATCCAGGTATGCTTGGAATTTGTACTTTCATGTTCTCCTTATAAATCTGTCTCCAGTGTCAAGATCATATGCACTTTAAGGTTCATGTGATCTACAAGGATCTAACATGCTCAGAGTGCATTAGGAAAAAATACGTACCTGCAGACAGAAAACACTCACAAAAGAGAGTATATGGTGTGTAACCTCTGTAGATTTAGGAAAATCTTCTCAATCAAAATTCACAGCCTTGAACTTTCCTCCTTTTAACATTTCCTTTTTTCCATTTTGTCCATTAGTTTCTTAGAGTATGCCATCCTATCCTGTCTGCAGGGATTTGAGTTGACATTTGTGTTGGGTATAGGAGTCAGGGTGTTTGCAGAGGGATTCAGGGGTGGCCTCTGTGACAGGAACTCAGGGTTTGTTCTGTGCTGGACATTCATCCAGCTCCAATCCGCACACCACAGGGCACTGCTAAACCCCTCAGCCAAGATGGGGGTACCTGTGAGAACACATATTTAAGGAAGAGCAAAAATGCCACAAAGGTACAAGAAAAGGGGGATGAAAAAGAATAAGAAACAGAAGAGAGAAAACCAAAGTGAGAAAAGGAGGAGGAGAAAATTGACTTTCATAGTGGAGCAGATATCCATGCTACATCCCATGGAGAACCCCATGCCAGAACAGGCATTAATTCTGAAGAATTGCTGCTGATAGAGACCCCATGATAGAGCACGGGGAAAAGTGAAAACAAAGAAGCAGCAGAGACGTTATGGACTGACTGCAACTCTCTATTTCCCACTTCCCTATGCCACTTAGTGTAAGATAGAGGAGTCTGGAGAAGTTGAGGCTGCAAAAGTGGAAGGAAAGATATGGTTTTCGTGTTTAGTTTTTGCTTATGATTCTCACTACATAAATTTATTTTAATTGGCAACAAATTAGTTTTCACCAGATCAAGTCTGGTTTGCCCACAATGGTATTTGGCAAGTTATGTCCCTGTCTTTGTCTCTTTTCATGAGCTTTCTTACTGTTTTATTTTTCCTTTTTCTCCTACCCATTCCTCTGAGAGGAGGAGTAAGAAAAGAGATGTGTGGGAGTCTCTCTTAGCCAGATTGGTTAAGAGTCCTAGTTGGGCCTCCTATTACATTGTTGGCTTTTGTATGTCATATTAAAATAGTCATTGAGTGATGATGTAGCCTAATATTTAAAGTACTTAGTGAAACAAAGAAGAGGCAGATATCTACCCTTTCTTTTACCTCATGTCCTCACAACTGCAGCATTGACCTGGGATCAGATTTGTGAGAAAGAAGAGTCTTGTACCACAGCTGTGTTTTTTTCATGGCTAAAGCATTAGGTAAAATGGTCAGTCTTTGCAGCTTTACCTCCTTGATGTCCAAGGGCTAATATAACCTCTGCTTCACAGCCAAATTCCCCATTGTGTTTTAACTCCAGCCAGCAACTAAGTACCACATAGCTACTCTCTCACTCCCCCCTAGCTTTCCCCCTGTGGAGAGGAAGATTGTAAAGAAAAGATGAACCTCGTAGGATGAGACAAGAACAAGTTAATAATTTAAATTAAATAATAATAAAATTTTTAAAATAAACATAATAATTTTGTCTTTACATAGAGTTGAGTGTTTATGGTCATCTTTCACATACCTAGAAAGGCAAAAGTCTAGTTTGAAAACTATTTGAAAACTGAGTGCTCTGCGTTTAAAATTAACTCCTCTTCTGCAGATGTTCCTAGGGTCCTAGCCTTTTCACACAAAACCAGAGTGAAATAGATCTCTTTTTGGTTCACTTCTGCACATTTTGACTTTATTCTTTGTGGTAAAAGACTATAATGATAACAGCAAACTGAAGAGTAAGTATCTTCTTTTGTCTTCTGCCTCTGTTCTCTTGATAGATTTGGGTATTTTTGCGGTAATATTTTTGTGACTGTGCATTTGGTGCTCTCTTTCCTCTTTAGGAATGACCTCTTCTTTGATGAGTAGTCTCATATATTTGAGGTTTCACAGTACCAGGAAACAGCACGTGAATTACAATGAAAAGACGCACAAACTAGGATGCTTCCAGAATCTGTCTAGAAATAATTTATTTCTAATTCAGTTATTAAATTTCTCAAGGTTTGGGCTCTACAAAAATACAAGAAAGAAACATTTATGCCTAAGTTTTCTTGACAAAAGTAGATGGCTTTATTCATGTGTTTAAATATAGAAGCCACCCTTAGTACTAAAAGGTTATTGTGATCTTATTTGCTTGTGTGAAGAGGAAAACAAAAAAGAAGATAGAATGTTTCTGAATTTAGAACATTTGGATTATTTCTCAAAAATTCTTTGTAATGAGTGCATATCAAATTGTGATAACAATGTAACTGTGGTGATATTATGATAAGTTATTTCCGCAGCCAGTAAAAATCATGCCCAAGGCATTGACCAATATGGTTAAAGAATGTGTAGAAGGTGTAAAATATATAAAGTGCATCCTTAGGGGAGCAGACTTGTGAGCTTTTTCAGAGTGATATTTCCAGAAGAGGTGATGCTGTTTTTGCAAGAAAGTGTTAAGATATCTCAAGAAAATAACTGTTTTGATTTTAGCAATAAAGCACAAACCTGTGACTTTGTGCAATCATTTTAGTGTGACTGGTGAGAAAAGAACCTAGGAGAAATAGCAAGTATTAGTCTGATATGACAGTCAACATTGTATAGCTTTCTGATTATATTTTGTCTAGATATAGTTTAGCTATTCATACTAAAATCCTTACTGGAAGGTAATTCCATGCATCTGCAGCTCACATTTCACAAAAGTAGGTGTCTACAAAGTGTGAAGGGACCTGTGATAATGGTCAGATAGTGTTGATAGCATGGGGTTAAAATGTTGCTAAAATTAGGGTAGCCAAAATGGGCCTTGGAAACGGGAGCGGGCATTGTCTTTACTAGAACCCTGCGAACCTATACCTGTGTACCCACTTGTATAGTGAATGATGCTAAATGTGATAATTACTTAGTAAATGTCAAGCATTGTTTTTACTAGAACCCTGCGAACCTACACCTGTGTACCCACCTGTATAGTAGATGATGTTAAATGCGATAATTACTTAGTAAATATCAAGCATTGTCTTTACTAGAACCCTGCGAACCCGCACCTGTGTACCCTCCTGTGCAATAGATGAGAGATGCTGTGGGGAGAGGGGGCTTAAATTCATGCTTGAGCAAAAACGATGCAAACAGTAGAACAATATCAAGTTAATAATCAACATATGATTATGTAAAGAAAGAGTATAAAATGTGTCCATCTCAAATCCATGTCGGAGTCAGATTTGGGTCTGTCTGTACCCCTGATTCCCAGAGCTCTTCAATAAAAGCACCTGCATATAATCATCCTGTGATTATGTGTTTCCACGCTAACAGTGTTGCTTAAGTGGTGATGTGGTTGCCGAACCACTCTTCATCATAGAGAAAAAAACATGGCAGTCACGGAAAATCTCAAATGGCTAGAGAAAAGGGAAAGGTCACACCTATTTTAAAAAAGGGTAGAAAGGTGCACCCTGGCTGAGCAACCAGTCTGTCTGACCTCTACATCTGGTAAGGTCATGAAGCCCTCTTGAAAGTTATGTCAAAACATATGAGTGACAGGAAGGTGAATAGAGACAGACAACATTGCTGCACCATGGGCACTACGTGCCAGAATAATCTGGTGGCCTTCTAATATGGAGTGACTCCGTCTCTGGATAAGGTAAGAGCTACAGATGTTGTGTATCTGGACTTCTGTAAGTGAACATCAGTACAGTCTGGGGGTTGAATTGATTGTGAGCAGCCCTGCAGAGAAGCACTTAGTGATACCGGTGGGTGAAAAATTGGATGTAAGCTGGCAAGGTGCTCTTGCAGCCCAGAAAACCAAGCATATCCTGGGCTGCACCAAAAAGAGTCATGGCCAGCAGGCCAATAGAGGTGATTCTTTCATGTCTCGTGAGACCCCGCCTGGAGTATCACATCAGGTTCTGGGACCCACAACAAAAGAAAGGCATGGACCTGTTAGAGTGGGTCCTGATGAGGTGGATGAAAATGATCAGGGGGCTGGAACACCTCTGCTGTGAAGACAGGCTGAGAGAGTTGGAGTTGTTCAGCCTGGAGGAGAAAAGGCTCCGGAGACACTTTATTGTGGCCTTCAAATATGCGAAGAGGGCTTATGAGAAAGCCAGAGGGAGATTTTATACCAGGCCCTGTAGTGACAGGACAAGGAGCGATAGATTTATACTGAAAGAGGTTAGGTTTAGCTTGGAGATAAGGAAGAAGGTTTTTCTGATGAGGGTAGTAAAACACTAGACGAGGTTGCCCTGAGAAAAGAACTCATCAATGCATTAAAATCAGCAGTGTTAGGAGTCTGAGCAACTTGATCTAGTGAAAGATGTCCCTGCCTACAGCAGAGGAATTGGACTAGACTGATGATCTTTAAAGTTCTCTTTCAACCTATTCTATGATTGCCTGATTTTATAAACCCATGCCTCTTAGGGTATTCAATTGCCCGAAAACTTTCAAAAATTCTCCTGGAAGTCTGAAACAGTGATTGGTTTTAGGTTCTATGCAACCAGACAGCTCAGTCTTTGAGAAAGAAACTTGTGGATTCCATGGAGCTATGTTATTTCTGTACAAAAGGCAGTGAAGCAATGATGAACTTTGGAAGCACCTATGTTTTCAGAAGTGATTGTTCTATTTCCATATAAAGACTCAGTGTCTAGGATGAGTTATGCTGTCCAAAAATCTAACATTTGATGATCCTTCAGCCAGAATTTGGGAGGGAGGGGAATTCAGAGAGCAGGATTCCTCATATTTTGGCAGTGGCCTTACAGAAACCACTGGAACAGAAAGGTGTGTCAGATATAGCAGCAGTAGTAATTTCAGGATGAAGGGTAAGTTCTTGCATTTTTGAGTCAAACCAAACTAATAATCCATTATGATAGGTTAATAAAAAGCTCGATAATTTTGACCTAATCAGGGTGAAGTCTAGCTTCTCTGTCAAATTGGTATTTGCTCATCTGTCCCTTCCTTATATTCACTTTACTTAAGTATTGGAGTTTTTTTCAAACGTACTTTTAACTTCATTTTGCCATGTGTAACAGTAGGGGTATATACAATAATTTTAGAAATATTTTTAAAGTAGAAATATTAGTGTTTAAAATAAAATAAAAAAGCTGTTAGCTAATACATCATAAATCCACAAACTATTATGTTGTCTCTTCTTCATGGCCATTTAATTTTGCATGCACATAACCAATGTTTTACTAACAGTACCAAGGGTTCCATATGTAAGACATTATTCACAGTATGTTTCCTGTTATTTTGCATACCATTATTCTTGGTGAAAATAGTGTTTTGGCCTCAGGAGAAATATTGAAATTGAATGCGCAGCAATATGTTTTTGGTATGGGGCCATGGTACTGCGACTTAAATTTTTTTTTCTTTTCTTTAAAAAATCTCAGCAATCAAGACAACAGAGCCAGGATATAAAAATGTAAAGAGGTGGTAAAAAAGGATGTATTTTCAATATTTATTTACGAATAAAATGTGTTAAGTGAAATGAGAGAAGGAACTGCCCCTTTCTGATCAGCATGGTTACATTGACATTCTATAAATGTTTCTGGAAATAGGATTACATAGCTTTAATATAAGTATTTATTTTTGGAAATAGGTGGGCTGAGCAAAAATTATTGCTATTAAGTTGATTGAAATGTTGAGGATTAGCACAACGAATAAAAATTAAACTAGTTTAAACTATATGCTGTATTTTTTGCCAACAGACTATGTCATGTCATTGCAAATGTGTGATTCATCGTATTCTATTCCAGTTTCCTCATGCAGCAAAATGAATCATAATTATCACTAATGACAATGTTAAATCTAGTAATTTGAGTGACTGCTAATAGAAAGTATCCAACCCACAGAAATCTATATGGTTACCTATTAAAGATTATATATACTAGATTTATCTAGAATATGATCAAATAAGCAAAGTTTCACATTAAATTGAACTGAAAAAAAATGTGCCATTAAGTCTTAAAACAAGAAAATGAAGAAATTAAATTCTTCAACATGCAATATTTCCACTGTAAGAGCTCAAAGTATATTCTGTGGAAGACTGAGTGTCCCACTTCATATAAAATCTGAATCTCCAAGCATTCCCATCCTCAGAACTTAAGCACATCACCATGTTGTTACTTCCTTTTTGGAAGCCACACTATTTCAGGCAAGTACAAATTATCTGCAGTGAAATTAGTGGGAATTATTCACCTATGTCAGTATTCAGTCTGAAAAGAATGTAAGTACTTACCAATCATTTACATGCTTAAACTGCCATTCTGCTAATGTTTCTAAGTATGCTAAATAGGGTTTTCATCTCCTTTCATCCCACTGGCAAATGACCAACCATCTTTTGGTAAAGCAGCTTGAGTTTGCTGAGTCATTTAATCATGAGACCCTGCTTGGAATGACACAGAGTTACATTATTATGGACTGTGGGATGAGGTCAACTCTTCACCAGTAAATATGCCAAAAGCAGCACTAACTGTATGTAGATCTCAGGAAACCACTTGACATGAAAAAAATTTGGGTGCAATTGGTTTGGAAGCATAAGCTCTATCTCCTATTACCAATCTTTGAAACCAAACAATTCCTTTCTTCTGTGGTGTCGTCAGTAAAATACTGCATTTATTTTGTCCTTGATGTGGAAAAGATCACTGTGTTGTTTCCCCCCCAAAATCTACATATTGGACTTTAGACTATTTTTAAGTTGGCTAAAGAGTTTATGATATACTGTTGTATGACACCCTTGACTAAACATATCCGTCTCAGAAGTAAAGACACTTCATGCAGCGATTGTGAAGTTTCCTAGAGTTTTCACAGAAAAGATTGAAAATTGCAATAGAATGATAGAACCATGGAATCATTAAGGTTGAAAAACCCTTCCACGATTCTTGAGTCCAACTTTTAACCCAGCATCACTGTGTTTACCTCTAAATCATATTCCCAAGGGCCATATCCGCAAACTTTTTGAATGCTTCCAGGAATGGTGATTCCACTACTTCCCTGGGCAGCCTGTTTGAATGCCTGACTTCAGTGAAGAAGTATTTCCTATACTCAGTCTAAACCTTTCCTTGTGCAATTTGATGCCATTCCCTCTTATTCCATCACTTTTTTCTTGGGAGAAGAGACCAACAACCCACACATCACTCACATCACTACAAGCTCCTTTCAGGCATCTGTAGACAGTTGTAAGGTGCCACTGGATCTCCTTTTCTCCAGGCTACCAATCCTGGCTTGTTCAGCTGGGGTTAGGTACAAACACTTCTTGAAGCATGAAGATCTTCTAAGAGTTGCATTCTTTTTCATGTGGTTCCATAGGAATATGTTGTATCAACAACTTATCCCATATTAGATATTAGATTTATATCCAATATATCTAATTCATGTTTAGTTTCAGCGTACACCTTGAGACAATTAATAACTTGCACAGGCAAAACCACAACTTCAAACTCAACCTGAACTGCAGGTAGCTAGTTGTAATCAGGATATATGTCTTTGAGCTCAATACAAAGAGAAGCAAGGGCAGAAGGATATCAACTTGCTTGAGACTTTTTCTTCTAATCACAACTTTGTCGCACACATCGTGCAATCAAATACCCAAAAAGTTTCCTCAAAGGGCAAAATTGAATTTTTATTAAGAAGGAATGTTGAACAACCAAGGATAAACAAATAAATCAGACTGGATAAAAATGTTGGAGAACTTTCTGCACAGCTAGAGGAAAGCACAGATTACGGGAAAGTAAAAGTGAATGAACTTAGATGTGAAATACACCACACTCATTTAAAAAATAGGAAATGATTTGGCAAAGGCAGTAAAACCAAAAACAAAATTTTGCTCTGCTTCGTTCTTTTCTTATTTTACTGGTTTTGGGTTTCTAGTTAATCCATTCGGTATTAAGTTCTTAAATTATTGCCTTGTACCTTTTTAATACCAAGGAATAAAAGTATGTTAGAGAGTTTTTTCACATCCCATATCATACGCTTGAAGTATTTGTTCAAGAAATATCTAAAAAAGCTTTGAAATAACTAAAATGAATCCCATATGGTTTGTTTAAATATACTAAAAGAGAGCTTTTTTCCCCCAATCTGAGATAACATCTGTACTTTATAATAGTTTTGTGCGTGTGTGTGATACCAGGCTGTTTTTCATACAAAATTGTTAGTCCAGCATTATATTGTATATTCTTTAAAAGTAGTAGTGCATTTCAAATTATTTTGTTGAAATTAGCCTTAAATTGATGGCTTTCTTTTTTTTTCTTTTTATGTTTGTGTTTAATTTTTTCCAATAATTCTTGAAGATCAATGTGCATTAATAGCTGCAGGGCATAAAGAGACTAGAGGAAATTAGCTGTCACCCACAGCCAGTGATTCTGTGTTCTTATAAACATAAAGGGCTACATTGTCTTTTATGTTGACCATGCATGCAGATCATGTCATTTTCATTAAAAATTAGACATCATGCATATATAGTACTACTGATAGAGATGTTTGAATTATAATGGTTTTAAAACAAAGACTAAACTCGTTTTTGTTTTGTTCTATTTGAGTTTGGATTTTATTATTGAAATATGTAGTTGTATATGAATTTAAATTGAATATTCAGTCATATATTTTTTCATGTATTTATAATATTTCTGTAAATATTTTAGTGCTCTGTGTTCACAGTATGAATGAAGTAATTTATAAACTGATAGACGCTGGTTTTAATAAACTTCCTATTACATTTATTTACTTTAGGTTTATTTGTTACAGTCTGAGTTTTGGCCTTAAATTGACAATCAAATGTCAATTAAGTGCTTGCTAGTACAGACATATTAATAAGTTGCTCTAATCAGCCATAATTGCCTTAAGCATTCAAGTAAGTGCTATATGATTATTTTGCTTTGTATCAAATTGTAGTATGATTATATCTTTGTCTACACACAACTAGCGGGATGGCACAATGTAATACAGAATTTCCTCCAGCTCTGCTGTCTTATGTTGATATTGTCACTCTACTTTGTGTCATTCCTCCCCCAGTGTTTTCTTTGCCCAGCAGCTGATTACTTTGCTGGTAGTTGGTTCTTTAGAAACATCTTGTCCAAATTATCATCCTCGTTGTCTTGTGTCTGTCTAGAAAACATCTTTTACACCTCAAGGCATTAAAGCATGCTTTCACTGATCAAACATTCTTATCATAGCACAAGAAACCTATATTGGCTGGATTAAGGAAAAAAAAAAAGGAAATACCTCACACAGTCGTCAGTTCTGACCTTTTTGTTTCTCTGTCCATCTTTCACAGTGTAATTTGACTACAGATCTTATTTAAATCTAAGTGAAGCTTTAGTATTTATAGCAATAGAACTGCTCCAAAATTGCCAGGTCTCATAAATGATCAAGCCATTCTGTTTCATATGAGCTCTGCAATATTCTTGATTACATCCTGCCTTGAGTTTTGATCAGTCAACACTCAAACAACACAGACATGTATTTATAGAACGATTTTGGGACGACAGAGTGATTTGGAGATTATATGGCGATGCATATACTCACACCATTACATTTATTGCACACTTCTTTTCTGAATTACATCGGGCATCTGCTTGCTCTTAACACTTAAATAGATTATAGGATAATATTTAATTAAAAATTGTAACAATTGATGCGAATTGTACCATTAAAAAAATTATATATATATATATATATATATATGTTTACATAAGTGACCAGCACATCTACCAAGCTAGTTAAACACTGTTAGGAATTTCTAAATGTTTTCTGAGGCAAAGATGGTCTGTTGCTCCACTAGCCCTTTTAGCTTCTAGTTTCCCAGTAGGATTTAATCAATGTCTGTCATCCTTACAAGTAGTACTTGCAGCAGCTGTTGACTTTTACTCAGTAGCATGGAGGTCACCAGACAACCTAAGGAATTCTCCACCTGACATCAATACGGTTTTCTAGAGACAGAAGTTGGCTGACTGACTGACTGTCTTCATCAAAGCCAAGTTACAGAACCTTATTTGGCTCTATCAGTTGCCTTTGCAAAAGCTATTGTACAGGAATTACATATATTTACATACATTTGCATTGGAATAGGATATCTTAACCTAAAATATTTAACATAACAATAAACTAAACCCCCTATTTTTCATTCTATAAAGTACTTTTCAAATAAATATTAGCTCCTTATGCAGCTAAGGACTGACTTATTTCATAGTTCATACACTATGGCAGAAAGTCAGCCTGACTCTTAGCTTCTAGTCTTCTGAGGGCAGCATCCTGTCTGAATGTTCATTACTGTCTGGCTCTGCCTCCTTTTCACGCACTTAATGACTGTCTTCTAGATCTGCAGAAGGGTATGGTTCAGTTTCTTTTACTGTTGTTTATGCATAGTCAGGAGTTGAAAGAAAATCGAGTATTAATATTTTTTCGCTGTATAGAAAGCTACCTAAATTTTGACCTATATCCCACACTTCTTCCTAGGGGAAAGGTGAGTGGATAGGTAAAAATATTCCTTCAGGTGTGCAGGCAACAAATATTAGTAGCATAAGAGAGTTCTAACAATTACAAAGTCATTAAAGTACTGACGATATTTTTGTGTGATTGAGTTCCTAGTGTCTTTTCACGACAAACCTTTGAGACATACAAATACTGTCACTATAAAATGACCCATTTTCATCAAAGAATAAATCCACAATATGAGACATTGATGCAAATAAGGCACCATTTCAGTATTTACATGTTTCATAATGAGTTTTCCAGTTTAAGATCATTTTGATACATTAATAACTTTTAATTGTAAAAATAGGGGGCAACATCATTTTAATTAAATTAGTATCTAATGAGTGTGCTGACATCAATTGATATTGGCAGCTCAGAGAAGAGCATTAGGAAAAATTTTGGTAAGATAACTGGCACAAAAACAGACACCAAGTTCTAATTAGCGAAATATTGTGAAGAAATCAATCTTAAATTATAGAATGGTTTGGGTTGGAAGGCACTATAAAAATCATCTAGCTCCAAAACTCCTGCCATAGGCAAGGATGTCACCCATTAGATAATGCTCCTCAGGGCCCCATCTAGCCTAGCCTTGAACACTTCCAAGAATTGGAAGACTTCAAAATATGTCAAAAAAATTTATTTTCTGAGGAATCTTTTAGAAAATATGAAAACACTGATGAAAATAAATATAAAGTATGAGTAAAACTATGTGTATGATTAGAAAATTACAGTTTTAATAAGACGTTATAGTGCGGTATTGGGAGGTATTTTCACAGGGAACTGAAGATATTGTAAATCTGAGATTAGTCTAAGGTATCCCAAATAGTGAAAAGCAGCTAGCCCTGTGCTGTGTGAAACTACTATAATTAAGCTCTGGCATACCTCAAACCTAGGTAGGCATATTGTCAACAAAAGTAGTAAAAGGTAAATTGTCTAAATATGGAATCCAGTCAATATCCACTGGTGGTAAACAAATATGAAGAATTTCTTTTCCTTTTTCTTTTCAGAAAAAAAAAAAAGTGCACGAAATTAATATTTTCTTTGTGTCCAGGAAAGTTGGAATTAGCAATCAGGCAAAAACCAAAGGTCTGCCTCTGAAAGATCCTCTCTACCACTGAATCTTTACTCACATAGGGCTTGACTACTTAGGGAGGTGATCCTGACAGGAAGAGAAATAAATATCCACTAGTATTTTAAAACTACCGAAGTCAGCTATTTTTTCCAAAAATATTTTGTGAGACATTGGCTATTTGAGGTCTTTGACAGACTAATGGATTGCTTTCAATACCAAGATATTTATTTATAAAACATGTCCTGGTAGTATTTATGATCCTAGTTTAGAAATAGTTCTAACTAATATTTTGCACTGCCAGAAATTAAATAAACTTTGGGAAGACATTTGGAATCACAGAGAAGTGAGGAAAGTCTCAAGGTAATAATCAAGAGATATATTATCTTTCATGAGATAATCATGAGAGTGTGAGGAACTCTGTTATTGCTAATATTTAGTAGGTCATCCCTTAGGTTTCAAATTTGTCGTATTGACTAAATGGGACCTTTTTCTTAACTCCTATTTTCTCTCTGAGGCATAAAGACTGACACATCATAAACATCTACTGTTTTGGCTACATTGTAATTTAACTTTTCATCTGTAAAAACGTGACAATATTGAACTGCTTGGATATCAGTCTAACAGTCCTAATGTTTCTGGTGCTAAAAAATTATAGGAAATTTTCTACTGTAACTTTTTCTAAATTTACCACAAAGTCATTGTATTTGATAGAAAGGCATTACCAGATCATGGATTTAGATATTACTATCTCTAGAAAATTCTTCCCTAATTTCAAAAATTTACCTCTGAAAAATTTGCATGCACTGTGTGACAGGTGAAAAAATACTGAATGTTAACAGGTGGCAGACAATTGGATATATGGGAACAAGGAAGAGGCAGATAATGCCCCAAAATGAACTTTGGCACTTTTGCAGAAGCTTGTCATTCAGCAGCTGCAACTGGTAGGAGGTGACCGTAAACTTTGAAAACAGTTCACCTTTCAACGTGAAGAAAAAGCAGCCTGCGCTAAATCCTCCAATTAATAAAGAGACATGAGGCAGAACTATCTGTTAGAAGACTGATCATGCACTTCTGCATGTATACTACTTAGCCCAGAAAACCCACGGCCTAGAGATCAAAAAGATGGGTTCTGAAAAGAAAGAACTGGTTGCAGCAAACAAGAAGGGAGACTGGAACATTAAAGTAGAAGCACTGGCAGGAGAAAAATTCATGGAGTTGAGTAAGATCCTGTATTTCGGGGATGCGCATGGAGACGGACATCATGGGACTACAAAAGATCTTTATTGGTGACATCTAGGATTGAAATGGTGAGAAGTTTCAGAGCACAAACTGACACAATCAGCATCTACCTCTCTGTGAGGATGGGAAGGCAAGAGCTTGGGAATATAATTGAGCCAGAGTACATTATCAAGTGTGTAAGACTAACAAATGGTATAATAACTCTAATGAATTTGGTTCTTAACCAATAACTCCAGTAAGAAAAGAAGTGTTCACCTGTGGCAATAGTCACCACATGCTGTCATGAGTTTGGTGTTTGTCCTGTTTCTCTCACAGAGTTGCTATGGAGAAGAAGAAACGCTATGCAATGTTAGCCAAGCTAATTAAACCAAGTTTTCAAGTTATCCAAAGTTATGTATCCTTCATTTCAAGGAGGATCTTAGTTTATAATCTACAGTACTGATTAACTGGTGGACCCATGTACCATACTTATGAAGTGCAATGCAATAGTGAAAAGCCTCAAAAATCAGGTTCTGAGGTCTCAAATTGACCTTCTAAAATTACTGTGTATTTCTGGCTTAATTTCTTTTGCCCAAATTTTCAGATAATTTGGTATATCTATTTTTGACCAAAATAGATGAAGCCACCCTGTACTGAAATTCTTTAATAGTAAAACAGCTCATGACTTCTGATCACAGGAAATACGTTGGCTAACATTTTGGGTTAGGTGTATACAACATTAATGAGTGGCCACAGAAAAATCTCTGTGAAAGTCAGCCTTTGTGACCACAGGACAGAATGTGGGCAGTTCACATTCAGTAAGGTCTACTGTCAACCAACAGCAGTGAGAATCCAAATGTTAAAGAGGCTCGTTACCAAGGATTGTCTTGGACACAGATAAAACGAGGCCACTGAGGGTGGTTTAAGTACGTGATCCTATCATTTGGGTTTGCATGTTATTGCACATATGCACAAGTTACCTAACTTTTCTAAATTTTGAGTATTCTTCAACCTGAGCAACATTCTTTTAACATATGCCTTGACTTTCACATAAATTTTGCTTGAAAATATTTTCAAAATTGCATGATAGACACTTCACTGCATATTTCTGAAAGCAACATTCATGCTTTTGTTAAAACTCAGAGGTTACCACTTTACATTATAGGAGCTTTAAATGACAGCCCTATGTGCAGTCTAGAAGTTTATCTCTTTCCTGAGAATAATGGGTTGTTCTTTCTTTTCTTCTGATAGACCTTCAAGTCTTTTCCATAGTGGATAAATACACAATTTTTGTTGTATCTTTGCCATCTGAGAAAGGATATAATTTCTTGAGTATTTATGGCTTCACTCTACCTTACCACACATTGCTTTGCCAGCTCCATTGTTCTTGTAATAGCTTCATCTATCTAAATCGAAATGTTCTAGATTAAGTAATTAATTGAGAGGAATTTACCAGCTGAATTTTTGACAGAAATGCATTAAGGGAATGTGTGAGCATCTACATAGATGGTTTTGTCAGACAATAATCCAGAGCAGCACCTTTTTTAATGATACAGAAGCAACAGAAAGATCGTGCTGTGCCTGGAGGCTTGGACTACAAATTAAGCTAGATTTAGACCTCCTTAGACTGTGGCCATGTAGAACATTAAAATAATTTACATTTAGTGAGAAAGCTGGAATCTGAAGAGCATCTGAGTTACCATTGCATTTGCCTCTGTCTCCTACATCTGGTCAATGTCTTTCAAGCATGCAAGGAGTGCTTCGGATGGTTGTGTCTGCAGACCCGACATGGGCAGATCCCATCTTCAGGCACAGCAGTAGGCAACAAGCCTCAAGAACAAGGCATGTATTACAGACAATCTGCACCCTACAGTTCTCTGAGGCTCATGAGCAGAAGGCATCTTAATGACCAGAGGTATTGCAATTCTAGAGGTTTCAAAACTTAAGCAGCTGCCTAAATTAGCTTTTGTTTATTCTGAATTCCATGTCACTTACCAAATACATGAGTCTTGTCCTGAGTATCAGATCCCACTGAGCTATACTGAACTATGCTTGTGAGAGGAAACCACGATAGAAACTCAAAACCGTGAGATTGTATATGAGGAATGGGATATCGAAAGTCTGCCTTTTGGCAAGTCTGGTGACCTTGTTCTTTAGAAAGAGTTTTTATCAATACTCAGTGTTTGTAGTCCATGGAATTTAAAAGTAAAGCTTAAAAAATAAGACAAAAATAAACCTTAAAAGTTGAAAAAATGTGCACACAGCCAAGTGCTAGGGAAAAATTATTGTCTCAACTCATATGACTGCACAGCTAATCCTTCTCAGGTGGTTCTCTCTGGAGGCCTTGCCTTCCATTTGATTTATCCAAGCACAGGAAGAGATCTGGATATGTGAAAGTGCAGCAAAATATTAATTAGGTCTAGGCAGAATAATAAGTTCTGGTCCATTCAATTCAGGTCAAGTTTGACCCTTTTTTTAGATGAAGTGAAAGACTGTTAGAAGTTCTCACGTGAGGGAAGACTTCTGTCACTGTTATAGTACTATAACACCAAAATATCCTCTCCAAGATGTAAGTTTGGAAGCCTCTGCAAACTAACAGCCAACCTGGGAGGAACAGCTCCTGAAAGTGAAACGGAAATTCAGTGTTCTTTCTCATGTAATCCTTAGCCTTCCCTGCCAAGACTTCTACTACGGTGCCCACAATCACTCCTCGTGATACTGCTACTTATAACACAAGTCACTCAACAGCCGTCAGAGGATAATTATTCTCATGTACACATGACAGATCTGAACTGGCAGCCATGACATGAAATTCACTATCTTGTGTCACCAAACCCCCAAGCAGGCCATTACTGACTACAGACTAATGATACTACTAAAGAAGAGGGGGGGAAAGGCTTTTTATTATTATTTTCATGGTTTTTTTCCTGAAAAACAAATTTCAGCACTTGGCTTATAAACCTCTGAAATCTGAGTTTATCCTATGCAAATAACACAACTACCTCATGTGCAGGTAGATTACTATTTTGGAGGGGTTTTTTTATTCTTTATAGCTATTTCAAATACTACAAAAGTGATTATGACCATTTGTTTCTAAAGCACAGTGTCACATAGCAGTCATTCTCTTCATTACCTTCATTTATATTGGTCTGTGTCTTGGGTGTAATCCACGGGAGGCACGCACAGCTGACCTGATAACATTGATCTTGAAAATATTGAAATATTTCAGATATTTTAAACTACTTGTTTTGAAGCCCAGTCCATATAATGCCTCTATTAATCTGCACCAGTGACAAAATGATTTTTTATTGCAACACATCAGATCACAGAGTACATATGATATTCCAAGAACTGGATATATCCAGTTCTTGTAGAATTATTCTTTGAAATTTACAAGAGGAAGTCCAGTTCTCTAAAACTGATTTATTTCATATGTGGAATCCAGCATAACTTCCCCCCCTTTTTGCCATTTATTTGGCTGGGAGATGAGTCTGTTTCCTCTAAAGTTTTTTCTTTTTTTTTTTTTTGACAGAGTTAACATTTTTCAAGCAAAAATTGCAACGTGGTGTACCTCTTTTTCCATCTCTTTATTGTAATTATAGCTAATGAAACTGTTGAATTCTACTGAGTTCTTTTTTTTTTTTAACTTGTGTGGTCTACTGGAAAATAAGAGTTTATGTTATGCCAAAAATGTCATTTCACTGTTTTGATTGGTTCAGAATTATAATTTTTTTTCCAGGGTAATAAGAAAATTCAGCCCAAAAACATGTTAATAATTGTAGTAATAACCAAAAAAGAAAACAGCTTTACTTCAGCATTAAAATTCATCTTCAGCTGCTTTGTTCTGTAATAACTAGGTCATCAGTTTAGGTGCTCCTGCTTAAAATGCGTTTAGCATCCATATGTATTCCCTCACCTAGAGGCTTGATATTTTTAATGAGATTATATCAAGGAATGTGAAGACTGGAGAGCGGTAACATCATTTTCGTATGTAATTCCCAGAACTCTGATCCATTTCAGGGAGGCAATTAAGACTGCTGACTACAAAAAATGATACTAAGAGATTATGGAGGGGTTTTTTTTCTGCATGAATGCATAGTTTAAAAAATAATTTAGGTTTATTTAACATAAAAAACACCTCCAGAGGGGGGATTTTTTTTTTTCAATTTCAATGATTGTAGGGAATATCTCTTCCATCATTTATCTGTAAGGATCCATGGTGTATTCTTGCAATAAAGGATAACTTTGAGATGCTTTGACAAAATATGTGTATTTTAGTTTTATATAATTTCCTTTGTGCTGCTCATTTCAAAATATCCATTTAGTACTGGAGGAATTGACCGTCTGTGGTATGTATTTGGTGGGGGAGGGGGATGCGTGTTTATTTGTGAAAGGTTTTTTTAATTTTATATTTTTTCCTCTGTGGAGGCCAATAATCTGAAGTAGCATTTAGATCAAAAGCTTCATGGGGATTAACCCTTGTCTTGTCACTGCTGACCACAAAAACTACATACAGAAGAATACAGAAGAATTGCTAAAAACAAATACACTGGAATCAAAAGTTTGTTGTCTTGAAGAGTTAATTCTGGCAGAGAGGTGACCTTTATCCCTACGTACTCACTCATTTTTTTTTTTTTATCAAACCTCTCCAAAGGGACTCATCATATGCGGGGCTCTATGAAGAGAAAAAGAAGAGCATTGTCCTTATCACCTCCTTCCAGAAAGTGGCAGAGTAATAGGACTTTGTAAGGCGAAATGAAGCCCAGTCTGATGGCTGCTGATTAAAAATTGACTCTGCCACATCAAAGAAGAGTTGAAGGTGAAAATGATGATCACTTCCCTCTCCCAGGGACCCTGCACCATTTCTTTTATTCAACCTTGAAAGGTTCTTTCTGAATAAGATAATATCCCTCGAGTCCATTCTGGCTAGGCGGCATGGGAAAATGTAGATCAGTATGCCTATTCTCTATGAAAAAATGGGACTTTGTTAATGACATAGCACTCTAAAGTGATGGCTTGTATATGGTAAATGCTGAGAAATTAATTATAAAATGCATCTTAGACTATAGATCAATTTAATTGCTAGTATGCATCTACTAAAAAGACCACTGTAAACTCAAACTGCATTTCCCGCCTCATTGCTGGAGATTTCTGTACTTGAAATACACTCTGTCCTGCACTGGCTTTTTTGTTTTCGCTTATTTTACAGCAAAATTTTTAGTAGGTGTGTCATCAGTGAAATAATATCATTGAGATATAAAATTTTATGATGGGACTAATGCATGTGAATACCTGTTTTCTGATATATATATATATATATATATATATACAGAAAGAAAGAGACTGTCGCTCAGGTATATGAACTATGCAGAGAATATGTAGGCAGGAAGAATAAAATAATGCAAGTATATGCACACATGAATGCTCAGAAAGATACATAGCTGTGATACAGTGCATGATACTTTATTTCCACTAGTTAATGTGTCTGACAGGCAGAGGCAGAAAATTTAGAGACGATTATGTGAAAAATATTCCTCTCTATTTTAGATTTTGGGTTTATACCTTATGCCAGTAATTCTAGAGAAATGCAAACCTTTTAATTCAGGGCACCAACTGCTCATGCATATATCTAAGCAGACCAACAGGCAGCTCAATATACAGCGCAGCACCCCAAAATACGTAGCTTGAATAACAATAGCAAGAAAGGTCTTCCATGAAAAAGAACTTGTACAAAAAACAATTTTACACATATGCCCACCCCCTCCCTGCACTTCCCACTGGTCTGCTGCTCTTGAGGATCCACAGAAAATGAGTAGAAGTAACGTTTCAGCCTGAAAAGAGTGTGTTAAAACCTTGACAAAAGTAGAATAATGTAGTCCACACATACGGAAAGGTTCAGCCCATGACTGGCAATGCCCACTATTTTCATGTATAGCTAATTATCTACACCTGAGTGTATCTATCTGTCAAATGCATTTAAAAAAAAAGATTTGCTGCAATAGGATAATGCATACATTTAATGCTATAACGTGTAAAAGCTTTACTGTATGTATATTTGACATGTATGAATTACACAGTAAAATATAAGTTATTTATTCATGCTGATGAATGACACAAATATCATCCTGTTGAGATTGGTGCAATTAGAACAAACAAGTGATTATGTCAGAACAATGGAAATAACATGGTAATGACATCAAAACAGTGAGAATAGCAATAACACCCTCCCCTCATCACTGTCATCTGTGTCTTCTGCTGTTTCTTAGAAGAAAAGATTTTACTAAGACATTGCTTGTTCAGTAGTTTTGCTTTTATTCCCTGCTGTAACTATCCAGTTATCTGTTGAATACAAGGTGAAATGTATAGAAAAAAATTAAAACTTTTTTTACTTTTTTTTTTCCAGTGGGCTTTATTACAGAGTATATCCAATTTGAACAATGCAGAAAATCAAGTACAGTGAAGAGAATTAATGATCAAGAGATTGTTTATTACAAATTAAATTTGCTGTACCAAGATAATGATTTTTAACTTAGTGAGTTCCCAATCTTTTAATAATTTTTAGTGTAATGAATATGAGCTCATATTCTAAAAAATTCCTTTCCCCCCTTACTAATTTAATCAACATTTTAAAATGTTCAGATGTCCAAATCACCCAGGGCTACATTATTAGCATGGTACTTACTTTAAACAGCTTCTCTAAAATGATCGAGAAAAAAAATTTATACAAGTGTTACTTTTAATAAGAATAGAAAAGCAAGCATAGCTTGTTTGCCTCATTAAGACCAACTTTTGATCTTCAAGTTTTATAAATAGAATGTATATCATGCAATTCAACAGTCTCTGTCATGCACATGTGAGCCCTACTAAGGTTAATGTGCAAGTTGCATGCATACATTCAGGGACAGGGAGAACCTTATGCATGAGTTATGTATAAAAGCAACAGATATTTAATAAAGAATATGGTAGATCAAGAAAGAAATAAAAATTTTTGTTGAGTTATTATGTTTCTGTTACACAGCTAAGTGTAGTAGTTCCAGAACCTGATTTTGCTTAATGAGTGTGCTTATGTGTGTGAGCAACTTGATGAGGCCTGGGTTATATAAGATCTGCGGATGTACAAGGGTACATGCAGCCTTCTTTGTCATCGGCAATATAAGAGATAATGTTGACAGATTCACTGAAAAATCTTTTAAGATATCAGCTGGCACGACCACTTTTTAAATTCAAACTTGTTCAAATATAGCCAGTGAAGCACTCTTCTCAAGGAATCGGATGGGAATACTTGAAAAATCTGAGTGTTATAGATGCATTGTGAACTATTTTAGTGGGTTGAATATTGAGAATAAAATAATTAAAGAAAGAATTATAACAGAGTAAAAAATTTTAAATAACCTCTGGCATACCTTCTCCAATTCTTATGTTTTAGGTCTGAGGACGTTTTGCTCAAACTGGACTACTGCTGTTTTTGAACAAAATTTCCAGTCCACAGTATGCAATCCTTTGAAGAGATAAAGTCATTCAGCACTTTCCAGAATCAGATCTATTTTCAGAAAGAAAGTTGTTCAATATCCGTGTACAGGAAAGTTTATATTCCTGTATAATTAATCCCTTGAGCTCTGAGGTACTGAGTTGATTTTATTTCTGAGAAGAAGGTAGCTTCCATATTCTCTCACTCTGGGCATTTTCTTTCCCGGAAAATATATATTGCAAATGTTTATTTTGAAAATGTATACAAACCACAGAAAAATTCAGACTAACTGTGGTTTTATATTGAGGATTTTCTTGGTTTTGATTGGGATAATTTTCTTCTTAGTACCTGGTATAATGTTGTGTTTTGGATTCAAAATGCAATAAAAATGCAGTTACGAGGTTTTGATACAACTTCAAATTTAGTGGGCTGATTCTATTTTTAGTGGCCATGAGATTAGCTATTAGGATGCCAGAATGAACTTCCCTTTTATAGGACATGAACATATAAATATGGCAGCCTCCCTGTATCTAAGCAGTGACTGATACTTTGGAAAACGCTGCATTTGCCCCTCAGGCTGTTAAAGCAACAACCCAGTAAACCTTTGACAATTTCCTTTCTAAATAAAGCCAATTTTTTTCAAGGAAATGGGAGCCTAAGTTTTCCAACAGGTTTAATTTTAATTACTGTATCTGTTTTAGGAATCCATCATCATTCATCTTGTTCCATCAACATTCCATCACAGCACACTGAGCTACCTGCCGTATTCCTTCCTCTTCATGCTCTCTTCCTTCATTCTAAGATAAGCAGAAGTCAGAAATGAGAAGTGAGACAAGCTGAGCCAATGTCTAAGATGTTAAACAGAAGTTGTTTAATGAGCCAGCAAAACCTGTGAGTCTTCAGGATGATTGGACTCTTGGGAAACTTGCAAACATATGAAGGGTTAATATTTAAATAGACTACAGATATTCAGTGTGTATAACATAATATGTTATATAACAAGGCAGGTTTGCAGGCTCTGCTTCTTTGCAGTTTCATCACATTTGTCTGCCAAGTAGCTTGTAATCCTTATTTCATCATCAATTATTAATTTGCATTTTATTTTACTTTTTTCAAATTGCTAAAATTAAATTTGGCTGTTTGCTGAAATAACCAAGTCTAGACTAAAAATTATTTAATTCACAGACTATCTTGTTCTCAAGCTTAAAAAAAAAAAAATTAAAATATTGTTAAGTAATGTGTTCTTTAAGCACTATTTTGTGCCAGGGAATGGTGAGGGTATCATGAGTTTCACAGCTTTTTATAAATGCCAGCAAATGCCTGTACAGTCTGACTGCACTATGACATCTGCAATACAGACAAAGTGGTTGAGTTTGGTACCTACAACAATACCTTGCTATGTACCTGTAAGAGCCTTCTTGGTTTGTTGGCTTGTCTACCTGATCATGAGACTGCCATAGGCTATGGAAAGTGTATGTTCCTGAGCATGTACCTCTATGGTCATTCATGGCATATTTTTATTGAGGATAGGGAAGAGAGAAGATTGGAGGAAGAGCTTTATGAAACAGAGAAAACTGCTACAGCTGTACATATATATTGCATATGCCTGAACAGACAAAAAAAAAAATCAGATGTTTAGATATTTTGATTGACTATAGAGAGTAGGGAGGAGTTTAGTTGGGTTTTTTTTCAGCTGTACTTTTATATTTATGTTTTCATTTTGTTATAAAATACTACTAAATAGGCTATAACTCAATGATTAGCTGGATTAGAAAGCTATAATCAACATTGTGTGAAATATAGCAGGAAACAGAGCATCAAGAGAATCAGTCCTAGGCTGGTAAAATCAATTCATATGTCAGATTAAAATATACATGACTCTCAACTAAATCTGTACAAGTAGGGCTTTGTTTTGGTTTTCCACAAGATGAACAATTAGGTTGGTGTCTTTACTACTATCAAGTGATTTTCTACTGTACATGCAGATAATTTACAGTTATCAGATTTAATAAAATTTGGAACTGAAATGGGGACTAGGCAAAAGCTCAAGTTTGGTACTCATCTCTCTAAGACAGCTTTGCATATGCAGGCTGGAAAATCGCAAAGATTTGTGTCTTAGAGCACACAACTACAACACAGCTGTCTCACAGCAAGGCTGAAACGCTTCTGTCTGTGGGAATCAGTTGTTACCATCTCTTGAAACCATAATAACAATCATCCAATGGTGAGGCCTGTGCTGTGTTACAGATGTCTCAGCTGTCTTCATTAGAGATCGGAATTGTGTCTCAGGAAAGCCTTGGAATAACCACATTGCAGAACAAGAAAACTGCCTCCCCCTGCCTCCCCTTCTTGTCTCTCACAGATCACTGTGCACAATGCAAATTGTTTCTATCTGCCCTTCTCTCAATCAGCCACAGACTACTGTAAAAACTGCAACTGTATTTGCAGATCTACTTTAGAAAAAATGTCTGCTTTTAGGAGATTATTGTTGTTGGTTCTTGGTTTTGGGTTGTTGTGGGTTTTTCTTTTCTGAGTGTGGGTGCATGTCCCTTGAAGTTGCAAATCTTTTTCAAGGCCAAATTTGAATTACTCCCTATTTTCAAAAGCAATCCACTTTTAATTTCAGAGTAAGAATATTCACTCCAGACAGATAATCCATGCTGTAACAAAATGTTTTGAAAGTATAAGAAAGACGCTGAAAATAAACTTTCTATAGCCATTGCTTTTACCATAAAATGTGTTCTTTAATAAATAATTTTCTATCATGTGGTTTCACCCTTACATAACAAATTTGTGAGCAAGGACCCCATGCCAGGCAGACGTAGCCATAAAAGCTGTGTCTAAACTTGTCTGTATTGTGTTTTCCAGCTTGGTTCCACTGTTCACTCAGGCAGCCTGCACAGCACTGAATACTGTGAATGCATTTAATTACAATCTGACATGTGTATTCCTGAGAAACAAAAGGCTGTGAACTGAGGGTGATGATTAACTGTTCTACCAGATAATTGCTTAAACTACTACTTATATTATGCTGCATTATCTCTTTTGAACAAAGTGATTATTGGCCCTTTGTGTAGCGATTATACAATGTAAGTGCAATCTTGCTGTTTTAAATGTTAGAGTTTATGTTTAATGTACTTATATTTGTAATGAGGGGTGCAACTTCAGATTTTCTAAGGATTATTCTCACAACTGAAAAAAAACCTAAAAAAGCATGCCTCAATTTCTCAGATTGGTCCAAGATTTAAACTTCTTTAAGAGACTTAATGTCACTGGAAAGGGTGACATTTTCTGTTTCTGAGGAGATCCATTGGTAGGCAAATACTGTAAAGTTCAGGAAATATCCAGTAAAACAGGAAGAGTTTCCATTTCTACAACAAAGAGGGAGAAGGTACAGAAAGCAAATGATTTTAAGAATATTTGGTGGGGGGAAAGGGGAAGAAAATTTTTAAAAGTTCAACAACAGCAACAGCTTTGGGTCTTCAAAGTAATTGACTTCTAATAAATATAATTGCAATTGATGAGGAGATTAAGCCTGCTGCCCTCCAGTCAGTTTGCAGATGACAGCAGGTTAGGTGGAGGTGTTGATCTTCTGGAGGTAAGAAGGCTCTGCAGAGGGTTTTGGGCAGGCTGGATTGATGGGCTGGGGCCGGTTGTATGGTGTTCAACAAGACAAAGGGCAGATCCTGCCCTTGGGTCACAACAACCCCCTGCAGCACTACAGGCTTGGAGCAGAAAGGCTGGAAAGTTGCCCAGAGGAAAAGGACCTGGGGGTGCTGGTCAGCATTGGCTGAACATGAGCCAATAGAGTGCTCAGGCAGCCAAGAAGGCCAACGGCATCCTGGCTTGTAGCAGAACTAGTGTGGCCAACAGGACCAGGGCAGTGATTGTCCCCCTGTACTCAGCACCGGCGAGGCCACACCTTGAATCCTGTGTTCAGTTCTGGGCCTTTCAGTACAAGAGAGATATGGAGGCACTGGAGGGTGTCCAGAGAAGGGCAGCAAAGCTGGGGAAGGGTCTAGAGCATACGTCCTACAAGGAGAAGCTGAGGGAACTTGGGTTGTTTAGCCTCGAGAAAAAGAGGCCCAGGGGACATTATTGCTCTCTACAACTACCAGAAAAAAGGTTGTAGCCAGCTGGGGATCAGCCTCTTCTCCAAGTAACGAAAAAGGACTAGAGGAAATGGCTTCAAGTTATACCAGGGGAGGTTTAGATTGGATATTAGGAAAAGTTTCTTCACCAAAAGGGTGGTCAAGTACTGGAACAAGCTGCCCAGAGAAGTCGTGCAAGCACCATCTGTGGAGGTATTAAAAACATGTGTAGACGTGGCACTTGGGGACATGGTTTAGTGGTGAACTGGGCAGTTCTGGATTAATGGTTGAACTCAACAGTATCAAAGGTCTTTTCCAACATGAAAAATTCTATGAGTCTATGAAAAGATTGAAATATACTATCTTTTTTCCACATATAATATTTTGAGGAAAAAAGCATACTTAAAGAAGGACCTGCAACTTTACACACTATGGAGGTGGACAAGCCTTTTCATTTCAGACATCATCATAGTCTAAAAGAAACTTCAAATTACCTGCAATGAGCAAAGATTAAAAATAAAACCACATAGAAAACAGAAATGAGCAACAGTGACCAAAGAGTTTTTATAAAGTACAAGGTTTTCTATGTTTGCTGGAAGAAAGCAAGGTACCGTTTTTATAAGTTCATAAGCATGAAGAGAAGGAGATCATCCTAGAGCTATGAGGACCGAAGTTTTAAGAATTCTCTTAATGTGCGTAGTAGCCCTGGTCTCCAACTTATTTTCTTTTGGAAATAGACAGATTAATACTTACTTTTCTGAGAACAAATATTCCTGTCATATTCACCTAGTTTCTGTGTGCTCTGAGATCACTAAGATTTTCTGAAAGCTGTGATAAATGAAAAATTACACTCCTGCTAAAACTGTGTGCAAAAGACATAATTTTTTAGGATATTTAGAAGTCTTTTTACTTGCCTACAGAGACTCCCAGGACCCTCTTGATCATGAAAGGCTAATTGGGTTACTTATCAGAGAAAACAGATAGGGTGGGAATCATCATGGAGACTCAGCTAAATGATGAGAAGACCCCTGCCCACAGCAAGCAAGGATAGCAGCAGTCAGAGTGGCATTTTTTGTATGTATAGCAGCATTCCAGGAAGCTAGAAACATTTCTCAGTATTTAACCACAACACTTTGAAGCAGAATGACGCTGAGTTCTGGGAAGCCAGGCAGTATTTCATATTTGAGAAAAATGTCCTTAGTCATTTGCTATCCCCCTTTGTTCCAGATGTTCCCAGATGACTGGCAACCAGTATGAATGCTTATGAAACTAAACTGTCAACATAAAAGTGGTCCCTTGAGAAAAATATGCAATGATGAGATACAATATATAATCCCTATGCAATCACGGCCAGTGTTAAAAGATGTCTCTAAACTTTTCCATCTTGTACCATTCTCCACTCTTACTTGCTTTAACCCGAAGACTCATTCGATGCATGCCAGGTTACCACCAGTGTACACAGTCCTAACCTCTCCTGTTTTCTTCCATATTTTGTGACAGACACTATTTTAAGTGGAGTTCCACACCATCTAAGCTATAACTGTTGTACAAATGCGCACATTTAGCAATTCCCTTCTCTGTTCATCACATTGTGTCTGCCAAAGGCAAACTTAACTTTCCTTCTCCCCCACTATACCTGATGCAGACACTCCCCAGGTCATCATAATCCCTGCAAACCAAAAGGATCCTTACTGTGTCCTGATTAGCACAAAATGGGTACTACACGCTCTGAGAAAACAGACACTGTGTACTGTGCTCTAAGGACACATTATTATATATTGCAATAGAAAGTCAAAGGCTGAAGGCATTATTTCACAATCAAGATACCTTTTTGATCCCATGGGTGGCATGATTACTCAGCTACACACTGGCAGAAAAATCAACCACTACTCATTAATTTTGTTACACTTATCTATTATATTTTTCTTAAAATGAGGTGTGTAAATCTTACTTGACTGAGCTATATCCTGCTTTGTAGTTTACCATTGAGATATCTATTAATATTTGTTAACACATTACACAGCAGTAATGAGTACTTCTAGAAAGTACACAGTAAAAGGAAGGAAGATCAGCAAAAGGATTAGAAGATAGAAGGCGAAAAAAAACCAGAAAAGAGAGTAATGACTGCCGCTATAATGAACTGTCCATGACCTTAAACTCTCCACTTTTCAGATTCTTTTGAGCCTTCGAATTGTGTTACACTCTGTGCTGCTTTTTGTTCTACAGAGAAAATCCAGATGTGTGCCATCAGTTGTGTGCAGTTATCACTATTAAATCTGTATAAAGCCAATCTGAATGCATTTTTACTCACATTCAAATAATTTTTTCTAAAAATAGAGACATATATTCTTACAGGAATTAAAGTCTCTGGCTTCCCTGAAGGATTTTTTGTCTTGTTCATGTCTCCTTGAGTGTTCCATCCACATCCAAACTCCCAAAGAGCTTTGAAATTATGATAATCTAGAGAAATTAACTTCACATTACTCTCTAGTTAATTCTTATCTTCTTTGAGTACATCTTTCCAAAAAGTAACTTCAGCTGAATTAAAAAATCTTTGTTGAACAAGGAAACATAGTTTCCTTGTTCATCATTAGGCATTCATGGTTACTGTTCTGGCATCAATCGAATTTAAAAAAAAAAAAAAGAAAAAAAGCATATTTGTATATTTGACTTTATTTTGCCTCAACTAATGCACAAAGTATTATTATTCCTGAGTTGCATATAAATTCCACTCTCAAATAAAACAATTAAAATATAGAGAATGTAAATATTATTTACTGCTTCCCAGTATTTTTGAGCATAACTCTTTGGACAACATACAAGGAAAATTCAGGGAACAGACAAGCTTATACGTTGTTCTTCACTCTCTGTTTTTCCTTAAATAATTAAGTCTTTGGCTGTGATGATTCCAAGGTAAATCTTCCAAACACAAATTTGGTGAAAGCAAGGCAGGAATACCTAGCATTGTTTGCCAAGAGCCTGAAAACAACTGTTATATAAAATGTCATGTCTGCTTGCAAGGCTAGATTAGATGTAGAAAGGATTCATAATAAAATGAAAAGGTCTTGAAAGAAGACCTGAAGATAGAACTTGACTGATTTTGCTTTCCTAGAGGAGAGATTGATTTCTAGAACTTTTGAAAGTGGTGATGTTCTGGTGATGGTGGAAATGGTGGCTCTCTCTATCAAAGGTACATTCTTTTGTATGAGCATGAACTGAACATTTACCTGATAGGTCCAATGTATGAAACGTTAGATAAATAGTAGGGACTAAAGACATTCTTTCTCCTATCCTACTGGAGGTTACTGCTTTATAGCGGAAGTGATGAAAGAGACATGGTTATGTTTATGCACCAAAATATAAGAGGGACAAAGTTACAGAACCACAGAAGCATAGAATGATTTGGGTTGGAAGGAATCTTCAAGATTCTCTAGTTTTAACCTCTCTGCAGTGAGCAGGGACACCTTTCACTAGACCAGATAGTCCAGAGCTCCATCCAGCCTGGCCTTGAGCATTTCAAGGAATGGGGATTCTGCAACATCTCTGCACAACCTTTTCTAGTGCTTTACCACTCTCTGAGTAAAGACATTCTTACAGACATCTAACCTAAAGTTGCCCTCTTTCAGTTTAAATGCATTATCTCTTGTCCTGTCCCTATCCGCCTGTATAAAAAGCTCCTCTCCCTCAATTTTTATAAGTCCTCTGTAAGTACTATAAGGCCACAAGGAGGTCTCCCCAAAGCCTTCTCTTTTCCATGCTGAACAAATCCAGTTCTCTCAACTTATCATCATAGAAGATATTCTCCAGCCCTCTGATCATCTTTGTGGTACTCCTCTGGACCTCCTCCAACAGGTCCACGTCTTTCTTGTGCTGAGAACCCCAGAGCTGGATGCAGTGCTACAGGTGGATTCTCACAAGGACAGAGTAGAGAGATAGAATCACGTCCCTCAACCTGCTGAATATTCTTCTTTTGATGCAGCCCAGGATGCGTTTTTGGCCTTCTGAGCTGTGAGCTCATGGTGGCTCATGTCCAGTTTTCCATTCACAAGAACCCCCAAGTCTTTCTGGACAGGACACCCTCAATGACTTCTCCCAGCCTCTACTCATATCTGAGGTTGCTCTGACCCAGGTGCAGCACCTTGCACTTGGACTTGTTGAACTTCATAAGGTTCATGAGGGCCACTTCTCAAGTTTGTTCAGATCCCTCTGCACGGCATCTTGTCCTTCTCTTGCGTCACCGGCACTCCTTAGCCTTGTGTCATCTGCAAACTTGCTGAGGCTGTTCTTGATCCCACTGTGCGCATTGTTGGTGAAGATATTGATGAGCACTTGTCTCAAGACAGAGCCCTGAAGGACATCACTCATCATATCTAGGCCTCCACCCAGATATAGAGCCTTGGACAACAGTTCTTTGTCTATGTCAATGCAGCTAATTCCTTATCCACTGACTAGTCCATCCATGAAACGCATGACTCTCAAATTTGAAGATAAGGATGTCATGTAGGACCACATTGAAGGCTTTACAGAAGTCTAGATAGATGGCATCTGTTGGTCTTCTTTTATCAACTGTCTCTGGCTAAGAGATTAATGGTATAATCTGGACAGGTCCACATCAAAGTATTTGACTGAAAGTCTTTCTCTGGTCTTCTTGTTAGGTCCTTGTAGTTCTACAATTAAACTAACCTTTTATTCATTGTGGGCATTGTGCATGTTTATGTGTGTGCTCCCAGTATTTCAGAAATCATGGGGATTGGGTTTCAAGCCATCAGAATGGTGGTTTGGAGCATGAAGAAATCAATCCTTTATGCTTTTTCACTGAGAGTGTGACTTCTGGAGTTCTGAAGTGTTCAGAGCCTGCAGGACAGTACTGGAAAAATACATGGGGTGACGGAAGCATAACCTGTTACAGTCTTGTCCATACTGTTTATTGGGCATGGACTTTCGTGAATATTATCCACAAAAATCATACCCTGGTGTTAATTAATTCAGATATTGCAATTTGACATGAGCCATGGTTCTGCCAGGCAGAAACATTTAGAATTTATATGTGCAAACACTGATGCAGCACTTACCATAGAATCACAGAATCATTGAATATGCTGAGCTGGAAGGGACGTGTCAGGATGATCAAGACGAACTCCTGGCCCTATGCAGGGCACCCCAAGAATTATGTCATGTTCCTGAGAGCATTGTCCAAATGCTTACTGAGCTTTGTCTGGCTGGGTGCTGTGACCAATTCCCTGGGGAGCCTGTTCCAGTGCTCAAAAACCCTTTGGATGAAAAACAATTTCCTGATATCTAACTTAAACCTCCCCTGGCTCAGATTCATGCCATTTTCTTAAATCCTGTCGATAGTCATGAGAGTGAAGATGTCAGTACCTGTTCCTCCAGTTCTCCTGATGAGCTTGAGTTCTCTTGCTCACTCTCACATGTAGCAAAATACATGTAGACAGTATGAATGCATGTAGACAGTATGCTCATTTCTCAAAAACTGTTTCTCACCAGCATTTTAAGTTGACCTTAAAAACAGGCTTGTAATTTGAACATCTGATAAGATGGAGAGTGGTTTGAATATCCTGTAAGATTTTGCTGCTAAATATGAGAGAAATGTAAGTCAGAACTTTTAGTGACTACAATATAGTTTTAATGCCAAAGAGAGCAACTTTTAAAGATAAGTAAGACAGTAGTCTACCTCCTCCACTCCACCTCATGAAGTCTGAGATGGCAAAGGCAAATTATTCACTGGTAACTATTTATTTTGCATCAAATTTTGGAAATTAGAAAAAGTTATTAATCTGATTCTTCTAGTATTCTATAGGAAAATTAGGAAATTTATGAGAAAGGAAAGCAAAAGCAATTTTTCTTTATCTTAAAAAATAACCTAGCCACTAGTATTTCTAGCTGTTCATTAAAAAACCCAGCATTTGAAATCTTAAATATTTTTATATTTATATTTTTAACATTGTGGATACAAAACTATTTTAAATTTTTTTGTTGATATTATTTAAGATGCTTCAAAAATGGTTTGACTTACTGTAATAGATGTGGATATGCTTATTCCCAAAACTACTGGAAGCTATGACAAAGCCTCAACAAAGATCAGCATTTTGTATCAAAGAAATTTAGCCAGTGGTTCTGTGAAAAAATATTGCTATTCTGTCTAGAGAAAATACACTAGCTATTTCCTTCTTAATAATGAAGATGGCAAAGATTGTTCGGTGGGTCTGAGGAGAACTGCTAAACAAAATCTATCCAAAGAGTTAAATTGTCCTATTTCCCCCCAGTTTAAAGTCTCCCTATTGGGAATAGTTTCTAGACCGTGAAACCAGCTGAACCATGCTGAAAGATTGCCAGAGAGCTCTCAGTGGCCCAGGCCCAAATGATGCCAGGAAATATACTGGCCATTTAACACTGTGGGGGATCACAGGTTGGGAAGTGAGCCTTTGCTGTTTCATTTACTTGTATAAGCATGTAGGAAAAGAGGTGGGACAAAGTCGCAGAGATTAGCCCTCCTGAAAAGATCCAGTCTTGCAAGAGCTTCAAGAATGTGAAAAGGAGTATGAAGACCACACAAGCTCACTGAAATGCTTTTAATTTTTAATAATGAAGGAATGAAAGTAGACTGGGTCACAAAGAGAAAGTATGCAAAAGTGAAACCAAAGTAAAATGTGATAGAAGGCCAAAAAGAATGGAAAATGATACAGATGGATAACAAGTATGTGTTACAAAGTTTCCATTGCAGTCTTCTGACAGACAGTATACATAAAACATTCTTGTCCCAAGTGAAAAAGTGAAATTCAGGATATCCTTATTTGATGTTTTTTCAGTATATCTAGCTATAAAAACATCAAATGAAGTTAATGTTTCGTTTGATGTTTTTAACATTACAGCAATCATTGAGAAATGTTACATCAAGCTTTATTCATTTTATTACTTTATTAATTTATAAAGAGCCCATCTCATGACAGAATCTGTGAGAAAAAGAGCCAAAGTGAGGTCAATGCCTAAAGACACCAGAGGAAATAAAAAGCAAAATCTGTCTAAAAGTTGACTTCTAAACAAGGAGATTTTTCAGAAGAAATGGAAGAACAAAACTGATTATTGTTCAGTGATTCATATGAAGAAAGCTTGCATTGCATCTTTAAAGTACCCAGAGGGTATTTTTGTCATTCTCTAAATAAAAAGAATTTCCTGAAATGTGTAGAAGCTTCAGTAGAAGAACATTGGGTCAAAAAAAACCCCAAACAACGAAAACCACCTGGCTCATTCCCACTCTTTTTGAGGAAGATATACAATGGTTCAAGAAAGGCATGAAAATATGAGATTTCCAAAAATTAGTACCTTTAAACTCATATACATCCACATATACACACACACATGCTTACTTGTGCACAGAGGCACGTTAAGATAAATTATGCTAAAGGACCCAATGATACAGAGATGTCGAGCACTCAAAATTGCTGAAACTCAAAGAGAATCTGTGTCCTCTTTTCAGTCTGAAGCTCTGTACTTCTTCATTGCAACAGGATTTTTAATTAAGAGCTCTGGAGAATGTTTTGTTTTTCTATTCTTCCTGCCTTACCACTCTGTTCTGTGTCCATTACAGGTCCAGCAACGCTTTATTTGAGAGGTCCTGTGTTACAGCTTTTCCTCTGGGTAATGAAGGACCCTGCCACACATGTGCCCATGTGTCTGGAGGGACAGGCAGGCAGACAAGGTGTGCTGGTAAGGACAGAAGCACAACTGCAACACTGTGAAATTTGTGTAGGCTCAGGATTAAGCGAACACCATCAGCAGCAGTAAAGGCTTCCTAGTCAGGAGACAACAATTGCACAAACAATGTAACAATGTCAGAACTGAGGGGAAAAGAGTTCTTTTGCAGAAAGCTTGAAGTTTACTTAGGTAAAAATGCATATCAGGCTTCTGTTTGGCTGAGTTAATTTATGTATGTATAGTTACGTATTTATCGGTACATACATTTCTACACAATACAGTGCTGAAAATATTTTCATATATAACTAGATGCTTTCAGACATCCGATGAAGAAAAATTCCTCACTTATATATCTTAAATGTCTGAGTGATCATAAAAGCATTATAGGAAGGATTATACTAAAATGTCTTTACAAGCACATCTGAAAAACACCAATACTGGTGTAATCTAACACTTAAATTTATAGTTATGCACTTAAAACCAGCTATGCACAAACTGGTTTGTCTGACATTTTTCTCAGAACAGTGTGATTGTTAAAAACATCATTTTAAGATATTTCTACCTTTGACGGTTTTACTCATAATCATGGTCTTAAAAACATCAAGTGAGGCATAATTCTTCATTTGCAGATATTAAAAAATGCTATAAGCATAAAAATGTCATTTAAGGATGATTCTATTTTGAATTTTTTTTTAAATATCTGTGCTTTTTTCCCCCTTCTTTAGAAGTTAGTGGAAAAATTCTTTTAATGAAACTTCAACGTTCTTAAATTCCCAAGTAAATCCCTATGTGCATCACAGTTTCAAAAAAGGCCACTTAATTTGTATGTCTCATTTAAGGTCCATGATGGAAAAATGTTAGAGAAATGCCTGTCAAACTGAACTCCCATCCTTGAAAATTAAATATCACTAGCATGCTTCAATGAGGACTTCAAAAATCTCAAAGTTGTTGAAGTCATTTGATAATTGTGAAAATCTTCATCTTAGGCATGAACCACAGGGATGAAGATTCAGCTCTTTTTGTGAGAAGGGAAAACGTTGAATCCCTCCTGCCAGAACCACTCCTTGGTTTATACAAATTTACAAATTTCTATAAAGGAACGAGAGCCCAGACAGGTAATGAGCCTCCATCATCCATCCTGGTGTGTTGCTGACCAGTTGCAAGAGCCCAAATTACATTTGAATCCCTTATCTGCTGACAGTGGTGCTCAGAGCAGATCTTCACCTTTCTGCAACCTTCTAAGCAGACGTCCATTAAAAGGCAGGAAGAAAGACCAGAAGGACAAGCTCAGCTGAAAACTGGCTGCCTGGAGAGAGCCAGTGCCATAATGTACCATGCAACCCAAGGCCCAGCAAGCTGACTTTTGGGAAAATATGTGGAAAAGGGTAATTTAGCAGTTTGTGTATTAAGGAAACATCCCTGTCTGACCATTCCCATGACTCTCTGGCTGTCACCTTTCCAGTGCCAGGGACTTTCACTGCTGGGGCTGAAGCCCCTTCACAGTGGGCAGCTCCAGTGACCCGGACAGGTGCGCTGCTTGACACCCTACACACCCCACTCCCACACAGTCAGACCAGGCTTCCTTACTGCTTCAACCCCAGGTTTCCCATGGCAGAGTCTCAGATGCCTAAGTTACACAAAAGCAATTTATTCATGGTACAGTAACACAGAAATGGTTTTAGCTGGTGCGTCCAAGGACCCCTAGCAAGGGAACTCCTGGGATTTTATACTCTATAAACTCCATAACAGTCTATGCAAGTATTGCTCATCCTCCTGAGTCCTCTACTCCTACTGTTTCTCCCAGAATCCATCCCCCAGCTAGCACCACAGGTCTTCCTGCCCATTGTTAACCTAAGGGTTATCAGTTCACTGCCTCTTATCTTGGGATTCTACCCAGACCTCAATCTGCATCTCAATCTGCAGCTCGAAAACCGAGCTACCTGCACCAGATGTCTTCCTCAACATGTGCTTACAGTACAAACTGTAAATAGAGTCAATAGAGGCTCTTCCATTTGTCATACTGAAAAATGCAGATGTTTGATACATTCCCTACACATGTGCAGCCACTCTTAAACATCGAAAGTGAAATTTCTTTAATTAGCAAGTTAAATTCATGGCTCTTTCTGTTTCTTTATGTAACTTATTTGTTCATATTTGTATAGCAACACCAATTAATGTTTCAGAAAATTACAGTAGGATATCTGTAGTATTGTAGTATTTCTGACCCCCATGAATACCAAAACAATTCTGTTTTATTCATGTTCCAACAATGAGTACTAAAGACAATAACAGTAATTATATCACTTTTGACAAAGTGTTGCTAAACATTTATGACATGCAGTTCATCAGAATTTGAATAAATTACATCACACACACATTGCTCAATTAAAACTACGGCTCTAATTAATATAACTCTTATTCACAAAACTTTAATTTAAATCAAATTATGATAGTGTCAATGACATGCTTTAAGTATTCATTGCAAAAAGGAGGATTTATGCTGGTTTTGTTTACTGTATACACTGAGGTGTTCTAAGAATAATTTTTGACAAATTGCACAGATTTCTGCTGACATACTTACCAGAACATCAAAGTTATCTCAGTGAGGTTGTATCACAAGCTGTTAAAATGTAGCTTAAAACAACTTGCTTTATTAAACACCATTAAACATTCTCTTTTGGTTCTTTCTTTGTTGGTACATTGAGATTGAGAAATGCACCTTGAAAGGAATATCTTAAATGAAGGGAAGTCCATTGTGTGAAGTGAGTAAATTGAAATACCGCAAAATTTTAAAAAGCACAAAAGGGTGGAGGATTTGGGAAACACCAGAGAAAAATAGAGAACTGATGCCCAGATTAGAAAGAAAAGTACACATGTATTGAAATAAAAGAAAAAATGCCTATTCTAATTCAGCACAGAAAGCCATCCACTGCCCTCAAGTGGTAGAGCCACAGTGTTTTAAGGATGAAGGCACTCTTGGTTGGAATACAGATAAACACTGGGAAGAAAGAGAGTAAGAAAATTGGAGAATGGAGAAATTGGTACTGGCTTGTATACCTCTTATTGGTCCTGTTCTTAGAAATACTGGTGAACCTTAAATGCATGGGATTTCCTATGACTTCCAAGTCTAAATGAATTTTTATGTTCAAAAGCCCTACTTCATCTTTTGCAATATTCATCTAAAGGTGTTTTGTGAATATGGAAAAAACTTCCTCAAAACTAAAAGTACCATTTGCTGCACTAAAACCAGAATCCAACAGTGTTTATTTGAAATGCAAATGAAGACTTGCCACCCAGAAATGTGTGTTACATTTGACATTTGTCTCTAATCAGAAGTCCCTATGAATAATGTAGTTTGATACCAATAGCCTCATTAAGCAAGGTTTCCCTTAATATCCTTTCTGATTGTAATCTCTTCATTATACTTCGTTTTCTCATTTCTCCTGACCCTACTCGTCATTATCAATATGCTCAGGTCTTCAGTAGTGTTGCTAATATGTATTTTATATTGAATAGGCCATTTTAGATGGGAGTTATTAGCACTAATGCACAGGTGTTCTTTAACTGTAGGACTTTCTTATGCCAACTATTTTTCTTAAGAACTGTAGATATTCTGCCTCTCATGACTAGAGTTTACTAGGTTGGGTCACAAGTGGAAATGAGTTTGTTGGTTTCGTCCTAGTCCCCATTTGAGCACATGGAGAAATGATGGCATTATTTCACATGATTGCTAATTTCTGCTAAAAAGAGCTTTGGGACTGAAAAAGTGGGGCTGTTGTGGGTCAAGAGTGAGGTGCATTGGCCATGCCACACGAGAAATGTCTGCATGATGTCTTTGTGAGCATTTGTTATGGACCAGGACGCCTCATTCGCAAACACCAAAACATCACACAAATTGAAGATACAAAGCAGTGGTTACTATAAATCCTCCATTCTGTCCTGATTTCCTGTAAATACCATGCACCCCTTAAAAAACTGGGGGTATGTTTCAGGAAAATAGCAGGTTTCGCTGTGGGAAAGGCCAATATCCCAAAGGCAGTGAGTAACAAGAGGTTTCCATTTCAGTTAGGGATCAGATTCCATTTATTTTCTTCTTTCATAACCACAGTAGGCATAAAATGTAGAGCTGATCCAGAGATTCCTCCATAAAGTGATGCTGCCAGTTACCAATTTTCAATAAATCACCATTAAATTGTCCCATAATTTTTCTGCCTTTCCTTTCCCAGCATGCTGATTACTCTGATGTGTTTTCTGTGATTAGAGGAAGAGTCGATCTTTGAATTCCTTAAAGACTAAGTTGAAGGGGCCCTCTTGAAATGTAAAGAGAAACTCTGCTTTCATGGAGTGAAAAATAAAAGTAAGTCTCTAACTTTTTTCCTTTTCTGTGAGATAGAAATGTTGATATAAACTGACAAGCAATGTCAAAAGGGACATGCAGCCAAAATCCACCTTGGGCAGGGAGAAAAAGATGGAAAGATCCAGAGAGCTCACCTACTAGGCATGGCATACATGGGGGTTTTTTACCATAAAATAAGCCTGAGATTCTCAGAAAATCATGTTTCTGCCCCTACCAAATATCTTTCAAGATTTGTGGTAACTCTAAGCTAGGATCAGTTACAAGCGTGGAGAGAGTCAGCAAAAAACTCCAAAATCACATTAATATTTCTGCAAACATATGACCAGGATTTTTATAAATATACCACACATCCCACCCAAACCCATTTCCCCCAGGCTGGAATCAAAAAGTGATTTCAAGACTCAGCTTTCTCTAATAAAAAGTTCAGTGAACAATCAGAGGAAAAAAAAAAATGCTTAGTATCCCAGAAACAGAAACAAACATAGGTTTTCTTTCAAACCTATGGTTAGATCAGGTCATGTGCTTTCCCTAGTACTTCTCAATTTGTGACTCGGGAAATTTCACCAAGTCATCCTGCAAATCCTTCTGTATGGGAGCGGTTCTCAAGACTTTATATGGACCCCAAGAAGGGATCTGAAGAGCTGTCCAACTGGAATGTGTAAGGTCTAGGCAGAGTGGTAGTGTACTGAGATGAACCTTGAACCTTTCAATATGCACAAAGGATACCAGCGCTTTGTTCATTTTGCTTCTGAGAAAAGACCAAACTGGGTATGAATGTGATGGGTCCTGTAGCTACCGTGGGGAAAGGGAGAGAAGGGAGGGAAGGG